>CAJQUW010013401.1:0-525961 GCA_907163375.1 Prostheceraeus crozeri
TCTAGACTTTCAACATAAATTTACTCGGTGAATTTCAGTTTACTTTATCTGAAAATGTCTCATTCCCGACATGAAAAAGAAGGAGAGAAGGAGATTAGTATGCATGAAGTAATTGATATAGATGAAAACATGCATAGATGAATCCGACTAAATCAACTTTTACATTCTATCATCCACAATTTAATATGTTTATCACCACTGATTTTCTTACCTGACCATGTGATTAATACAATTGTTGTCAAGATACCTTTTAGCGTGAGAAAGATACACATGTCTCCCGAATGTATTCGATTCACATGGAACAGCGCAACATTCTACATTGAATCTAAAATGTCTTCCATTCAAATTGCTCAAAAATATATTCATCAAAACAAATATCTGCATGTCTAAAACGGTGCAAATTATCTTCCTCATTGATATTAAGCTGAACAATCTACTCACCAGACTCCTCAGAAATATTGAAAGATTTTTTTTGGTTCCTTTCTCGCTAATTTCAGTCGTGTGTTTCAATTCGTGGCCAGTGTTGCCGAGTTGGTGGCGACACTGGGGAAGACATTTCATCACATTCACATCAACATTTAAACAAAATATTGCAAATCCTAGAATATCGAGGAATATTCACCGAAATCCCATAGAACTATGTAAATCTGCTTCCAGCAAGCAGTATGTCGATGTTGTAGAATATTTTAAATGATTATCTCAATGATTGAAGCAGTCTCTCATCTTCGACGGATTTTCGTGGCGGCTAGTGGCGACAAGTTTCCTGCCACGAGTCGGCAACAATTATTCGTTTCGTGGCGAGTTCGTGGCAGCTTTCGTGGCGAGGAGTTTACAGTGTATCATGGAATATGGAATAATTTTGCGTTAGATAGGTCAAGGAATTCAATACGAATGCAAAGCAGACTCAATTCACTGCCGATATGTTTAATGCCAAATAAAATAAATTGAAATTTACTCTGTATGTGTATATGCATTATGTTACACAGTGTTACTCTATGTAACCGATTGTTCTGTTATTGACAAAGGGTCTGGACACGAAACGACTGGCGATATTTTTGTTTTAATTTCAATTTACTTTACTTGGCATTGAACATATCGGGAGAGAATTGAGTCTGTTTTGCAGTCGTATTGAATTATGGTCCTCCCGCCCTCTGCCATATCATAGGCTAAGGAATACCTAGGTATCACAAAATTCCTACAGGCGATTGCGAAAGGCTTGAGATAAGCTAGGGTTCAAAACTACCTTATAAGTTAAGACTTTTAATATTTAAGAAGCAGTTCGCAAAATATCTATATTACGCAACATGCACATAGGCATGCTAAATTGCGTTTATTGACATGCTCATACATTGTTGCACTTCTTTAGATTGACTAAACCAATCCTTCTGGAGTGAATGTCGTCAACGGTCGACAGGCCTAATTAAAATACCGTCAGCAGTTGACAGGCTTGCCAGCCTCAAAATTTATGGCCGGGGTCGGCGGATGACGTTGCTAAAACGGGACCGGCTTGCAAATCGGCCGCAAGAACTGACCCTGCTGGCCAGCGGTCAGTTCCTAAATGCTTTTGAATAAACAACTATAATAGTCATTGAGAGACGCGGTCGCCTAGTGGTAGAGTTTGCTGCGTGTCCGGGAGATCTGGGCTCAAACCATGAATTCGTCAATCCTGAAACTTCAAAAAAGGCTAGCCTACACCAGGGGCGGGTATCCTCTTCGTAGCGCAGGACGCAACATAACTCCATAGGTATTTTATCGACCATTATTAGTTATCATCAATTACATAGCGCAACAATTCAAGCATTAAGTGGATCCTGAAATTGCTTCATTGAAGCAGCAATGACGTGACGGCTTCAATAATAACAGCAAGTAAACGTCACGTCATACATATCATGTTGTCCAAATGTGCTTCCTTTTTGCTTAATTCATGTGTGCGCGAACATAACGTCCCTTTATTTACCCAACATTGACTGCAGGCTGCAGCTGAACCGTGTCATAACAAGCCGGTATCTCACGCACGTCAGGTTGACTCGCAACGAATAGCCAAAAATATGCGGATAAACGTCAAACACTCAGAGACCTGAGCTTTTCACATCAGTGGACCCCTTTTACAAATTCTTAATTTACCTGCTTCAATGAGATTTCAAATCATTATGAATGTTGATTTTATGTAAAACAATGATGTTTGCGTATAGTCGATGTAACTAATTCTTTGAGTGTTCTTCAGCCCTCTCCGTAAACAGATAAGGAAATGTGGTTTTTTTGTAATTGAACGACATTTAGCACAGTATCAGTTGTACTAAGAATCGGTTTTACAATGCCAACTGTCGCTATATGACCTCAGATAGTTGATTTTAATGAGATTGATTTATTCCATGCAGCAGAACCCTTGCATTTGACCATTTTTTCCTACTTTAACCAAACCAATCGGAAATAGGCATAAACTGAGCCGCAATTGCTGCATTCTAATACCCTCAAAACACCTGTGGAAATTCCAAACTACTACTGTAATAACTTTGCCAACAATCTGTTTTAAGTGTTGAGCTATGAATGGTATGTCAGCTTTCATTTTGAACATTGATTTATGCTGATTTGTTCATGTAGGCCAACCAGTCATGCACGATCAGGTGCGAAAGCAAAATATTCACATTTTTTACGATCTTCTGACATAACGCACATGTACGAGCGTGATGTAAACATTGAACAAATGAGTTTCACTCACAATGCACCGTCGTGGAATGCACAAAATCATTTTTCATCTGCTAGTAAAAATTTTGTTGTGGGAATTTCTACACCCCTGAGACCAGAAGGTGGTCCAGTGGACCCCCTAGCCTATCTAACATGCTTCCACTGATTCAATTGAAATGAAATATCATATGGAGATTCAATGATGATTATACATCAAAATGTCGAAAATGATGATTATACATGCGCATGATAGGTTTATATATCCTTAGCACGAAAAGTAAAATAGAAAAGCATGACTCCGGGGTACACTGGAACTCCCCCAATTAATGTGTCGAACAAGAGGTGAGCCAGAATTCTGGGGAATTTCGAACACAAATTTAACACCATTCTGTCGGGCCAGACACAGTGTCAGTTGATAAGCAGCATGCGGACCAGAAAGACAAGTAACACCGGCCGGAGGTTGCCAGCCCCGGCCTACACTCTGCGTTCTTGTTTGATACTGAGCACACATGAGCGAGAGTGGGATAAATAGAAACTCGGCCACATGGGAGAAAGGCATCTCGTCTAAGTATTTTCCTGTACAAATAATGCTCATCTTATATTTTCACTTATTATTAAAAAATCAACTGTTAAATTTGCTGAAATATCTCAAATTGTCTCAAATAGACATCAGGAGTGGCCAAAGTAGAGATGAGGCAGTTCTGGGATTTGTTTTGAATTGCATTTGAAGGCCCAAGTTTTATTCACTGAGTGTTTGACATGTATTTGAAGTCTCTAACGTTTAACTTCTTATTGTTTTGTAACTATGTAACTGTCTCATTTTTTAAATGCTGTCAGTGGCATGTAGTGGATTAGAGAAATGAAATTATGAAGGCTACTGACTTATGTGACTTTTGATTATTTTAGCTTTGTTTATGTCATTCTATATCGCCTTATTCATGTGCTTGAGTGAAATGTGCTGACACAACAACCATCTAGATGACAGATGACATAGTATTTATCCACTGAAGTAGTTGAGATCAGTGACGTCTAGTGTCCTACAGGGTTGCTTATTATCCCCGTGTCTTTTACCTTTCCGTGTGTCATGCTTGCAAGCGAGTATTCTAAAAAATTCGGAAATGCGCGGTCAGATATCTCTGTATAATGCTCACATCTTAAACATGATTGAATGCTGCTCATCAGGTTATAGGAATAAGTGTCAAAAATCACGGCATGTTTGAGATGACTTTAATGAATCCAATTTCACCTATGAATTGGTAACGACGTTATGAGCCGGGTCGTAAAATTCTGCAGATTGCTCGCGAACAAAGTCAACATTCTTCATCATCCCTGTGGAGAACACTTTGAGCTATCCATACGTTTTGAATTTCTAATATTACACGCTAACAAAGGACACAGATAGATTCTTAACGATTGATCAAATATTGCTGCAATCTTTCTTTGCTTGCTCCTCGTTCTTAATATACCATCTATGTAAGCGGTTGGTTGCGATTGCAATTTTTATTTTTGACAGTACATACATTGTTGAGCAAAATGGTCCGCATATGTAGGTCTGAAACTTAAAAATAAAAAAACAATTTAAAGTATATGGGTCCAGATATAATCTATTTCATTAGTCCCATTTCAAAAGTCATTTTTCACAGCAGTGTTGCAAACAGATTGATAATGAGCAAGATTTTCCCGCATTGATACAAAGTAGCGAAGCATGTCACCAAAACGTTACGCCGTGAATCCTCAACTTAGTCGGAGGATCCGCTCGGAATTATGCAAAGACATTTCTTGCTGATTTTTGATACCAGCAAACTAAAGGGGAATTTAGTCCGAGAATTAGCTTAAATCGCGTTTCAAAACGAGGGTAAATGATTCAAACACGAATAGAAATTGCACTCCAAACGTATAGTGAGTGCTCAAGCCTCAGAAGGGATCATAGCAGGTAATGAATGCATTGCACATTTTATATGCACCGAGACACAACTGAGGTATGCAAAGATATTCCGATCAATGAAAGAGCGCAAGGAATACTTTGCTTGATCGAGATATTTTACTACGTATATCTCTTACTTTTTGAAATTTCTTCAGTATTTATCTTCAACACTATTGGAGGAGAGAGAAAGTCAATGCCTTTATATACTCGTGGTATGAACTGAACTATGTTAGAAATTGTTCGCGGAATTTTAGACAGCAACTTGCAGTGCATGCATCTCAATAACCGAATACATGTCCTTGAATGAAGACGCAAGAAACAGTATGTCGGGGTATGTGATTTCATGATCCAGACACGATGAGTCAGGCTGAGTTATGACGAAATTGATTTTTAGTACGTAATATATTGAAGCATTATGGTGTAAGGCGATGACAACAATGCAGGTCTATCAAAATTAATGTGAAAGGTGCTAAAATACGCAAAATAGTCCGAAACAGTATTAGCTTTCATGCAATATTAATATGATATCAACATGGATTGTTTCGGGCAACAATGTAGGACATTTGAGGGCGCGTAAGATATCTATGTTGATACTATTGTACGTAATTGAAATGAGCTGGGCAGCAATGTAGGAAAAAAAACGGGCAGCAATGCTATGAATACACATGTAGGTATACGACGTACGCTGATTGAGATTTCAAAAATATCTTTTTCATGCCATGCGTAGATACAGAGATAATAATTACGAGATGCATCGCGGCCTTCTTTTTCCCTATTATACCATACCTAAGTTACGCACAATAGTTACCGGTATTTACGCAGTTAGTGCATGATTTACTCTTTATAGCATTCCACGAGTAAGATATTTTAAATGCCCGAATCAGTAGGGTGAGGGCCATTTGAATTTAACGAGTTGGAATGCTATGATGAAGCAATCTCATGCACGAGTTGCGTAGATAATTTCATTTGACGACGTGTTGCTACAGATACAGGACCGATTGTGATTGACATGTCTTTGATTATCAAGAGTATTTGAATAGAAATTTAGCTTCATCAATCGTGAAAATATCCATTCACAGATCTAGTCTAAAGGAGGACAAGAGCACTCATAATTGGCATAGATTGCTCTCCTTCCCGTGCATTGGAGTAAATGTTGTTTCTTGCGCGGGCAATGATCTGCTTTACATATCAAATAAAGCGATGTGATATCTACAATACATGAACGGAGCAAATTAAAAAAACGAACCTGATAATCGCTATCTGTGGCCAAAACAATTTACATTTGAATAGTTTAATAAAACCCGAAGAAAACATGATTTTAGAGTACTCCATAAAAAGTGGTGATGCTATATTCAATTTAATGACTCTGTGGCAGTTTCTAAAGTAATACAGGGAGTCCAAAAAGTTACGCAAGAAACTAATTTTCTGCATTCTTTCCGATTTTGATTTCTTGGGCTTTTATGTGCATGTTCAGATTGTTTAATCAGATAATTTGTTCAATATGACCACCATTAAATTGATTGAAGTAGGCTATTATCAAATTTCGTCGATCGATAAGGTTTTGCATGATTGATTGCATCCTCACGTCAATCTGTCTTACCTAGGAATCAGTACTTAATGTTTCAAATCATCAAGAGTGCTCGGTCGCTGGCTGTATACTCTTCTTTCAAGATGGCCCAAAAACAATACTCTGTTGGATTCAAATCCGGAGATCCTGGAGTTCAACTATGGGGAAAATGGTGTGATTACACGAAAGTTCACTCTCTGAATTTTCAACATGCGGTGGAGCGCCATCCTGCTGAAAGGTGATGTTATTCACACTAAGTACAATACGCTTCATAATGGGCTATTGCGCCACACACAGGAAAGTGTTTATAAAATCTTTGTCATTTCCGCATCTTTTAGGAAGCCACTGTGCAAATTCCAAACACGCCGTAAGATCGCCATCATTAGGACACTGCAGATGCGTGGCGCGTTGAGGTTTTAGTTGGAGGCGCAATCTCATGTCTTATACAATGAAAATGACGGATTATCTCCGCCATCTTGTGCCCTGTATGAGCTAATATCCTTAATACCAACTGCGAATGATGAAAGTAGAGGATGAAGGAATTTGGAATGGACCTTTATCTTTGAGATAATGAATGCATCTTAGGAATTGCAACGATGTTGGTAGAATCTAATACAACCCAACTTACATGACCAGCATCTGAAATCCTTCAGTTTCCAGCAAATTTAACAAATTATCTTTCGTAATTGCTCATCTTTGATCCTCGAAGCACTTCGCTCAGTGAAAATTTCTCTACCCTGAATCGATTATTTCCATCACTATTTCAAGTAACTTTCATTTTACCGACGAGCAACTCATATATACAAAAACTTTCTTCCGCATTCACTTTCTTCAGGTGACCTCTCTTCCATTCACCTTGGAATTTGCTGAAAGAATTTGCCCTCTGCATCTAACGGAGTCGATCTTATCCCGTTGAGGACAGCAAGTTCAAGTCCTGATGGGTTTGGAGACTTGAAAATCATCTGTTCCCTTTCACGACACATCCTCAGATTACTTTACTAATAAAGGCGCATTGCAGATGTGACACTAGTTTCTCTATGGTATCATTTCTTGTCAGAAAGAGTATGGCATGGATTATCTCTCACTTGTTTGAGTGAGAAAAGCGGTGCATTATCTGGGAATGATTTCTGATGGCTATGCGATGAGCAGTAACTTTCTTTGGAATTATTTCTAATGAGCTGATTACTGCTTTGTGTTGAGAATTTCTGATATTCTCTTCGGTGGCAATAATTGACAATTGAGAAGCTTGCATTCTATTTTTCAAATCTCAACAGATGTAACCACCACGAAACATATTTCGGCCTGTTGTGCCTCATCAGTCGCGGGCAGGCTCGAGCCAGCGACGTTGGAGCAAGAGGACGTGCAGGCATGACCTCTTACCACAAGGCCACCGGACCATTTGTTTAGAGTTTCAGTTAGCCATGAATGCAATGCTTTTACGTCGTTTCACTCCCTCTTCTCCCTCTCTCTCTCTCTTTTGCGAACACGTTGAGGCTTTCCCATTTGTCTCTCACTGCACCCATGTATTTTCGCTTTAAGGTACACGCATATATATTGCAAGGGCAAGTTGCGCATGTTTTTGGCCCAACACGAAGTCAGTACCTACTTCGGTTAAGATGAATGGAGCAGAAATATGAAATCATGTTCATGCTGAACTTGGGTGGTGTTGCAAAACGTTTTGAAGCAACTTCCTTTTACGGCACTTGGATGAATACTCGACTGGTGTTCCATCAATTTTATGTCTTGGATATCCGTTGTTCTACTCTCAAGTTACTTGACAGATAGAGATTTTCACGGAGGACTCAGCCTATTTGGAGCATCGCAACGCCCATATTGTGTTTTCTTGGTGCATGCTAATCTGTGTAGGTAGCCAAGAACTTTTCATTGTGGGGTTTCCTTCCCTTTACCCCTTTGTTTCTCGAAATGTGTTTTTATTGTTCAATGCAGAGAATAAGGACTTTTTGCTGCGCATTTTTATATTTAGTTGCACCTGCGCAGATGTTTTGTATTTCTTGCTTCTGTGATAATACCTGAGTATATCAATTCAGTATGGGAAGAGTACATTTTATGTACTAACTGCGCAATCACATTTCCTTGGCCAAATCACAGCCAAAATGAAGTCTCTGTTTGCGATAAGTGAAAAGATCGTCGCTGAACCTGTTAGTGATGACATAAATTGTCAACAATTTGTTGTCTTCTTAAATAAATTAAACCTTCAGAATAGTAGAGCCTAATGTCTGTCGGACTACCTCCCTCGCGATTTCATGAAGATGTAACACGCAAGATAATGCCAATGTCACAGTGTGATTACAAATTCTAGCCGCAATGTCGCATCTCTTTTGCATTATGTATACCACAACTTCATGTATATTATTCAATGTCATAATTTCTTAAAATCATGAATTTTCAGTTTTGAAAATATATCATATACTAGGCCGGTCTATTAAGCATATCAGTTTATAATGACATTTCTTTGACCCTTATTTGAAGCAGACTGCCTATCATTGATGCTCAATAGACTTAGCTAAAACAGATGAGTGAGATAAGTTAAAAGATCGAAAATAACTCTTTGAAGAATTCTACGATTTCACCGATGTAGACTCAAAACACTTTAACGGAGTTTGACAGCGCTCTAAATGCGAGGCAAAATATTGGAAAGGTAGAGTTATGATCGATGGAACACAATATACACACTGTATATTGTGTCATTTTCATATTAGTTGACATTGCAATCAAACAGAGGAAAGAACATATCGAAGAATGCTACAATGCTAAGAAAAGTTGAAAGACATATTGAAGATTATTCAATGCTGCAATAATTCAACATCTTTTTCATGTATATGACAGCTACTGAACCAGATGGTTACTGAGCGCGATAAGTTATGCGGTGTACATTGAACACAAGAAATGCATTTGACAAAATTTATGAAATTTTTTTTGAAGTCTTTCTCTCATGATGTAGATAATCAAATGGCTAGATCACAGAATCTGTACGAAATAAACATTGCTTTCAAAAACAGACACTAAATTTACAAGTTCATCGTCAATTTAACGATGATAATGGTCACAGCGACTGAAACATGTTTGGAATTGAAATATAATATCATAATACCAAATAGCTTGGGGATCTCCATGTCATTATGAAATTTGCAATCTCAATTGAAAGTACTTTATCGTCATCTGCATTGCGTCCCATTTGGGAACATAATACATAGTGTGCCTTTACACGTTCAGCTTTATTGCTGACACTTTTAAATCCATAATGAGTCCATGGTATTCTATGCCTCCCAGGCAAACTGGCACTCTGCAATCTTTGTGACTCAGAAATAAACGGACAAGCAATGGAAGCAGCTTACCTTCAATGCGTCATCAGACAGTAACCTTTAGTTAATGGTGATGAAGAGAAGTGCATTGATATCATCAGCTTATTATCCTCTGAGTGGCATTAAAAAGGTGGTGGCAGCGCAACGTTTAGCAACCATTGTTTATGTGCCATTGTCATAACAACGCATGACCATGGCATTGTTTCCTATGTACATTGTACATGCATGTTCTAGTCCTCTATCATTCTAGATAGTACGATATAGTGGTAGCCAAGCAGCCCTATGCAGACAGCAGAAATGACACATGCACACCGCTGCCGATGTGTATGATGCGAGCGTCTGAGTATGCTGCATCGAACTCGGACGACTTAGTATGCTGGCATGCTCACAATAATCACATTTATCAATATTTTATACGACAACATTTATAACTTGTCGTTAAAATTTTCCTAACTCTCACCATCCAGCCAGTAACTCTAAATCAGTAACGCTTCGTTTTTATTGAACCCCATTTCGCTTTTTCCACTCATTTGGCAGAAGGGCAATTAGAAAACTTTATTCGCTGCCTCATTGTGATACCGGCAACAAAGCGATGGGATTGTGCTTCAAGTAGCACTGTCAGGGAGGACAATTTTGGTTGACAAGCAAACTGATCCCTCAGACAACTTGCCTGTAACAAAACGTTGCATACCGATAGTGATTCCGGGAGAGAAGTTGTTACCGGTTTGAACATCCCTGCATTCCATTTTCAAGTAGTTTTTCCAAGCTGAGGTAACGAGATCTGAGCAGATTAATCAATTATCATCTGCGTCCGAAATTAGTGTGTAAAATAGTGTCTGACCAAAAGAGCTGGTAGTCGGTTTATAGGTTGATGAGATGTACTAATTACCTGAGAACTATGGGATCTGACCACAAGCTAAGTGATTTTGGAAGAAAGAAGACAAGCATCCAGCTCTTATCTGACTCTAGCGAGTGATCGTCTTTCTCTATCGAGCCATGAGTTGCATGTGGAGCATTTATTTATGGTTCGATGACCGATTCGCATAGCGGTATAGTAATTCATGGGGACTTTCTCAAGACCTTTAACACTACTTCTCACTCTCACGTTCTTAACCCAGCTGCACAAAAAATGAAGGCTCCATCGATAAAAGTAAACTTCAGTAAAAGACACCAACAGCCTTGTTTCTCCGGCCTCTGTCAACAAGCTGTCGATATCACTTGGAGATGACTACGTAGGTTTGCTGCCTTCGCTCGCATTCCTTTTGTACAGTCAAGGTGGCCTGGTGAAGAAGGTACGAGCTCGCACCACCGCGGACTTTGGTTAGATTCCTGGGTCCGGCCAGTACGGTTGGGGAATCAAGGATGTTGGTGTCCTTTATCGACTTAATAGTTGTCATTCTCTTTAGATATTCTATGAGTAAGTCTGGAACGCAGTCACGTAGTATCAGTGACCTTACAGGCTAAGCACTCTGATGGTAGCTGGAAAGTCTACAAATGTCAATGCATATTGCTGGGGCAGAACGCAGCTTGCAATTGAGAATGAAACCAAATGTCCATCGGAAGCCACGCACCCTGATGGCATCACTTTTGTGGTGAGTTGGTCAGCTTAAAAACAATTTTAAGTCCTTTTTTCATATTATTTTGTAGATAGCAGCCACCTTCTTTAAACAATCAAACCATCATGTTTCCACGAGGCAAAATAGTGTAGTCACATTGCTTTATCAAGTTCATTATAATTTTATTCTTTGTTCAGATCTATTACCCTGCATCAGCAGTGAGCACTGCTAAGTACATGTCGTTGCATGCTGCATCACACATTCCTCATGAAATTGACCTTTGATGAGGATGATTACTATCAAATGCGACAACCGGCTCTCGTAAGTTGTCTGTTTGGGCCAACCTACCGAACAACTCCGACAGACATTCTGTTTCTCTTTCAAACACATCATATTCCATCCATCAGCATGCAAGTAAAATATGTACTATTTCAAAGTAGTATCAAGTTTAACTCACTAATTGTTTGCTGCAAAATGGGTGATTCTTGATCAATGGAAACTTATAATGACATTAAGTTGTCACTATCAAGTTCAGCTAAATTGTCACGGTCTCTCCTGTTACTTTGATTCATCAGTCTCCTCAGAAGCGTTTCATCAGCGTATTCAACCACTTTGGTACCGTAAATAGCAATCACAAAGGTGTCAAAGTTCGGCAAGATGTCGAAAGTTCAAAAATATATCAAAATATTTTATATCATTTAGAGCAATGTTGATTAGCCCTTTAATGCATAAATCATTTTCAAATCACACGTTTTTTCGGAAAAAATCGAATGCAGTTGGCGGGCGTTCTACGCATTGTACGAGGTTAGGAATGATATCTTAATACTCGCATTGACCGCATCTTTCCTTTGGTTACAAATTTTTGCCGCTATGGTTTCAACATTGCACCGCAATGCTGTCTCAAAATATTAATTGGTTGAAATATTCCCAAATGATCACAATATGCATGAAAGGTTTCAGTCAAGGAGGGATTCGATGGGCTTCAGGGCCGGTATGCATGATGCTAATGTCATAACAGCTTTTTTTCGGTTCATTAATCCTATCACCTTCTTTTTATATCTCCTAAAATAAGTCAGATAAAAGTACAATTTTTTGTGACTTTTAGTCTGTGTGTATATTGAACTTTCAGTAGAAATTTGGGCAAAATTGACTTACTGTAAGGTCAGCTTTAAAGGTCATTTTTAAAAGTACTTTTTAGAAAATTGATGGTTTTCATTCAGAAGGTCATTGATTATTGATATAATGATTCTGTATCATATTTACATGATTTTTGTATAAACCTATCCATTATGTCTTCGCATCGTTTTAACGTGAGGAAAAATCAGTCTTTTACTGCGTTGTAATAAAGGAGGGAGGAGTCGATGCAGGATATGATTAGGATCGTTCAATGCCTGGTGAAACAGACCATGGAAAGAATGAAATAACGGATATGACATAATTTTTTAACACCAGAGGAACCCGCAGAAAAACGATGTTGTTCTCGTAAAAAATCTCTTTATCGAGGCCTTTCAGCTGCCGCCGGCAGTCATCGTCAGGCGAAAGATGATAGCCGGCGGCAGCTGAAAGGCCTCGATAAAGAGATTTTTTACGAGAACAACATCGTTTTTCTGCGGGTTCCTCTGGTGTTAAAAAAAAAGACCATGGAAAGTTTTCTCCGACGTTGACACAATATGGAACATAGAGCAATCATCACAAGTATTAACACTATGAACGTGAATTATGCGAGAAGCCCTTTTACACAGCAACTAAAGCTTTGAGCTCTGGACAATTAAGGAAAACAGGAGACGCATAATCAATTATTGAACGTATGATGGAGTTTAACACAAGAATGAGCTGATCATGCTTCAGTAATTCGATTCTTCTTAAGATATAGCCACATTGACCTAGATCGGTACACATTTTATCGATTGAAATGACCATTAGCAAACCAATTTTTCTTGTAGTCTCTCTAAGTTAAATAATGTGAAAAGTTGGATTTTTGTGGTTTATATTGTCTTTCATATACATGTAAGCCTACTCATTTTACATTGATCCCTTGGATTTGTTATAAAAAAAAGTTGAATTGAAATGATAACCAATAATGGAAGCATGCGGTCAAACGCAACGTCGCCATGGTCGAATTCCAAGCTTACTAAAATTTTGTGATGCTATCTTGTGCGAGACCGAGATTTGCATGATGATTGGAGGTAGCTGTATTGTAGTTGTATTGTTATCTGATCATGTTTCTCATTTTCGTGAAGAAATAATCAACACGACAAAACTCAATAAAGAATACTGAGGCAGTTGAAGTCAATGCTAAATATGCGGTCGTACATGTAATCATTTGTATCCTCGTTGCTGTATCGGTACACTGTAATATGGAAATGGGAAGTATTTCATATAGCCGCAATTCTCACCTTTATCTTCCGGTTATGCGTGTGTTTGCTAATCGTAGTCACATTCGTGAATTATGTAATTACAGTCAGTGATCTCAGATGGCTTATACTGTATACAATGCGCAACGAAAAAATCCGAATATGTAAGGGACATAAGTACATTATTGTTTGCAGCAAATATCGCCTCACATGTAATGACAAATGACTCATTCTTTAATTTAATAGTCCGGCAGCCAGAACGAGTTTCTGCATGGAAAGAGGCCGAAAGTGAGACTTTCACAGAATGATGTACACCCTATGCCTACTACGAATCGGCACGTCTGCCTAGTTCTAATGAGTTCCTCTTCTTGTCAGACAGGATCAAAGAAAAACACATGTAAATCCAATTGGACGCAGATTGCAGTTTTTGGCTAAAATGAAATTTTCTATGTTTTCTCTGATTAAACGAAACGTACTAAGCCGAGAGTCATAATAGTCATGTGCATGCACCCCTGTCTACAAAGCTAAACACATTTAGATTTGACGCGCCTTTTAATGTCGGCAAGCACAAACATTTTGAGCTACTTCATCCACATTCAACCACATTCTCACACACGTTGCCGATTAAATGCATGATAAAAGCACATGAGCATCATAGGAAATGAACTGAAGACATTCCATGTCAAAAATTGTGACTCGGGGCTTAGTATGTTTCGTTTAATTAGAGATAAAATAGAAATTTTCATTTTAGCCAAAAACTGCAACCTGCGTCGCATTGGATTTGCATGTGTTTTTCTTTGATTTTGTCTGACAAGAAGAGAAACTCACTAGAACTCGGCAGACGTGCCGATTCGTAGTAGGTATAGGGTGTACATCATTCTGTGAAAGTCTCACTTTCGGCCTCTTTCCATGCAGAAACTCGTTCTGGCTGCCGGACTATTAAGACATGTTCTACACAGTAATCGACAAAGTCGCAGTTTTTACTATTCATGTTCTTTATTCGTACAGAAATGGCCTTCGTACAATTCACAAGTATATCAAAGCTTATTTCACTGTTAATTTTGAGTGTGTGCACAACATGTATGACTTCTTGACTTTTAATGATATGGGTTGATAACGGCAAGCACATATCTCTTCGAAACAAGGCATAGCTCTTCGAAACCATGCATATTGTTAAAATGCCGGATTCTTATTTTGATCAATTAGAATCTGTTTATCGCATGCGACTGCTGTACCTAAAATAGACCTGGTGTATCAACAAATGACAGAAACTTGCATCAAAAATGCGACTTAGTTGCAATACTATAAAAAGGGTACCCCTCAAACTGCAGTGCGCTTGTTTCAAAGAGATTAAAAGGAAATGTCAGCATACACTCCATGTCATTCTAAATCATGTAATCAAATAACAATGTTTGCGATCAATCTTTTCTACAAATTCTAACTGCCTTGATGCCTTTATCACTTCTGATTGTAAGCCGCTTTTCATCGACTCCAATTTCCGTCTTATGAGCTTTTTTAAACCTATGCTATTCGTTGCCTGAGAGATGATTCTATTCAGAGCTGAGCTATTTCTGTCAGGGAATCATGCGACTCTAGCTCTCACCGGCTTCGTAGTCGTAAAAATGACGCGACATTAACTTTCTTCCAACCCAACCTTTTGTTTAACAGCTGATTTTTTCAACTTTTGTATGATCGACACAACCATCAACTTAAATTAACGTGGAGATTTATTACTTACTAATGATTGAGTTGAAATGAAATTATTTAACACAATAATTAATGAAGTTGAATCCAAATTTGAGAGGATTTCTCACGGAGAGAGATATGAATATTAAAATATAGGAGAGAAATATGAATATTGAATAGAGAAAGTTGCAAAAGTAACTTTGAAGTTCCGCTTCATGCAGTCTTTGTAATCATTTTATGCTTTTTTAGACCAGCAGAGTGTCCTCTAGAAACTTTAGTAGTAGATGGTTCCTCTCATATTATACTGACTAGTATGAAAGTTAATATATATCACAGGGGAATGATTAACAGCAAGTTTGTCTTCCTCTGACTTCTCAAAAGTAAGTTAATTCAATGTGCTCAATTGCTTCATCATTCGGTACAGAAACACTTCATATTTAGAAATGGTTATGTGCTGGGAAATCTTTCTAGTATAGAATATGATTGTTACAAAAAGAGCGAGCATTTGGATATACATTTGAGAATTGCAAATCCAGGTCGATAATGAGCGTCATTGAACACTGTACTGTGTATGTGCATGTGCTGTGTATAGAACAGAATTGATTGCTTTTACTGCTTTAGTTTAATAGAAGTGAAGACTAATTCAAAACGTTGGCACATGCTGGAACTTAGTATGTGGCAAAAAGGAATTTCTAATACCTTACAGAGATAGGAAAAAAGTCGTGCGTCGCTTGCGGGGATGGAGTATATTCCATCAAAGTGCTTCGATCGCCACGATTTCTTCAGATTGAAAGAATTCAGATAATTGCGCACAAGTTTATCATTAAAGAAAATGGCAGGCGCACGAAAATTGGTTCATCTGATGATTTCACCATCCTCTTCTCAGTATTTCTCACTGTGTACACTGAATGTAGCCAGATAGCGATGTGTGTTGAGGTGTGTCCGAAGTGCGCACGCACGCACGCCACTCACTGACTCTGGTGTCCAAAACCGGATCACAGCTTATTGTTTGGCGTTTCCAATAGTAGGCGATATACGAATTATCTGTTCGAGAAATAGCGACTTGTCTAACTGTGTGATGTACCATTTCGATGTGAAGGATAGATAGGATGCCTCCATTCTAGAAACTGAAGCCGCGTGCGCAGATGAGTCTAATTCTGTGGTATATGTGATTTCACAATCTTATCATCTATGAAAGTTTGTCACCAACCATCTGCTCTTCGTAAAGGTCGCTGCCCATTTATCGCCGTCTTCGACTTTAGTCGAATTGAGGAACTATTGTCATTGTATTCGCTCCTGTCTCTACCATGCATCATTTGTGGCAATTGTTCAATTTTCTTGAACTTGCGAAATAACATGTTGAGTTAGAAACATTGACGATGGCTTCTCAAGGTCAAATCGCTCTTCAATAATCTGTATGCCTTCTTTACATACCATAGGACTATGCCTATGTGCGGTGAACATTAAATATGGACTTCATTTATTCAAAATACATTTTGAAATGTGCGTGCTACTCCGCATGCCATGCATGCATCGTTCTTTGAAAAGTGAGGGTCTCTTGCCGTTCATTTGTAGGGAGAACTCCATTCAATAGATGGTAGGTCACCATATGCCGATCATCACGAGGCATGAGTACATGTATATGGTGGTTGATGACCATCCGAAAGTGCTTGTCTAAATCGGTGTTTTTGCTTGTCAGGCTAATGGGGACTCTCCAGTAACTAAAATATATTGTGTATGACCTGTATCAATTTTATATATCTACGACAGCGAAAAGTACTTTCATTATTATGTTTTGAACTGAAGCTTCATAAAATCATTACAAGGTACTGCAGCGGAAAAGACTACGTTTGCGTTTCCAAAACCTTCCAAAAGCTATACGACTACGCTTCCCTCAAAAATCTATTCATAAAGCATGATGAAAAGGTAGAATCTATAAAGCCCATGAGGCAGCAATAATAATGCATGTGGGTCCTACCACGTACTATGATTGCATGAAAACAATCGAGTGGCACAGCAAAATGGGAATAATTACAAAAATCATGCGAACTTCTTTTAAAAATGACAACATGGGAAAACTGACTGAGCGTGATTAAACATTTATTATCAATGCTTCTTCTTTACTTGAATTTCACTGTTGCTAACAAACACGTTGGGCTTCATTTGTGAAACCATTAAACCACTGCTGGAAGAATTTTAGTTAGTAATTCTCGATCTGCATGCCTGCTTAGTTTTGAATGTTGTGTATATCGGTGGATGACCGTAAAACGCCTGTGTGACTATAGGCACTATCTTTAAACAAACTACAGAGCTGATCATAAAGAGCGGACCACCCAAGTTTCACTGAGATTCAATCGATTCTAATCCCTTCCAATCGTGTCGCACATCAGCGTGCCATATATCATTCGAGAGCTTGCATTCTAAGCTTTAAAATGAGCTATGAAAGACTTGTATCCGTTATTATATTTGCTAAGCAGTGCTCAAGATATGAAAATCACTCAATTTACAAATCGCAATTTTTCAAAAAGAAAGCATGTGAGCATGACAAACAATGAAGGTAAACAATCGGCAGCTGCTATGAAAGAGCAAAGACATGCCTGCGCCAATTGTCTTGTTTTGAACCTTCATTCACCTTACATGGTATTTGTTTACTTTAGCTGAAATGAGAAAAAAATGAAAAAGTTTGAAAAAGAACTATACTGAACTTGTATGAATATAACTTACATATTCGAATTCCTCACAGCGCAAGGATTCTAGAGATACCAAACATTAATATTTTTGATGAAAAAGTAAGAGCACAACATTTTCAACCAAAAGGTCATGATTTTGTGATAATCTCACGATATCACTAATTATTCACTAGTTCACCGATTTTGATGACCATTATATAAAAAGAGAGCTCAGAAAATGCTCTTTTTCCCGTGCCTGATTCATTGTCATGCTCACATGCTTTCTTTTTGAAAAATTGCGATTTGTAAATTGAGTGATTTTGTTATTTAAGCACTGCTCAGCAAACACAATGACGGATACAAGTCAAACAATCTGGGGCTGTGCGGGTGCCATCAGTTGACTTTTCGAAGGCGTTCGAAATGTTGCCTCATCGTGTGATCATAGACGCCTGCTCGAAATTCGTCTTGCCTGACCCAGTCATCAACTGGATAAGCAACTTCCTCTGCAACAGAAAATAGTTTGTCCGAGTCTCCGGCAGCCTTTCCAACCACTACCCTGCTCCATCTGGCGTCGCACAAGGAAGTGTTATCGGTCCGCTGACGTTCTGCATGGCGATTGACAGTTTCTCCGTCGTCGAGAGCAACTCATCTGCGATCATGTACGCCGATGATCTGACCGTCTTGCATTTTCTGAGATGCTCTGACGACGACCATCTCCAGATCGAGTATGACAACATCGTCTCTTGGTCTGCTGCCAACGGTCTTGCTTCCTAATCAAGATGATAGCACATGACTCTCTTCGAGAGTGCTTCATCCTGCGGAATCCTACCCCCCCGTAAACCCCTTCCTATTGCTCCTCACCTCGCCAAAACTATCAGACTCCAATCTTCCTTCACACAGTTTTGTTCACCCAGATACTTGTAATTCCTCCATGCTTCTGTATTTTGTCTCTTTTACTGTCATACATGTCTACTGAATCATTGTTGTGGACTAAAAAAGATTATTATTATTAATATTTCATAGCTCATTTTAAAGCTGAGACTGCAAGCCCTCGAATGATGTATGGCATGCTGCTGTGCGACACGATTGGAAGGCATGGGAATAGATTGAATCAGGTTTGTGATTTTGACTGCTCTCGGTGCCATCATCGGACATCGAAAATGGTAAATACTCTTTCTGTCACCAACGCTAATGTGGGTACTGTTTACACTATCCTCATGAGTTGAGACTGTTGATAATTCAATGAGTAGGTGGAAGCGAAACTTAAGAAAAATCGCTGTCGACATTACTTTCCTCGAGTGTTGCATCTCCTTATCAATTGTGCATTACTTTGCCCTCATGGGTTATAAATTGTCTGGTATTTTCTTGAAGTATGGGAACATAAGCAATAAGAGCCTGAGTAACCATGCATCGTAGACATTGAAGTAGATGAGTTGAGTTTTGAGAGAATGAGTCTTCTTTTGTTTAGACCATCTCAAATATTCACAAGTCTGCCTGAGAATTTTCGGTTCGATGCTTTAAAATCACGACTCGTTTGACTTCATGTTGTTAATAACTGATAGACGTTGACAATTACATTCGGAATTCCTGCACAAACTTGATAATTATTTGTGAAATAAATAATTGGCCTTTTTCAACGTATTCAGTTCGTAATGAAAGTCATTGAAGATATTTCAAGTGTGCTGATTTGAGAAAACTGTTATTTCTTATTTCTACCTCGTACAAGCATATAGGCATTACTTCTAACTCTATTAATTGCACAAGACTTTTCGATTCATCATGCATGGATTCCCCAATCACGCATGATCTAACAGGTGCAAGGTTTCTATCAATAGCTTTATATGCCCATAGATTGGGACGGCGGTTTCCTTCGAGCTAGGAATTCCAAGTGCACAATTGTGAAGCTGTCTGCTAGACAATTCAATTCAAATGTGACTCCATTATAGTGCTGTAGAGTTCGACAAGGAAGTGCAGAAATGTACACATGTTTACATGTACATGTGGTATTTTGGTGGATTTGTTTCTTTCAGAGAGACAGTTGTTGTAATTTTCGGCTCGAAGCATAAGTGAGATTCCAGCAGACTATTCACAATTTACATGTACATGCATTTTCAAAAAGTGTTTTTTTTGTTCTATTTTTCAGATAGATCTATAAAAATATCCGAATTGGCAATACATGCATCTAAAAACCAACTTCAAACCTTGTCACGTAACCTACAGTGTCGTAGGGCAAGGATACGGACAACTAAGAAGGCTGCGTGACAAAGGTCACATAGTGCATATGTTAAAAAATGCCATGGGCTAAATAGCAGACACCGTCGACAACGTTTGAAGAGATTATTTGGTGGAGAACAAAGATGTCGATGTCGGAATTTCAATCGCACCCAAATATCGAGACACCGCCCGTCTTTAATCTCTGTATAATGCATTTTATGGACAGCAGACCGAGAATGTGTCTCAACATCCAACTCGTTGTTTATCTAGACAGCAATCGTCTGGAAATCACATTGATTTCTTCCTCTCCATCGCTTACATTCGCAATTTACTGTTTTAATGTCATTTCAGAATTAGCCATAACGAACTCTATTCTTCAAGAATTTGCACCAATGAGCAGGATTTGAGAAGAAATGAAAGTATCCATCGCGCGGAAGATTGAGTTATCTTTCAATGTCTACCAGCTGCATTCCTTTTATTGTCAGGTAACAGCGGCTTCGAAAAAAGTCTTCTCACAGAGTAAAGGAGCAGCTCCTGTTTACTCGGGAAGTTGCGTGCGAGTGTGCGCACTTCAGTCTCGGATACAGAGAAGCTGGCGTCAGTGTTGAGTGCAGTTTGATGTTTTACGGCTGACAAGAGGAAGATACCAGCATTGAGTACACCACCGATTGCATTGCTCTACTAAATTATCTGTTACAGTAGATCCACAACCTTGGGGAAAGAAACTGTAGAAAAATAAGAAGAAACTGCAACATGGAAGGGGGAATTATGCAAGTTTCGTGAGCATGCATGTAGATACAACACAAGTGAAAAAAACTTGAGCACTGATACACGTATGCGAGACGCGCAAACAATGAAAGCAAATATTACAGACATGATTTCAGGTGCTTGAACTACATGCAAACTTCTTTTTCTTGTACATGCAGATTTTCTTCCTGTAGACCTAATATTTTAAACCGGACGACTTCAGCATTGAAAAACTGGGGGAGCTGCTGGAGCCTGGAGCTTCGATGCTCCTATGATTCAATCACTTCCAAAATTTCTGTACAGCGCAACTGACGCAAGTTCGCCTCATTGGTGGCATCAGCTTCTGCCAACTTGATCATCGTGTTACTATACATAGCAGTTTGAAATTTGAATTCCACTTTTCTCCTAAGACATGATTTTAGAGCATCTATTGGCAATTGATAGTTGATGGCATCGATAAGCGATATGATTTAATCAGTTAACGCATGAAAGCGTTTAGAGATAATGAAGGTAGGAAGCATGATTTGTACAGAAAAGCAAGTGCATGGAGGTCGGATTGTTTGATATCTATGTTATCTGTAGCGGACATGAGATATCTCCTACATAACCGAGACAAAATGAACTGAAAGCAGAGTCATTTGGTGTTTATAATATTTATAGTATATTTGTTATATTTATATTTTATATTAGTATTTATAGTATTATTATTATAGTTCTCAATTCTACCTGTGGATCTTTCAGAAGGAAAACTTTCAATATGTAATAATTACTTTCATTGAACGCATACAGCAACAATACTCAACATCTCTCATTGACGTCATATCATCGCATCAATGAATTGTACCTGAAATGATTGTGACTGCAGTGATAATTGTGGACGATAAGTCACGAAAAGTTTACTGAATAGAACAGAAAATTCTTGATAGACTGATAAACAAGTGGATGTCGTATAAAGTGACACTGATGTCTTGAAAACATGAAGGATAATTCATTCAAAACGAATTCAATTTATGAAAATCAATGACATGACCGACCAATAATGATGAAATCACAAAATCGCCGGAAGAATTGTTCAGAGGCATGCTGGAATATCACTCTGCTCAGGATCGTTTGAAATGGATTATGAAGATCAGTCATGCAAAAAATGGAAACATGAATCATACACTGTAAATCTGTGGGTACAAGATCAACTTTTGTAATTTTCCTTCATGTCGTCTACAGGCTTTGTTAACGGTCCAATTTCATTCGCATTCAGACACATGATATATCTCATTTGGATCTCATTCTGCGTGAAAAGTGTAGGCAATACGTCATTTATACCAGGCAGTTGTCTCAAATTAAAGACAGAGAAGTCTTGAACTATACCCGCCACAGCATCACATTGTTTGACCGCATCACTTTGCTAGAAGTGCAAACTGATTCAAACAGATGGCACATGCAGGAACTTATTAAGTGGGCAAAAAGAAATTTTTAATACCCTACAGAGATAGGAAAAATAGTCGTGCGTCGCTTGCGGATTGCTCTGAATTCCTTCAAAATATTCCGATCGCCACGATTCCTTCAGATTCGAAGAATTCAGATCATTGCGCAAAAGTTTTCTCGATAATGTTGGGCCCTCCGATCATTTTAATAAAAGTTAGCAGGCGCATGAAAAAACGTTCACAAACTTCTCTGTAGAACTTGACTCTTTGTATGCATGTGCATGTGACTCTGTGTCTCTTTGCTGTGTGATCCGGTTGATAACAGTCCCTGAAACTTTGCACAATTTGGCGTGTTTAATGTTGAACTGGCTGGTCATTGTTCGATTGCTATGGTATTTAGTCAGGAGATTGTGCTATTTCAATAACGTTGCATGTTCCAGTGCTTCCCTTCTAGTCAAACGGAAGAAGAAACGACATGTCTAATTCTGTGGTTCCAATGTTTCCTTTCTAGTCAAATAGAAAAAGAGACGACCGTTCAATTCTGTGATACCCGCTGTCATAGTCCAGACTGGTGCCATCCTATTCATCTATTGTCCTCTCTAGACAAGAGAGGACAATAGCAAGAGTAAGAGCAATGGAACCATTCATATATTTTAATACATTTAAAGTAGCAAATACAATTAGCAGACGAGGTCTTTCGCCCACTCTAAGTCGTGTGTGACGCGAACTGACGTTAGTTACAGGATCATAGCTTAATAACGCACAATGTGAGAAACGGACAATGGCATAGACGGTTGGTGAACAGCAAAGCTCTTGCCATGGCAACCCAAGGACAATCACTAACTATTTCTGGAAGCATAACCAGTAAACTTGCCGTCTATGTTATTGTCCTTGTTTCACATAGTAGGTTATTGTGTTCCTGAATGTGAAAGGCCTCGTGTTTTGATTTTGTTCGTTATTTCAATTGTCATAAAATATAAAAATACTATTCTTTTTGTAAGTAAGTGGAGGTACAAATAAATAGAGTGCGAATTAAACATAGTGCTTATCAGTCTCATTGCAGTGCAGCTCTAGGTGTAGGTGATGAACTAATATCCGATCAGTCAACGTAGCAATTATTTATTTTTTCAGTGATGAAAGGTATGAAGGATGAGAAATTTCGATTTGAAGAAGTAACTGTTAGGATGATCATTGACTTCGTTGCGCTGTCTGGTCGTGTGTCTTAAGAGCTCCTGCTGGTTAAGTGAATTTTTCTTCGTTCCGTGGTGTTTTGGTGCTGCACTTCGTCGAGTTTTATATCACCGTGATCCTTGTCTTGTGCTCGTCGTTATCCACTTGTCGCCTTTTGCCCAAATGAACTCCTTCGTCTGAATTTCGGGAAATAATCCATCTTCCACTTTGTGCAGTGAGTTGCGTTTGCTGGTATGGTTTTGGCTTAGAATTATCGTCCTTTGTGTGCATAACAGTGACGTCATCGGTAAGCTTCATCACTCTACGCATTGGGTTGTGGCTTGCATTTTGCAAAGCGGTTTATTATCCAGCAACTGACGGCTGTTGATCTGTTATTCATCACTTCGCCATCTACGAGAAGTACCCGATCGAGTTCCAATTCATCGAAATCTGTCACTGTCGCTGACTTGCATTTAATAAAGAACGAGATAATTTCGACGCTGAAGTCAGAGATAGATAGGCTAAAGACATCTGTAGAAGAGCTGTCTTTGCGTGTGATACATGTCGAGGATAAGTGTCAAGCCCTACATGATGAATGTCATGCAAACAAATGAGACATTACAGACCTTCGTGAACAGATGCTCAAGGTGGGAGAATTTCTTACTGAGCAAAATTTCGTGGAGAGGGAGACCTCTATGATGCAGGCATTGCAGCAGAGGCATTTTAGAAGGAAATTTCTTGTTGTATCAGGTCTGCCTGAAGACAGTGAGGGAACACTTGAAGAGAGATTGAGCCATGATATCATGAAACTTAAGCAAATTTTCACAAGTTTGAATTGAGTGTCGGCGATGACATTAAAGAAGTCAGTCGTATTGGAAGAATGTCGACAAATCGTCCTCGACTTCTTAGATTCCAATGTGGAGACTTCAAAATTCGTTCATCACTTCTAAGACGATCAAAAGAGCTTCGACGTTTTGATGAGTATAGAGGAGTGTTTATTAATCCCGATCTTACCAGAGAACAACAGAGCATTCAGAAATCATTGCGTGATCAGCTTAAGATGCGAAGAAGCATGGGTGCATCAGGCGTCATTCATAACGGAGCGGTACGCCGTCGGGATGAAATCCCACCTACAAGAAGGGATTTTCACAATTCGTTTTATCTCAGACTTCACAAAGTCTACCATCATTATTTCTTACCAATGTACGATCTCTACTGGGTAAATTTGACGAGTTTTCGTCGATTATTGTGACACTTAATGCTGATGTAGTTTGCATCACAGAAACTTGGCTGACTACAGATCACTCCTCTTCCATCAATATTCCCAACTATTCTCTGCTGCGATCGGACCGTAAATCCCGTAAAGGAGGCGGTGTTGCCATATATATTAAACATGGTTTCAAGTACAGATTGTTTCATAAAAAATGGATCACCCTTAAACATCGCCTTAACTTCAACTTTGTCTAACTCCGCCAAACTTGAACGAATTTCTATGAAATTTGGAAGATATGTCAGTTGTGCTTACTAATATCATTGTTGGAAATTTCAATCATGAATATTGAGTTGTTTTCCTGTTATAGATAAAAAAGTAGTAGATAATTTGATCTTCATTTAGCAATGTTACACAAAATCATACCTCACTCTTATAAAATTACATTTGTTTCCTTTGTTATGTAATATGTTGTTCTACAAGCCAAAAGCTATCAAGCAAAACAAAAATAAAGAAAATCGGTCAATCAGAGCCAGTATAGCACCATTATTCATCAACAATGATGTAACTGCTACATGTGATTAACTGGACTTCATGTTCCATAGCTTCCTGACTTCGTTGCGGTGGTGTTGGCAGCACTCCTGATTGCTTTCAGCTAGAAATCTATCTCTTACCGGTTGAAAACAATACAAAGCACAAATGAACAATAACGAGATCGCATTCACAAAAGGCAGAGTGTCAGCCTTGCTAGAACTAGGGTTTTCTTTGCGAGCTATAAGCAAGTGACTAAATGTCCCTTACACAAATGTGCATCGATGGCATAATGATGATTTTCGACTCTGTCGTAAAGAGGGCTCTGGCCGTCCACGCAAAACATCCAAAAGTAGAGACCGCCTAATTTTGAGACTTGTTAAAGTTGATCTAAGTCTCTCGTTAACTGAGATGGCTGCACTAGACTACTCGTCTATTTCTAAGTCCACTATTCGTAGAAGACTTATTGAGTCGAATTTCAAGAGCTGTAAGAGGCCCTCTCAGATCGAATTATCAGATCAGCATGCAAAAAGACGTCTCAGATGGGCAATGAGTCATTGTCACTGGCGAAAGCAATGGGATCGGGTTGTCTGGTCTGATGAGGCATCAGTCCGTCTGAAGGATAGTGATGGTCAATTGAGATTATGGATAAAATCTGATCAGGAAATTCCGAGACATTTACATCGTCCCCGGGTACAAGGTGGTGCGACTCTGCTGATTTGGGCTGGCATTTGGACGTATCACAACTTACGTCACTGTTAAAAAGAGAGTGGAGAAAGTTAGATCAGTCAAAAATCAACGATATCATCGAATCAATGCCTAGACGAATTGGTAATGTCATTGACAATAAGGGTAGGGCCACAAAATATTAGCTTCTTAGGAACCGTTACTGTATCATAGCTTATCAAGGGACATGAAATTATATATTACATGGACAATATATTAGGGACATGAAATGACATGAAAAATGCTTTCTGTATCATAGTTATGTCTTATTTAGTCAAATTTTAGGATGATCCACTTTTTATGAAACGGACTGTATGATAATTTAACTGACCGTCGGGTAGTAAGCAACGAAGTCGAACCTATCGTCATTGACATTTTATATCGTCGCATTTTTCTACTGTGCCTCTACATCCCTCCGAGTTTATCTCTTAAATCATTGAATGTGATTCACGATGAAATTACGTCTTGATTGGATTCTTTGACAGCATCGAAACCTGATAATAAAATAATCATTTTGGGAGACTTCAATCAATTCAAAGTTCAGTCCCTGTGCAACGATTTCGTCCTTGCTGACATTATCAGACAACCGACACGAGATGCCAATATATTAGACCACATCTTGGTCTCTGAATCTATTTCACAGGACGGCCTTTACTCACCTGACTGCGTGACATATAATGCACCAATATGCAAGTCTGACCACCTTACATTGCTTGTTACTCCCCCAGGCAGTCCAATTCAACTGAAAGGGAATTCCCGAGTTCATGCTATTTACGACTATCGCAAGTCAAATCTGATAGCTCTCAGTAAAGAATTCAGTAAATACAACTGGGTGAAATTGTTGCCAACCAACGATTATGTAAATGAGTTATGGAATACCTTTATAGAAATTTTCAAAAACCTTATTGCGGCATTTATCCCAAGACGGCAAGCAGTAATGACCTCGAGAGACAAGGAGTGGATGACTCTCATCACCAAAAGTCTAATTGATGACAGATGGGAAGCCTATAGACGTCGAGATTGGACTCAGTATGCACAGCTGTGGGACAAGGTTAAGTCAGAAATAATAAAATTGAAACGAAACTATGTCAACAAAATAAAAGACAGTAAACAAGGAATATGGAGAGTGGTATACCGGATCACAGGGAGGATTAGTAAGGGAAATTGGGCTGATCAGATTTCGATGCTTGGAGGCGCTGAAGCTGTCTCCAACATGCTGGCAGACACCTTGAAAATGACATTTTCCGCCAAAAGCGACCGCTCTTCTGATGAATTGACTCGTGATACGGAAGTCTGGGATATTGATATCTCTGAGCAGGATGTCTGTGAGCAGCTGAAATCTCTCTCTACGAGGAAATCAGCAAGAATGGATGGAATCCCAACCCGACTTTACCTTGAGTTGGCTGACTTCATCACCTGTCCCTTACAAAGGATTTTTGAAGCATCGGTGCGACAAAGAATGCATCCCCCAAATGTGGAAAAGCGCAATTATCACACCAATCCCCAAAGCATCCCCGCCGGCAACTGACAATTTTCGACCAATCAGCTTTTTGCCTGTGCCTGCCAAACTCTTGGAAAAAATTGTACTCAACAAAATGTGGAGCAATTTTCAAGACACGTTTGGTGCTCGGCAGCATGGTTTTCGCCGTGGTCACTCCACAACCACAGCCTTTATTGACATAATGGAGAACGCACTTCGAATTTATGACGACCCTGAATCGGATGGTGTAGCCATAATTTTCCTCAATATGTCCGCAGCATTTGACAGCGTTGACCATACTCTGATTTTAAGAAAGCTTAATCAGAGCCGAATTCCTACTGGGTGCATCGAATGGATTAGAAGTTATCTTGAGGACTGACGATGTCAGGTACGATTGGAAAATTGTCTTTCCTATCCTGTTAAGATGAGCAGAGGCGTTCCCCAAGGGTCAGTTATCGGGCCTGCATTATTTGCAATGTACACGGGTGATGTGAGTTGTAGCAGCAACTCAGCAACAATAGTCCAATATGCCGACGATTTGAACCTGATCGTTCCTCTCACAAAACATAAGGATTACAATCAGACAATACTCAAAGAAGTAATTCACATTGAGAGGTGGTGTTCTGAGAAGAATCTCATATTAAATCGCGGCAAGTCAAACATTGTGTCATGTATGAAGCAAAATCATCGCTTCTCTCTCCCCATTCAAGTCGTACCAAAAAGTAGGATACTTGGCGTCACAATCAACGACCGACTATCATGGCATGACCATGTCCGCGACATAGTGTCAAGATGCAACCGAAGATTGTTCATTCTGAAAAAAGTGCGATTTTTTGCAAGAGAAAAGGATTTGCTAGCAATATATCAAGGTATGATACGTTCGTTGATGGAATGTGCGTTCCCGGTATTCATTTCCTTGCCAAATACTCTCAGTGACAAGCTTCAACGTGTTGAAAATCGTGCTTTAAAACTCATCTACCGGTACGAATCACTTGATGCTCGCTGTGAACATGATATTCTTATGAATAGACGACAAAAGATAAGCATAAAGATTTTTAGTACAATATCCCATAGTGCCAACCACATTCTAAACGAATATGTCCCAAGAAGATTGCGCTATAGTGGTCACTTTTGTGTCCCGTTGTGCCAAACGCAAAAGCACAAATCCTCTTTTTTTCCATTCACTACAGCATTGATGAACAGAGAATTGAGTCTGTTATAATATTTCAGCACGAACAGTGATTGCTACATACATCGATCCAGCTCCCAATAATGTGCAACTGTGACTTTTGTTTTTATCACTTTCGTTTGTTCGTTTAATTGATATGTTGCAATGTAGTACTATGACTTTTATTCACATCGGAAATATACACCTCATTATTATTATTATTATTATGAAGCGGCCAAATCGAGAAGACTTTGGTGGAATGAGAAAATGCAAAATATGAGATGATTCATGGCTTGAAGCTTTCAAAAACAGACGGGCTCCAGAGTCTATGCGTCCATTGTTAAGACATTCAAATGAATTACAGTTACACATATGGGAAGACCGTACTCTACATATGAGTCTATGTGCACGGTTTTGAATTCGCGAGAATTTTTCGCTCAGGTAGTCAGGGAGATTAGGGTAGTCAACAGATGCATATTCGAGGACAAATCTCAGTAAAGCAGTTATACACGCTCAATGAATCCTTTCTTGTCAAAAGAGGACGTAAAACTCGCAAGGCATGCATTTTTCGTGAGGAAGACTTCCCTACTGCTTTGATATGGGAGGACCATTCAAGTTTCTCATTGATGATGACGCCAAGGAGGCTGGTTTCTTTGACACTCTTGATGTTCCTCAGTTCCACCGAAAGGGCAATGGTAGACTTCCAAATAAAGAGCGTCTTACATTTTGGTGGATTTGATACATTTACCTTCAGGTCTTTTCTGTCAAACCATGAGATCATGCTCATATGTTCAGCACGAACATTTGAGAATCCGGATTTTCCAATAGGGACTCCAGTGGTGTTATCATCAATGTACTTCATGATAAATGAGGAATTATCAATGCATTGCAAACTCCCTGGAACTAAGCAGTAAAATGGGGGCCCGAGCACAGATCCCTGAGGTACACCCGATGTCACGGGGATGGCAATGCTCACAACATTTCCAATTCGAAATTATTACCTTCTTCATTTAAGTAGTCCATTGTCCAGTCAATAAAACCACGTGGGAACTGCAGCTCCTCTAGTTGTTGAATTATGGAGTGATGACTTAAAGTGTCAAATGCTCTCGAACAATCATAAGTGACTATGTGAACAGCAGAAAATCAAAATGTTGTGAATAAATGCAATTAGTGCGCACGAAGTCGAGAAATTCGGTCTGGCCACAAATTGTTCTGAACCAAATCCATCGAGAAGACGCTTATACAGAGATAATTGAAAGATCATACGATCAAGTATCTTTGATGGAACAGGTAAGAGAGAGAGAGACTGAACGGAGAGATCTCAAGTCCAGATGACATGTTTTCGGCCCTGGCGTTACATGACTGTATTTCCAGATGTTAGGGTAATCGACGTTCATTGATGGACGGGTTAAATAATATGTGTGTGTCAAAGGATCTGCCACTACTGGAGAAATTACTTTATAAATGCGAGGGAATATTTGATCGAGTCCAGCAGCTTTGTGGCAATTCAATTGTGACAGTTCTTTTTCAACCACATCAACAGAAATGTCAATGAACCAGTTGTAATCATTGTGCAGGAAATTGCAGCAGGAGCATATTCTCATAGACAAGTTCTTCAAAAATATTGTGAGGCATGATAATTTGTCCAATACATACTTATGTTCCTCTATTTATAGCTCAAAACGTATGAACCTATTATGAGTTGTGTTTGAACGTTATTATTCATGTAATAATTACAAAGATGCAGTTGTGGATGAATGAAATTCACATTACCTTGTCAATGCACAGTATTGGAATTTGAATTGATTAAGATAAACAATTTTGTAAGAAAATGTCAAAAATGATCGTGCATTGAATGTTCTATATTGAATTATTCCTTCTGTGCTTGATACATCAAATACAAACACTGTCCTTACATAGATGAACAGATTTATACAAAGCCTAGGAAGCAAAACAACCGAAATGAAAGAAAACACTTCATGAAGTCATGCGCAACAGGAGAGCTCTGGCAACTGATCTTGCCAGCGTGTTTTTGTGTTGCCATGGACACACAAATCCATGCCAGACCGGCACACTTTCCGTCATTTGCTTGATGTTTTTGTTTCTCTGCTGCTGTCACACACACACACACACACACACACACATCCGATGCTGCACTTGTAGGTTACAGAACGAGTGATTGATCGAGGCCGCAGGCCGAGATCAATCGAGAGTTCTGTAGCATAATTGTTGTACACTGTTTTGCGCTAGCCGTGTCTGCAAGTGATTTAGAAACCTCCAAGAACTTTATTGTCTTAACAATAAAGAACAGATGCCAGATGTCTGTAGATTGAATAGCACAAACATGTATGCAGGCGCATAGATATGAGTGCTAAGAAAAGAGATTGTGGGTGTCAAGTAATCATCGACGTCTCCATTAAACAACTACCTTTAAATAACTACAATCAGGTGATATTGAATATTTCCACGTTTGACTTAAAATTCACAGTTTTTCGACAAAGAGTGGCTGCTGTTGAGTAAAATTGGCTCTTATTGTTCTGATTAGCGCCGTTGATATACTGGTAAACATGCATCTTAATGTAAATTTGCTGAAGAAGACATGGATATTTGACATAACTGTTCAATGGATCATAGATATAAATAGCAATAAGAAAAATACTGAAATGCCAGATATCGAAGTTACCAGATATCCATGCATAGCTAAGGTGCTTGGTAGTGTTGGAAGCACAGAATTAGATTGTTTAATCGTATCATTTTGCTAGAAGTGCAAACTGATTCAAAACAATGGCACATGCAGGAACTTATTATGTGGGCAAAAAGAAATGTTTAATACCCTACAGAGATAGGAAAAAAGGTCGTGCGTCGCTTGCGGATTGCTCTGAATTCCTTCAAAATGCTCCGATCACCACGATTCCTTCAGATTCGAAGAATTCAGATCATTGCGCACAAGTTTTCTCGATAATGTTGGGCCCTCCCATCATTTTAAAAAAAGTTAGCAGGCGCACGAAAAAAGTTCACAAACTTCTCTGTAGAACTTGACATCGACTCCGTCTCTTTGCTGTGTGATCCGGTTGATAACAGTCACTGAAACCTTGCACAATTTGGCGTGTTTAATGTTGAACTGGCTGGTCATTGTTCGATTGCTATGGTATTTAGTCAGGAGATTGTGCCATTTCAATAACGCTACATGTTCCAATGCTTCCCTTCTAGTCAAACGGAAGAAGAGACGACATGTCTAATTCTGTGGTTGGAAGTAGCACATCTTTGACCGGCATAGTACTGCAACACATGTTTGACATTGCATCAGTCCTTCATTTACAATAGAAGAATCTATGTGGTCACAAAAAGAAAAATGATGGCTTGCAAGTAATTTGTTGTCACAGAACTTGCTGATGGTGTATCTGCAAGCAATTTGCAGATCGAGTTGGAAGAAGTGAAAACGACACTATAACAGCATATGCAAAGTCAGTGTACAACAATCGCTCCATGAATAAAATCAGAAGCGAGCAGTGATATCAGCAGCAGCTGGCTTCCTTAATGATCAGCAGTGATGTACGTTGACGCCATCAATTTAAGAAATTGACGCTGAAGGCGGCAATTTGCCTCTGAAAACAGCGTCAGCGTCAATTTTAGAAAACAGTGGGTAAACTTGCCATTGCTGAGATTGGATCGCTCGAGGAATGTAAAAAGGTGACATTTATTATTTGGTTCAGTGTTATATATTGGAGTTGGGAAGACCTAATCTCGATATTCTCAATGATGGGTATGCTAATGGCTTCAAAGTAAAGGTTTAGGTATATCTGCTGTACACTACTTTCAGGTAACTGAACAATTCGCATCGGCTGTGTCTGTATTGATATTTCGCCTACAGGCTTATCGGTGAATGTTCCCGACATTTTTTTACTTATTGATGATAAACTCGACTTCACTTTGATTCTTAATTCCAGGGTTTTTGCTACGGGTCATCTGATCATTCCCACGGGTCACACTCAAATCGTCTCAAGATCGACTTCATTAGTGTACGCCCAACGCACTCAGGATTTATAAGTAATAACAGAAGTCATGAATGCAGTCTACCATTTAGTATTTAGCAGTGAATTTTACTCGCGATTCTGCATGTACGCGTGAAAGTTGACTTTTTAAGTCTTGAAGTTAATTGCATGTGCTATTTAGACAAGAGACTTATTATCAAACATAGAAATGTATTTTATCATCATACAGCTAGTGCCCACATCATACACGCATGAACAAATCGACATCAGGTCCAGAAAACATTCATGTCAAGTTCGTCATCAGACTCATCATTGATTTCAATACCACAACATTCGCCATCATTACCCATTACGTCTTCATCGGTATCTCTGACTAACAGTCTCTTGCGGGGAAGCGAGTTTCGTCGATCTTTAGTATTTGTCCACTCCTTCACTATTTCCAACACTTCTTTGTCGGACAGGTGCTCAGGACGTTGATGCTTACATTGAGAAGCGCTGCTAAGGTACGGTCCAGCAGTCGGTTGCGACTTTTGGTCTTGATGACTGTGAATCTGGAAAGTCCCCGTTCATTCAAAGCAGTAGAAAATGGAATCGTGAGTGCAATTGTCGCCAATTTGCACACTTGAGAGTAGTGACTATCATAAAACTTCGATTTTGTGAGATATTGACAAAGGGTCGCCACATCTGGCAGGTCGAGTAGAGTATTGTGACCCGTGGAACACCTCAAAAAAACACTGGTAATTCGCTTTTGGATCTGTCAACATTGTTTTGCTGTCCGTGCGGAGTGCCGAAAGGAGAGATCTTCAGGCCTACTGTAAAAGTATTCGCAGCGGGAAAGTCTATTTACCGTTTGACTTTCAAAACAGATGATGAAGTATGATGTAAAATTGACCATGTGAATTGACGCCGTCGCTGACGCCGTCAATTTCAGGATTGGTTAACGGCGTCAATATTTGGCAATTGACGCTGACGCTGGCGCCGTCAATTTTTTTCATTGACGCGTACTATGGTGACGAGTCTGGGATGAGAATGTCCGCTGGCCTGTCTAGATCATCACTTGAGACTTGTTCCAATCTTGAAATCATCCTTCCTTTTTGGCAGAAATTGTGTATAGAATTGCGAATGGTATTATGTCGCTTTACAACATCGGGTCATTGTTTGCAAATTGTACAATGAACTCCAAAATCATCGACTTCCTCTGAACAAATATTCTTTGATGCTCCCGTGCTCCAAATCTGATAAAATTTCAATTGATGATTATCAAACATACGTGGAAACTGAAAGCGAGAAGTAGTAGCCATTTAATCTTTTGAGCAATATTAAGAGACGAGGACATGGGGTACTCCAGAATATCTTTTGTGATGAAAATGCACTGCAAGCAGCGGGAATTCGGCGATGTTGGCAAAGTCGTTTGATTATCTTAAATGAATCCATGACTTACATGCACTGCTAATCCTTATGCAGAGGCGTGCATTTGTCGTGTCATGAAATCGTTCGTTTATTTTATCTGTTTTGACTGCGTGCAGTTTCACAGTGCAGCTAAGGAAAAAGTAGAAACGCCAATTGTGCAATTTCACTTGTAAAATCATCCTAGTACATTGAATATTTGAAAATGCTATATGCAAAAATGAACTCAATATTAAGCCTCTCTTGCTGAAATGAGCGCATCCCTTTTCAAAGCTTTAAAATAAGCTTATTATCAAGTCGTATCATCAACACGAAAAACATATCTTATATTGTAAAACATTTTTTTTAAGAATCCACATCCTTTAGAAAGCGCTCATTCGCTCTGCGTGTGATGAATTTGTTTGTCCGTGTTTAACGAGCTCTGCCTTTGTCAATGACAAAAAAGTCGAATAACAACGATGTGAGCGACTGAACGTGGTCAATTATATCCATCATTATCAAGCAGTTCGTCTATGCTCATTCACATGAGAGATAATGCTTTCCCTTTATAAAGCAACCCATATTGCTTTCTATTTGAGAAAAGTTGCTTCGGATTTTATTTTAGAATTCTAACTCATTAATTTGGTATTACTTCCAGGATCTACTTTTGCTCGTTCCCCTTCAACTTTCTATTCATCATTTCTGCATCTGGTTCTATTCCTATGACAAATTTCATGCACTCAATATTCCTATCTATCGAAAGACATGATAATGGCATGCTTACCGAAAATATCTAGATGTAGCCACCACGAAACATGTTTCAACCTTTTGGGCCTCATCAGTCGGGCTCATCAGTGGGTAGCTTCGAGCCAGCGTCGTTGGAGCTAATGGACTTGCAAGCATACCCTTTGACCTCAAGGCCACAGGACCACCTGTTCAGAGCATGAATTATCTAAGGGTGACCGCACAGACGCATTGGGCGTGCGGATAGAAGAACTGCTAAGCCAGTCTTGGTTACGATCTTGGCTAGTGATCGCTATCTTTATGGAAGTCTATCTGTGATTGACTTTTGTAAAAATCAAGATGTTGCTATTGTGAACTCAGTAGTAAATTCATTCCAGATGACGCTTGCTTCGTAATCAGACTAATCCCAGATTAGAAATCGTGCCGCTTTCATGAATTGATTTAAAAGCAGGAGACTGATGACTTCCCTAAAGCGCGTGCACTTAGTCACGCAAAGCTTTCGTGACCACTGCATGGAATAAGAGAATGACAATAGTAGTGTGCTGATTGTGTTTGTGTTATGTGGTTGCTGACATAGCGGGGACGCGTCAATGAGGGATCTAGCTATCTCCGTCAATATACTACTTATAAATCTATGCTTCCATGCCGCAATTTACTTTGACTTGTCCAAGCTTTATGACATTATTACAAATAGCACACTTATTTGTTACGTTAGTAATCAGCACATAACTAATAATGGTCACCCCAATGTCATTAAATATCCCCGACGCTCTATTATTTTCTATGTCCATGACCACTCTGGTCCTTTATTGCTATATTGTCGGATTTCTATGGTGTCACACATTGACTATGATCGTTGACCACAATCGTTATTGTCAACATCAGTGATGCGTTTTTAGAGTTTCAGTTTATCATATGGCATGGCAATTGAAACTAAATACGGAATTCCTCTTTATAAAATCTATCACACAGAAGGGCATGGATTGAAACAAAACTCTAACAACTCACTATCTAACACTGTTTCTGTGCGGTCGCCCCTTGAAGGCACTACTTTACCGCATGCACATTGCACATGGAGGGCGACTGCATTCTGCAAACAGTTAATGCCTCATCCGATACTGAGTTACTTCACGCAGACGCTATTCATTACATTTCAAGACAAAATAATTAAGAAACATAATTAACATTAAATAATATTGTGTTAGTATAAATCTATCAATTGTCAGGTTGCCTCATGTCACATGTTCGCAACGCGAAATTCTCAAACTTAAATTTCACTAATTTTAATTAAAAACACTTCTACCGAAGTTAGATTCCATTAGAATTTTTATAGTGGATGATGATTACGTTTTTTGAAGGACTTTTGAAATTAATAATTGATGACGCGAATATGCTCTAACTATTCAAAATCTTCTCGTACAAAACTTGGCAAACGTTACTGAGTGCAGTGTGATAGAGATGATGAGAAACCACTTATTCCGCTTCATTCATGTGAGGAGATAGTTGCTTTGCTTCACAGATCGACTTGTCATACAAAAAGAATGAAAAGAAGAGATCTGCCGGAAACACATTTCGCGTTTCAAATTTCTGTCAAACATGACACCCATCAGGAGCTACCGCAGCGGGAAATAGTCCGCCCAAATATCTCTCCCATGTCAGTCATGTGCATCATGCATAGAGACTCCTCACAGCATTTCTCAGATGCCGTTGTAAATGATCACAGAACATGTAGACCGTAGATGAATAAGGAAGTGTGCAAGTCGATTGAGAATGATTTGGTTTATTATAAGTTAATTCAAATTATGAAGATATTAATATTGTCTGCTTAGCTGCATATTTTTCTAAATAATACAAGAGGGGGGACAGAGAGAGAGAGAGAGAGAGAGAGAGAGAGTCAGGGAGATGATAGACAGTAGACATATCATGAGGTATCAGATTAATTACCTAGACTGAGGACTAGAAGATTTGTTTTACTCTGACAAATAGTCTAGGTCGATTAATAGTTACTTTTGCTATTGACAGTGTGCTGATTGTTTTTCGAAAAATAGCAAAAATTATTACTTTATGATACAAAGCAAACTACTATTCCTGTACACTTGCGATCCATCGTGCAGTGCAATGACGACCTAATACAACATATGTTTTAATTCTAGCGATGTCATGTCGCGAAATTGACATATGAAACTCATGCTGGGAACTAGGTATCTAGCATTTTGTCGGTGTAGGCATGATAGAATTCTTGTATCATCAACAGGAATAAAACATGATAGCGGCAATCAGGTAGAAAAAATGTAAAGAAGTTAAGGCCATTCAAATATTCTACATCTACTTATGCACAACCATTATTCATCATGTAGACAATGCATTTCTTTGCTACATGTAGATACTAGACACTAATAGATACTATAGGCACATGTAGATGACAGAAATCTCAATGACGGTTGTCAGGGTAACTTAATGTCCCAAACTACGCCAGTTTAACACGCAATGTACGGGTATTTTTGATAAAAACAGAAATCTTAATATTCTCGTAATATCTTCTGGTGTCACTTGCATATGCATATATAGAAACATTTAAAAGTGTGTCATTATGAAAAACGTAATTTTGATAGAACTTACCATCATGACAACCTACTTGTCTTCGAATACGCATTCGTAAAGTGCAATTTTTTTCGCCAATGTAGCAAAAATGAAAACATAAATTACTTAATGAGCCTGCAAAATTTCTTTTGTAATCAGCTTTTATCAAAAATGGCAGTTATAAATTATATACTCACTTAATTTATAGGAGCATGGGAAGAGTCAGGATTACATCGTTTAGTTTCATGTTTGATGAAAATTTGATTTCAATCACGACACAGTGATAATCTTCAGTTGAATGTAGATGTCAATTCAATATGTGACAGGAACCTAGAAGGATGTCCGTCGTACTCTATACGGACAATTACAGACGGATAGTACCTCAGCATACATGCAGATTACAAATACTAAAATAGTGTACAAAATAGCAATTAAATACAGGATGTCAATGTAAATAAGAAAATGTGGTAGCACGTAGTACTGGGTTACATGTTACCAGTAGTACCACAATTACCATTATGCCTGCTGCTAGAAACGACAGAAGTTCGAGGATATGAACTTTTATGCCAGCACGGATGCTATCAAACAAATGAGAAAATGATAATGGGTGACATTCTCAATCAGACCTGCTATCTGTTGAAATTTGCACTAGAACCTCTTTCTGACCTCTTTCTGAAGAGACATACAGTACACTGTAAACTGTAAACAGCCACTTATCGGACAATTTGTGAGCCACATCAGTATTTTGGCACTTACTGCGTATTATCAGACAAATTTTCTGTTTTTCAGACAATTTTTGTCTCATCGCACGAACTAATTTACATTATTGCGTTTACTGCCTATCATACTACTTATGACTAATATATACACTTTTAATGAAATTGGATGGTATCCTTGATAATTTTCAATTATAGAATATACAATGTTGTAAATAAGTAGGGTTCTTTTTATACACCTTGAGGCATGGCAATAACAGGTCTGGATATTTGACGTATTGATGCCATCTTTTAATTCTGATTTTACAATGTTTTTTACAGTTTTTAAGGGTCTATATACTTCCCTAAAGCTGACATTGACTCAGTGGACTTGTAAAGTATCAGAGTTGTTCATAATGCGAGTGTGAATGAGTGGAGCAGAGTTAGAATTAGCAGAGCAGAGTTAGGGCCGTGATTAGGATGACATGTGATTAGGAGTGACTAGTTGCCATTAGCTGATGTTGAATAGTTTGATCATATTTAAACACTTTGAGTTTGAGAGACAATGCTTCTAGAAAAGTAGACAGAATTGTCTGATATTTTGGCGAATAATTGTCTCATCTTGTCTGTTCTGAGCAGACACTTCTTGTTGTCTCATTGTTGTCATCTTCTTGTTCTTTCATTGTCTCATGTTGTCTGTTGCAATTGTCTGATCATTTTGGCTGTTATTTCCTCTGATTTTTGGCTGTCTACAGTTTACAGTGCAGTTTAGTCAGTATAGCAGCAAAATTTTGACTGATTCCTCTTCCTTGTCACCAGGGTCTTAATGGAGTGCCCTGTTACTGCATCCATTGCAACTTGACAGGGCCTCCAAAGCACCCTTTGAAGAAAATATTCGGGTATTCTTCTAACTAATTAATTGAATTTGTTATTGCGGATAATGTAACTCACTAATGATTGCACACAGATGTAATGAATTTTTTGTCATGTCAAATATCATATTTCATGCCATTATAGAAAACATTTCACATGGAATATCAATGTTTACCGTGCACGTCCTTCATTCTAAAAACAAGCAGGTGTGCTTTGTTATTTTATGTTGCTTTGACATCATCTATCTCAGTGAGTTCTTTAATCGTATAGAAGATACGAATTTGCCATGATCGAATGCAATCTAAAATGCGAAAACTCTGAATATTGATGAACCTGTAAATGCCGGTAAGGTGAATGATGAGAGGCATTACAGCTGATTAATCTAATGGAATTCGCATTGTTGTTGAGGTGAAATCAGTCTGTAGCGAAATAATTGTTGTCAACAAATGAAGGGTTTGTTGAGGTCAACGAATATGTTTAGAATTCGCCTTTGTGCTAATTTGAGGTTATTATGTTATGATTTCGATAGGATAAAATGACATCATTCAAATTCTTGCCCTTGAATAACAAGGCAGGTTTGCAATATCTATGTAATCACAAATTTTGTAAGAGACAATTAAAATGGAAGTTAAAAATTTTACAAGGATACCATATCGATAAATTCCGCAGTTTCAGTGTTTACCGTCATGAGACAACATCTGACAACTCCAGCTGAGTTATGCTAACCATTGAATTTACAGCAATTAGATCTCTGAAAAGGAATTCCACTTCTGGAGGTTAAAATGATACCTATGTTGACACGCGTGAAATTGAGACCTTCAACGCAAGGTGTCGAACATACATGTATGTAGAAAATGAATCATCTATCTTCTACGAAATGAACAAGAAAATATCGCTTTCAACATGAATTTTGCCCCAATTCCGGACAATCTTGATGTAGGCTTACGCGACCCCAGATGTTTAGAATTTCCAGTCCATTGTGCCTCGATGCGAGGTAAAGAAGTGCTCTTTCACAGTTGGAGCGATGAATTCATATTTTGAAATCAAAATTCTGGGAGGAGTTGAATGTCATACCACGTGACGTTTCTGCTGTAAAAGTTTATCAAACAATAGGTATGCAATATGAATTTTCCTGAGCTTGCAAATTATGAAATGTACTGTAGATTTGAAAGCATGCACCTATTTCAAGCTTTCATACATGTGTCTCCTGTTGATGCTTCAGTCAATAATTGCAAACTCATCCAATCTACCGGTACTTGTTCATGACGACCTTATTATGCTCATTGCCGCATATTAATTATGCAATGCACATGTATGCAATATGAAATAGGTACTTGCTCATGTATTTATTGCTGCATGCTGCACACAATCAACAGATACTGCAATTTTCAAAATCAAAATTTCCAAGATCAATTGAATGGCTGCATTGTCAACTTGGTTTGTAAAAAAGGCATTGAAGCACAATTTTTTTAACCGCATTCATGGCATGAAGTGATCGTGATTTCAATCATGTTCTTCAAATCTCTCATTGAATCTTATGATTCAACTTCAAAGCTTTTATAGTTTTGTCTCGTAATTAATGATTTCTATACATTATATACGAGTACAGGCTTGTTGATAGAAAACGGTTGATGACTACATTTTACTATTTTTAAAAACTTTTATGTGTATTTATACTATAAGCTACTGTAGTACATATGAAAGATTGGGAGATTCGTTGGATTGGTGAAAAGATCATAACAATACAAATAAGCTTAATTTCACAACAATTAGTTCTGTTATGAATTTGTAACTTCCTCGAATTAGCGACATGGGACATTTTCATGAAAATGGAAATTTTCAAGTTGCATGTAGTTTTCTGTACAGGAGGTATTTGCTTCAATATTTAGTTTAAATGATTGATATTACAATATCATTATAATTTTGTTCATAGAATGTGTTCGTGACATGTATTTGTGCCTGTTCGCAAAATTCTGGCCTTGCGATTGATTCATTCAAATGATACTTTGCTTTACAGTGTTTTTCTTTTACACTGTAAATCATGAAGTCTTATGTAAGTATGAATCTGAGTTCTACACAAAAGGTACTAGAATTATCGAACTTAAATTCACAGAAGTACTAAAATGCTTGTTGAGTACCAATGTGACGAAATGTCAATATCAATACATGACGTGCTCGAGGCCATTTCAGTGAGTCCTTATGCAGCTGATAGTGACGACGCACACGATCTGTATAGGTGTTTTTGTTCCCAGCTAACGGCGTCAATCCTAGTCAGCATAGTTGTTCATAGTTCCTGCACCGAAATCATCACCCGGGTCGCTTCTGTCTCAGGTAGCGAGTGCTCACAGAAATGACGGCTTGCTGTGTTCCTGCATATCGAAGTGGTTACAGTGAAAAAATAGAGAATCCTGCAAGCCAATCTGTGACATTTCATCGATATCCTCTCAATGAGTCTGCATGTAACACATCAATTCGGGTCAAAAGCATCCGTAACGACTGCATTGAGCCCTGCCAACGTGCGTCATTTTCTCCTATTGCTCTTTGAGTCCTATCAATGTTTGCCATTCTCCCCGATTCTGATTTGAGTCCTCCCAACGTTTTCCATCCTTTCCGACAGTGCTTTGAGACCTGCTAACGATTACCCAAGTCACCGGTTGCGCTTTGACTCTTGTGCATATTTCATTGATCCAAATGTATTTGTGTTGAACTGCCAAAGCAGCTCTTCGATGGAAGTGCACATGTGATATAGCGGGTTAGATATACCGTATGGCATCTTTCGATATAGGGCAGGTGCTAGTCACATATGCAACTCATCAAATGATTACTAAAATGAGTACGAATTTAGCACTGTGCTTTCGAACCGAAAGAGTTCTAAAATGAAAACTAATATTTTCGAACTCGAAGAGTACTAGAATTTGGGAGTTATTTCCTAATCGTAGTTGGCACTCAGGCTCATAGCTCTTTCTAGTACTCATTTGGCACTTAATGAATAACAGCGCACAATTTTTTTTTTACATATTGCATAAAACTATTCTATGATGCCAAATATGCTAACAATGCCCAGATGGGGAAATTATTCTCATCAAAAGAAAGACGAGATTAACTCAATTTCAATGGCGCTACTCCCAACCTCGTGCTATGCATAGGACGCCTGAAAAATTGCGCTTTAAATTAAATTATTCAAAAAATTTCCTATAGACGATAGGTACTGATTTATTATTGTGCAATACACACACACACACACACACACACGATATTTCATGGTCTAACCAGACCACGTATGTCTTCAGGCAACAATGACAAGCGAAGATTCACGAAACTGCATCACAGACACATCGAATTTGCACATGAAATCAATATTGTAGAGATGAAAGACACGGACATGTAGATATAGGACCGTATGACGTCATTGTGTGAAACAGAAAATAGAAGACTAAAGCTGAGTGCCAACAATTATAACAACAGCAAGGCATTTTAAAAACACATCCCCGGATTCACCGGGATAATAAGTCAAAAGTCAATAAGTCAATCAGTAAGTCAATAATAATACTGAAGCGTCAATAATAATACTGAAAATCAAAAGTATATACATGTAAAGTCAAAAATCAAAAATGTCTCAACATTAATGAAGTTAATAACAAAAGTCACTTGGAATTATACAGTTCATCATATAATGAAGGAACAAATACAGTGCGCGACAGCAAGTTGGAAACTTGGCATAAATCTACGGACACGTACATTTTTCAACACCTTCTAATTTTTTTGCTATTAGGAAATATCGACAAATTTATAATCATCTGAAAGAGAATTTTCGGATCTATCATTTGAATGTTGTTGAATTAATTGTTTTTGAAATTGGTGATTCCTAGAGGCCCATAAACCCGAAAGCCCCAAATTTTCTTTGACTTGCTTTGACAAGCGCATAAATCAATTTAAAACATTCTCCTTGTGATATTCAAAACCGTTACAAAATAGGCTTTAAGAAAATATATAGCTTGACAGTGTTTTCTCGAAGTTTATAGGCAATATTTTGAAAGTAGTAGATATAGATAATGTGGCGATTTTTTCATTTTCAGAATATTTCTTCGAAGGGCCTTAAATTTACCCAACAAAAGCAGAAAACACTAGTTTTGAGGTATATAAATGCCACCAGTTCGTTAACAGCGTTATTTCTGTTATTATCGCAACAGATTCTGAAAATGAAAAAATCGCCACATCTATCTCTACTACTTTCAAAATATTGCCTATAAACTTCGAGAAAACACTGTCAAGCTATATATTTTCTTAAAGCCTATTTTGTAACGGTTTTGAATATCACAAGGAGAATGTTTTAAATTGATTTATGCGCTTGTCAAAGCAAGTCAAAGAAAATTTGGGGCTTTCGGGTTTATGGGCCTCTAGGAATCACCAATTTCAAAAACAATTAATTCAACAACATTCAAGTGATAGATCCGAAAATTCTCTTTCAGATGATTATAAATTTGTCGATATTTCCTAATAGCAAAAAAAATTAGAAGGTGTTGAAAAATGTACGTGTCTGTAGATTCATGCCAGGTTTCCAGCTTGCTGTCGCGCACTGTAGATCACATCGATTGAGGCAAGGTTGTCTTTTGGAGTGCCTTGCTGTAGTGACTGTACATTTAATATTTCTTTGTTCAATAACAGTTCATTATATGATGAACTGTATAATTCCAAGTGACTTTTGTTATTAACTTCATTAATGTTGAGACATTTTTGATTTTTGACTTTGTAATTACATGTACAGTATATACAGTCCGTTTCATAAAAAGTGGATCATCCTAAAATTTGACTAAATAAAACATAAGTATGATACAGAAAGCATTTTTCATGTTATTTCATGTCCCTAATATATTTAAATGTCCTTATATAATCTGATAAGCTATGATACAGTAACGGTTCTTAAGAAGCTAATATTTTGTGGCCCCACTCTTATTGTCAATGACATTACCAATTCGTCTAGGCATTGATTCGATGATATCGTTGATTTTTGACTGATCTAACTTTCTCCACTCTCTTTTTAACAGTGACGTAAGTTGTGATGCGCCATCTGTAGGTAGCAGTGAACGACGAACGTACGTTTTAGAATACTCCATACATTTTCTATGGGATTCAGATCAGGAGAACGAGCTGGCCAAGATAATGTCCTAAGCCCTAATTGAGACTTGCATAAGTTGACTCTACTACTCGTGTGACACGTAGCATTATCATCCATAAATAGCCAAGTCGATGGATCACCAAGTTGATCTGTCATTTGGCCAATGTTCATTCGTAAAACATTCACATAGCGTTCAGAATTCATGGTTCCTTGCTGTATGTGAAGTTCAGAGCGGTCATTGGTCCAAATGCCAGCCCAAATCAATAGAGTCGCACCACCTTGTACCCGGGGACGATGTAAATGTCTCGGAATTTCCTGATCAGATTTTATCCATAATCTCAATCGACCATCACTACCCTTCAGACGGACTGATGCCTCATCAGACCAGACAGCCCGATCCCATTGATTTCGCCAGTGACAATGACTCATTGCCCATCTGAGACGTCTTTTTGTATGCTGATCTGATAATTCGATCTGAGAGGGCCTCTTACAGCTCTTGAAATTCGACTCAATAAGTCTTCTACGAATAGTGGACTTAGAAATAGACGAGTCTAGTGCAGCCATCTCAGTTAACGAGAGACTTGGATCAACTTTAACAAATATCAAAATTAGGCGGTCTCTACGTTTGGATGTTTTGCGTGGACGGCCAGAGCCCTCCTTACGACAGAGTCGAAAATCATCATTATGCCATCGATGCACATTTGTGTAAGGGACATTTAGTCGCTTGCTTGTAGCTTGCAAAGAAAACTCTAGTTCTAGCAAGGCTGACACTTTGCCTTTTGTGAATGCGATCTCGTTATTGTTCATTTGTGCTTTGTATTGTTTTCAACCGGTAAGAGATAGATTTCTAGCTGAAAGCAATCAGGAGTGCTGCCAACACCACCGCAACGAAGTCAGGAAGCTATGGAACATGAAGTCCAGTTAATCACATGTAGCAGTTACATTATTGTTGATGAATAATGGTGCTATACTGGCTCTGATTGACCGATTTTCTTTATTTTTGTTTTGCTTGATAGCTTTTGGCTTGTAGAACAACATATTACATAACAAAGGAAACAAATGTAATTTTATAAGAATGAGGTATGATTTTGTGTAACATTGCTAAATGAAGATCAAATTATCTACTACTTTTTTATCTATAACAGGAAAACAACTCAATATTCATGCTTAAAATTTCCAACAATGATATTAGTAAGCACAACACGGTGTCCCCGAATAAGGTTGAACCCTCAAAAAATTGTACACAACTTTTGTCAACGGTTTTAGGGACAGTTTTGCATCCTGTTTAAAGTTATGTAATTTTTAAAATATTCTATTGAGGGCTTTTCGAGAAAAATCGATTTTTCGAAATTCAACTTCCATATATGGAAGGTAGAGGTGAAATAAACGCTAATTTACACATCTGTCATTGTATAAATCAAATTCCATCTTTTCTAAGGTTATTGGAACCATTTTATAAAAATTTTGCAAAAAAGTAAGCTATCATTGAGGTTTCTAGTTTGAAATTCAAATTCAACTTCCATATATGGAAAGTAAACATGAAATAAACATTATTTCGTGTACCTGACATTGTATCAGCATATTTCCATACTTTGTAAGTTAAATGAAACCGGTTGTTCTTGACCATATATGCATGAAAAATAAAATCAATCACAGAGGCATAAAATTTGAAACTTATATCCAACTTCCATATACGGAAAGTACAATTATCAATTGATTATCAGCTGTCATTTCTCAAATCTTCATCGTGGTTAATGAATCAAATTTTCACCGCAGATATAATTGCATATAGGCTCAATGAGTAACGATCTAAAAAGACTACTTTTTAGAAAACATGAACAAGTTGTATTGATAGGCATTTTTAAAAAGAATGATACGGTTTACTTTGTTGAATGTTATTACAGATTCTGACTATTGTATGCCACAATTGCTTTTAAAAGATTGTTCCCGAAATTTGGATGAGATTTTTCTACCTTGTAATTTTGCCATTTTTCAGAAAAGTCATGGTGCACGCTTTCAGATGCTTGTTCGATGACTGGACCCAAAGAGCAATTCATTTGAAGGCAATACTCCTTCACATGATACATGACTGCATGTATTTTTGGGTAAATGGTGACATCTGACGACAGAATACTTCTCTTGAAAACATCAATCTTAGTCTCAAAAGTTTGATCAAGCTTTTCACCGAAGCATGATTGGATGACTTCTCGAAATGATTCAAAACATTCACAAATTGGCAAACAATTCAACGGGCAAATCGATCGTAATATGTCGATATTTCGAAGAAGTTGCCTACATGAGTTCCCATGGAACGTACCCCCATGCATAGCAGGACGTTGAACATTACATCGTTTGAGCCAGAAGTCAGCGTCAGGCCATCGACGTTGGAGTTCATTGAAGAGAGTGTTGGTGACACCGATGAAGAGATGCAATTCGGGGGGAGGGATCACTTTCAAAATCGGCACTGTGTCTGGAACATTTGAGAAAACAGGCAGATGTACGACATTCCCAAAACTCCTTGCTTTCAAATGCCGCTCAAGAGTTTCTGGATAGTGATCATACAGATCCCAAAATTGCTTTTTCAAAGAGCCGGCTGTTCGCAATTCAGATTCATTTTTCAAATCATTCTCATGAATGCCACACCACGAACAAGGATGAAGACATGCGTGTGTCATTAACACTAGAAAGACCAAAAATTTTTTAACCATTAAGGACCGTTGGGTCAATTGACCCACAACAAAAAAAAATACATAATGTCGGTGAACAATTTTTATTGAAATATGTAATAACAAAAGCTGAAAGTGTTGAGATAAGAATTCTCTCTCATCTGACTGTCTAAGAGGAACTGCACGAATTGCACAGGGGAGAGGAACACTTGCCACAAACAAACTTGTGACAGGAGCAGCATGTTACCTTTGTCTTATTGGACTTGCACGTTTGACATCTCGTCCGTTCTTCAGATGATCCGCTCTGCAGGGCTTGAGAACGAAGTGTAGAAATATTGAAATGAGGTGGACGCTTTCGGGACGGTGCCTTGCTGCAGAACAACTTTCCGATGTGTAACAAAAATTCTCTGCGTGTTCTTGCACTTCTCATGTTCATTTCCTTCGCCAAGATCCACGAATTGAGGCATAAGATGTCCAAAAGGTTGAAGAAAACCGCAAGCGGCCATCGCCTTGATGCGCACTTTGTAGAATACAACCTCAACATTTGGTCGGAAATGTCAACGCCGTATTTCGTGTTGTTGTATTTCGTGATAATTTCCGGTTTTTTCTTTGGATGGTTCTCATCGACTTTCGCGGATCTGTGCTCAGTTGATAAAACCAGCACAGTTTTGGTTGTTTTGACTTTGTAAGCCGCAAGCATTTGGTTTTCAGACTTGAAGAATGCAGATGAGTGAACCGGAATATGCTTTGAAGCAAGGCACTGTGCAACTTCCCTTGGAATTTCACGTCTATTTTGTCGAATCGTTCCCAACAGAGTTATGTTCCTCTGAGAAAGATTTTTGGCCAAGGAGCTGGAGGTGAAAAAGTTATCAGTCGTCACTGAAATGCCACTGTTGGTGTAAGCCTTGGTCAAGTTCATGACAACTGATTCAGGAACAGAAACGCGTGGATCACGTTGTTCATCCTTCCCTGTGTAAGGAACCGCGTTCAAAACATACTTGCTATCAACATCGCAAATGAACCAAAATTTGATTCCAAACTTATCGGGTTTTGCGCTAATATATTGCAAGAAAGGGCACCGACACTTGCAGGGGAATAGCTGTTCATCGACAGTTGTGTGTTGTCCAGGAAAAAAAGCATCACCGCACCTTTTCATTGCTGATTCCCATAGCTCTTGAATTGCTGCAAACTTGTTGGCTTCTCTTCTTTCTGACCTGGTTGTTTTATCATCAAAGCGTATATAGCGTTTTATGTCCTTGAATCGATTTCTGCTCATTGTCTCCTTGAACACATTTATTCCAAATTCTTGACTCCAGAATGATGATAGCGGCTCGTTCTTCCCTTGTAGAACGCCTCTAATTATGCACAGTCCGAAGAAGGCGAACAAATCGTTTTCAGAAATTTCAAACTCATGATTTCCTTGTCGGTTTGCTTCAGCTCTAGTGAAGTCAAGGATTCGAAGAATGCTGTCATGACCAAGAAGTTCGATAAAAATATCTTCTTCGTTATCAACTCTGTTCAAAATGAAACGAGTTGCACCAGGTCTTTGTCGTATAATGTTTCGTGCCGGTGCTCTTCCTCTGTCAGTGACGCTTCCAATATCCACCCGAGTCCAATGAGTTCCATCAGAGGATGTAAACTGCATTTCTCTCGCTTCAGCACTTCTTCTGACGCTTTCTCTTTCAATAGGGTCTTCACTTTCGTCAGTACTTTCCTCTTCATCGCTCACTGCAGGAGATGGATCGTAGGCAAGTCCATTTTCAGTTTCATCGTCACTTCCACTCTCGTCGGAATCCACATTAGCTATAAGCAGTTGCGCGATTTCAGCTGCCGTGCGCCGTGATCGTGCAGCCATCCTGACAGAAAATGAACATTGACACTTCCTCCGATAGCAGTGAACGCTACTCCACACTCCGTTCACGAAAATAGCCAATCAATAATGTCACCTTCAATATCATAGAGCAAGAAAGTATGGAGTGCTGACCCATTGTTCATTGACTGTAACAAAAAGCGCGTGCACGACCAGTGAATGAACGCCCAGGCGTGGCTTCGTTAGAGTGTAGGCGCATTGTTCATTGACTGTAACAAAAAGCGCGTGCACGACCAGTGAATGAACGCCCAGGCGTGGCTTCGTTAGAGTGTAGGCGCATTGTTCATTGACTGTAACAAAAAGCGCATGCACGACCAGTGAATGAACGCCCAGGCATGGCTTCGTTAGAGTGTAGGAATGAAGTGGGTCAATTGACCCAACGGTCTTTCATGCATAATTGGTAATAGAAATCGAAACTAACAAATCCGTGAAATTTATTTTATGCTTATATTCAACACATTACAGTTTTAGGAAAAGTCGAGGGAGATAAGTCAACTACTGCAAATTTTTAGAGGTGTACGGATTCAAATATTATCATTTCTGGGTCAATTGACCCAACGGTCTTTCTAGTGTTAATCCCAACAGAATGTTGCTCATTTTCAAATCACATGCGACAGTGAAATTGCTCAAACGATTCAATTTCAAGATATACCAAAGCTTCTTTAAATTTACATAATTTTCGGGCAAGTTGGGCGCAATAGCCAAAATCAATATCTTCTTAACACCTCGGTCATTGAACTTCTTCCCAAGTTTGTTTGAGATACTGCGCTCGTATGGATCACAACCAAATATATTTACGCATACTTTAAGGAATTCTCCTCCCGCATCTATTCGAAGTTTGATGTTTATTTCCTCTTCTGGAAGTCCTCTTATATTACAAGTTGTCTTAATCAAATTTTGGACATCAGTACAGAAAACAACCGGGATTTTATTGTCTCTACCAATTTCCTTCTTTGAAAAATCAATATATTCCATGGTGAAATAATGCCTCAAACGATGATTATTCGCGGAAAATTCATCCATAAGACCACTATCGATAATCAATCGATTTCCAGATGAAAAACGAATATGCTTTGCTAAAATGTTAGTTTTTCTGTCACTGAGAGACAGATCTTTTTGTATATCAATCATATTTGCCTTGCTGAAACACTCATTTTCTTCAGTAAATTTGATGGGATTCAATGACACTGTCATGGGTTTCCCACCCCTGTGTGACGTCAAAAGAAATTCAGTCCCGGATGTTTGCTTTTTCACATGTAAAAGGTTTGATGCTTGTTTATCAAGAACATTGTCACATCCAGTGTTTTCTGTCAAATGTAGCGCATTGTCACAAATGTTGGCATATGATCAAATGTGAGACTTTCCTTTAGAAATTCCTGACAAGCACCTAGAGCATATTTTGATAACTGCAGGTTTTTTGCACTATTAGAATCCCCAGAAGCCGGTCTACCTGCACGTTTCGCTGTTAATCGCGATTTTAGTCCATTTGTTCTAGCTGTCTCACATACGTAGCAGTCACAGATTCCACCTTGGGATCGCGTTTGTGTACGCAGAGATTTCAAAGTAGAATATTCGAATAGTTCAATCTTTCTTACAAAAATTCCTCTTTTGTATTCGTTAAGCGTCAACAAACATGTACCACAAATGACTCGAGGTAAACGATGGTCAAAATAAAAATCAAGTCCATCTATGAAATGCTCCTGAATAGCTTGATGGTGTTCCTCCGTAAGTTTCCTAACAGTCGATGACTTTTTGAAGCCCAAATACAGACAACGTCTCGAGCTTCATCATGCGATCTTGCATGATGCGGCATTGCAACAAAATGAGACGCACCTACAATGGTCATATTTTCAAATCATGCATACGTCACAAAAGAGAACGAGTATTCAAAAATTCCATAGATATTGAAAGAGTGTTAACAGGATACAGACGAGAAACCGTTGAAAGAAAATGCTGAATCGAACACAATTTGTTTGAGAAAATCTTTTACGCATACTATTTATTAACCACGATGAAGTTTTGAGAAAGGACATTTGACAACAACTAATAATGGTGCGATGCTGACTGAATGACAGTTGATAATCAATTGATAATTGTACTTTCCGTATATGGAAGTTGGATATAAGTTTCAAATTTTATGCCTCTGTGATTGATTTTATTTTTCATGCATATATGGTCAAGAACAACCGGTTTCATTTAACTTACAAAGTATGGAAATATGCTGATACAATGTCAGGTACACGAAATAATGTTTATTTCATGTTTACTTTCCATATATGGAAGTTGAATTTGAATTTCAAACTAGAAACCTCAATGATAGCTTACTTTTTTGCAAAATTTTTATAAAATGGTTCCAATAACCTTAGAAAAGATGGAATTTGATTTATACAATGACAGATGTGTAAATTAGCGTTTATTTCACCTCTACCTTCCATATATGGAAGTTGAATTTCGAAAAATCGATTTTTCTCGAAAAGCCCTCAATAGAATATTTTAAAAATTACATAACTTTAAACAGGATGCAAAACTGTCCCTAAAACCGTTGACAAAAGTTGTGTACAATTTTTTGAGGGTTCAACCTTATTCGGGGACACCGTGACAACTGACATATCTTCCAAATTTTAGAGAAATTCGCTCAAGTTTGGCGGAGTTAGACAAACTTGAAGTTAAGGCGATGTTTAAGGGTGACCCATTTTTTATGAAACAATCTGTACTTTCGATTTTCAGTATTATTATTGACGCTTCAGTATTATTATTGACTTACTGATTGATTTATTGATTTTTGACTTATTATCCCGGTGAATCCGGGGATGTGTTTTTAAAATGCCTTGCTGTTGTTATAATTGTTGGCACTCAGCTTTAGTCTTCTATTTTCTGTTTCACACAATGACGTCATGCGGTCCTATATCTACATGTCCGTGTCTTTCATCTCTACAATATTGATTTCATGTGCAAATTCGATGTGTCTGTGATGCAGTTTCGTGAATCTTCGCTTGTCATTGTTGCCTGAAGACATACGTGGTCTGATTAGACCATGAAATATCGTGTGTGTGTGTGTGTGTGTGTATTGCACAATAATAAATCAGTACCTATCGTCTATGAGCAATTTTTTGAATAATCAATATTGGACGAACCTATGTTTTTGAATTAAATTAAGCTTTGAAAATGACTCGTGGAATGAAGGGTTGAGCATGACAGTCGTTGGCATTTCATTTTTCGACGCCAAAAAGTGAACATACATATCCTCGTACATATGCCTGGACATTTGGAGCCGGCAAGATAGAAAATATGATTTTGACCTTTATTCCTTAATCTGATTTTTTTACAATTCAGATAGTTTCTACAATCTATGGCCGAGTTTCGTTGAACGTTATTGAACCGTTATTGAACATCTGAAGAGAATGTCAACTATTAAGTCAATAAATGACACCATCGCCCTTGATTCCCCGACCGCTCTCGCCTGACCCAGGAATTGAACCGAAGTCCGTGGTGGAGACGAGCTCGCATCTTCTTCATTAGGCCACGCTGACGGTTCAAAAGGAATGCGAGTGAAAGGCAGACGTCATCTCTAAGTGACATCGACAGCTCATTGTCCTATTATTATTATTCACAGAGCACTACCAGAGTTCATATTGTAGCGAGACAGCATATCAGCATGTCATGCGACTACGTCACAGTGTAGATTGACAACAAAGATCTGTCGTAGCTGGTAGCGTTCTGTCAATAATAAATGGACAATAAGCTGTCGATATCACTTAGAGATGACGTCTGCCTTCCCTCGCATTCCTTTTGAACCGTCCGCGTGGCCTAATGAAGAAGATGCGAGCTCGTCTCCACCGCGGACTTCGGTTCGATTCCTTGGTCAAGCGAGTTCGGTCGGGGAATCAAGGGTGTTGGTGTCTTGTATTGACTTAATACTTGTCATTCTCTTTAGATGTTCAATGTACTACGACAGACCTTTGTTGTCAATACCGTTATTCATCGCTTAATTGTTCAAGTTCTGCTGAGCTAAACCTCAATATAAGATGAAATGTACTTTAAGTCTTAACAAAATAAATCAAATTTCATGTTCGACAATCCATCATTCTCACCGCACATCTTAGTAAGTTTTTGCATTCCCAGCTTCCTAAAAATGAGTTGTGTGTCAAATAAACAGACAATTATTTGATAGTTTTGTCAAATATTGATAATATGTGTCGACTGAACAGCTCTTAAAGTGCATTCATTTGTTCGTTTACAATAAACTATGTAAGTCTACAAGACACTTCCCAGGGATGAGAACATTTTTATTAGATAAATACGGAAGCCCAATATTATCATTTGAACAATTCTCCTATAGTTCGGGGAATTTTAATGATCAGCAGAAGTCACAAACAAAAGTCTGTCACGAGCTTGTCGTACTCAAAGAACTGAGTCAGCAAACAATTGGAACTACTATTTGAAAAAGACCCATTTCTGCATTTACCACACAACTTTATTGCTGGTTCTATCACCAATTGGAACGGTCAAAATAGTTTTTCTTCTTCTTCTTCTACTGGGGTTGGCGGAGAGCAAGATTTCCCCCGGCCAAGCCGGCAATCTCTCAAATTCTGGCTAAACTACCGACTAGCCATACACTCTGAACGCTGAAATGGCTCTCTCAAGGGCCCTGAGCATCTTCGAGTCATTCATTCACTGTTTACTTCTATGCGGTACTCTCCGATGTCAACTCCGGTTATGCCTTCTGAGTCGATGCTGTTGGGCGTTCTGTCCCCGTATCTCTCTCTGCGCTGGTTGGATGATGATGCTACAAAATTCATTCCTGAAGCCGCGCAAGCCGAACCCGAGTTGCTGACCGACGCAGTCCCGCCGTCAACATCTATTGCCTCTGAAGACAGACCCCCGGCGACTTTCAATGTTGCATTTGCTCCATCGCCGGCGGCGAATTTCAAATTGTGCCAGCTTTTTTCCGTTGGCTACCTATATGGTACATCTTTCTTCCTCCTATGGGTCTCACTGTAATGTCATCGCAACAGGCATCTTAACCTATGTCATAACACATATATATATATATATATATATATATAAGAAAGTATGTATATATATATATATATATATATATATATATATATTTATTATTCCTATAAGGGTGCCCATCCTTGTGGAGGAACATATGGAGATTCAAAAAGATTTGAAATCTTTAAGCAAATACCTGCAAATCATCTTTGACTTACTCAGATTCATTGCCCTACCTTCACTATTTTGATCCCTGAGTTTTTTAACTACTCTTTCCTCATGAGATATGACCGACAATCAATTGATGGATGTGTCAATTTATGTGAAACTTCTTGCAGAATATTTGAAATTGAAATTTTTATAATTTGTACATCCCTGATATACAGGTATGAAGGACGTATATGCCTATTTTAATAATGATCGGAAGTAGTAATCCCGTGGCAGACGGAAGTCCGGTGCGGTGCAGTGATGAGTCATCATTCTGACTCAGCCCCGTGACCTTGCGTGACCTTAGGTTACCTTTCCGCATCATGAAGTACGTGATGTGACTACTGCTGGTTTTATAAGTAGTGCTAAAATGGAAAAATCTGAAGGCGTGATGTATTACTGAGTGTACTGTGATGAGACTACAAACAGAGGCAGGATTGACCTTGACCTGACTTCTCCGGGATTGAGACTACAAGCAGAGGCAGCAGGAGTGACCTTGACCTGACCTGACTTCTCCGGGAGAGAGGGGGAGACTACAAGCAGAGAAGGGATTTTGTCCAGGATGGAGCATGTTTTGTGTCATGTCGTGCAGAAGTGGATGTCTTTTGTCCACCGTTACCACTGATCTTTGACTGTAAGATGTGATGGGACACTATGTCATTAGATGCATGTGGTGAGAAGAGAAAAGGTCATTCGCCTCTCTCTCTCTCATCAGATGGCTCCAAAAACCGGGTTACCGTAGGGAACCAAGGCAGATTTTTTGATTGCCGCACTCACCTAAGGTGTCAGAGTGAGTGGAGAGCCAGGAGATGGCCTGGAGATCAGGCCATCGTAGTAGGCCTTAACTTTAAAGGTATGGTTCTCTGCTTGCAGGAATCGGATAGACTTCGTTCAACGTTTGTTCGAGAGATCATGATTCATGTCAAGTCATAGACTACTTATAAACGTTTTATAAGTAGTGAAAAACTGCCGAAAAATTCAAATTCGTTATTTTTGGAGGTTTTCTGGGATTTTGGACCCTCCAGACTTCAACCAAGGCATTTGCAATGTCATAGAAGCAAGGCTTCTGATAAAACGAGCGATCTCGACCATTCACAGCGTAGGAAACATCCAATAAATGGAGGAAAGTTGAGATAGTTCTTCACATTGGTAAGTGTCGGTGGCTCAGCTATCAGGCCAATTCCAAACCACTCAAAAGGTGCATGGCAAGGAGAACTTCGGTATAATAATGTCCTGTCGATGGGCGATCTTTCGAGACGGCGGTGAGACCCGCAGCGATAAGTGCCGCATGGGGTTGAAACTTCCTTAATCCGACTTTCCAACGGTCGTTGTGGCTTCTATTCCTCTACGTAGCGCTTTGAACGTCAGGGCGACTCTTAGCTATCTGTCACAGGTGACTGTTTTTCCTTATAAATTCTCCATTGCACCGAGTGAGTCAAACATCTGACTTGTTATCGAGTCAAGGTATGACGTGTTCCAAAATAAGGGACTGACTAAGTCTAGGGTTTCTCAAGTCAAAGGTTTCAAAAATTCTCATGTCTCAATGTGACCGTCAGGGTTACCATCGGTCGAAGGCAATCTATCTCTATTGTACTGAGTGGAGAATCCGTTCTTTCGAGTTCTGCCTCACGGAGGGATGATCAAACGGGGGACCACCACATGCAACACATGCTTCTCTCTTCTGTAGCAAGCAATCTCTTATCATGAAAAGCTGTTGATAGGAATCGCTATGTCATCCGCACTTCAACAGGGTAGGAATGTTTTATAAAATCAAATAAAAGATGGAGAAAACTAACAGGCATAATAGAGTCAACATGAAAGATTCATTCAGTGTATAGAATAAAAGTTCAGTATTGAAAAGTAAAAATCAGTTGTGTAGTGCAAGAACATCCAGTGACAGATGATGTTTGTGAAACGCAACGTTGACTTTCATAAATTCTAAATGTATGTATGTATAGTTATCCGTTTAAATAATTTTTGGTAGAGCAGAAAGGTTAAAATGCTGTCATGAGTTTCAATGTGTTTTATAAAAGTCTTAAGTGTTGTCATCAGTTTAAATGATTTTTGTAAAAGTGGAGACTTAAAACTGTAGTGAGAGTGTTGTCATCAGTCTAAATGATTTTTATAAGAGTGGATGTCAAGTGAAATGATTTTTATAACAGTCTAAACGCAAACGTTGAAATAAGTTTTGTAAGAAGTTAAGAACATTGACATGATTGAGTGAAAGTAGAGACTTAGCGAACGTTGAAAACAGTTTTATGAGAGCAGTATGAGGAAAATGTTTCTGCAGTCAATGTTGCCAATGTACATCCATCTGGACAGCACTAGAAAGTTTTAGAAGGTTTTGTTTACTGCACTGTGTAGATTGTTTTGTTTCACAGTGTTAAAAGGTTTTACAGTGAGTACTACAGTGTTGAATGCTTTATAAAACCAGGTAAAGTCTTGTCACAAACGTTGAGTGTGTGAGAGAATCTAGGATTATCAATAAGTTCCATCACATTGGTCCCAAAGTTCATCATCTGAAGGATAGGGTTCTCTACGATCGGATTTAGGGATTTAGGGTTTTATATAACACAAGTGAATGTTAACCGTTAGATGAAACATGAAGTCTATCACGTTGGTCATAATGTACATATGAGACTAATTTTCAAGTCTTATCAGTCATTGAAATGAAAGATAAAGTATATTTCGCTACTGACAAAAAATATGAATGAACAAGAGTTATAAAACCGAAGTTAGATTTCACTGAGTCATCAACAATTGCAAAGGTGCGCAAGTCATATCAAACATATTCAACTGAGTGTCCATTCTTGACACCCATCATCATTTGAAATTATTTGAAGATGAAAAGTTGCATTCGTTTCCCAACTTCATGGTTTGTAGCAAGAGACTTTGTGTATTCGTTGAAAGCTACAGAAAGTGTTACAAATGTAAATGAAAATATTAAGGCTGGGGCTTTAGTTGAAGGACTAATGCGTCTAGATGACTATGCTATGAATCATCATTTGGATCGAAGTTGGATAGAGGATTTTTCCATGCTGCAATGTAATGATAGTGAAAAAAGAGGATGAAATTGATGCTTTCTCTCGCTAGGTCAGAGTACTTTAGCCATCTATCTGCCATAGGTTACTTTATAAAATCTCCATTGCAGTAAAAGTTGGTGTCTCAGGACATTTCCTATCAAACCCCTCTACAACCTGTGGGTCCTGCTATCAGGCCTCTTATTCCCTCTGCTATCAGGGGTGGTGTTACTTTGTCCATCCTCTGTTAACAGATACTTTGCTATCAAATCACTCTAAGTTTTATGTCTCTGCTAATAGGTGAAATCTTGGCTGAGTTTCCACCCTCTGATATCAGAGGGTCTGCTATCAAATCACTTTATCCATTCTCTGCTAACAGAAGTGGCTTGCTATCAAGTCATTCTCACGTCTTGCTTACACTCAAAGTGTGCATGGTAAAGAGATGTTCGGTGTAATACTTCCTATCGACTGGGCGTCCCTTTTGGGTGGCGATGAAATCCGCAGCGAAGAGTACCGCATGGGACATTCGGCAATTGTAATCCTTGTTAAACCTCTCTGCGTCATGTTTGCAAGTGGTTGCCTTATCGTCTCGACGTAGTGCTCTGACAGTCAGGGTGACATTTAGCCATCTGTCGAAGGTTACTTTAAAACACCTCCATTGCACTGAGTGTTAAAAACGTTGACAACCTAAGTTGATGAGAATGACCCATGAGTTCTTTTAAGAACTGTCTCTATCACGGTAACGAAATGATGAATGGAATGAAAGAGAGATCACTCACGTACCAAATACGAACATGAAACACTTCTCTCTTATTTAGTATGTAAGCTCTTCAAACCTCATACTCAGTCACATAACGACTGGAAAACGTTCATAACTGCAATGTATATGGTAGGTTTTATGAAAGCTGCTTACTGGAGTAAAATGTATAATGATGTTTCACTTCCGAACGCTACTTGTCTTGTATTAAGACTAAAGATAGGAAAATGTTCCTACATCCGTACCGATGTGTTTATCAGTAACGCACTGTATCTCATAGGGTTTATGAAATAAGAAGTCCTGTAGTGTTTTACTTCCTCACACATTACGAATGTATGAGTTTAGAATGTTCTGATGTGAAAACAGTGTTCACCACAGCACTACAAAGTTCTATCGAAAAAGTTTTACTGCACAGTGTATATTGTCTTGTAACTTACTTTCACAGTGTTAGAAAGTTTTATGTTGAGTGGAGACAGTTGCCAAATGTTCCCTTATTAGAAAATTCAAACTCCATGACTGTTAGATTGCTGAATACTTCATCAGGTTTACTAAAAGCAGTCTTCTACTGCAGTGAGACTGAGAGTTGAGAATGTTATATGAAAACAGTGTTCACCACAGCAGTAGAAAGTTTTAGAAGGTTTTACTGCACTGTGTAGATCGTTTCACAGTGTTAAAAGGTCTTATAGTAAGTACTACAGTGATGAATGCTTTATAAAACCAGGTAAAGTCTTGTCACAAACGTTGAGTGTGTGAGGGCTAGTACCATGACATTGAGTCGCGTGGGTCCTAAAGTCCATAATCCAAGGGTAGGGTCATCTACGGTTGGATTTAGGGTTTTATATAACACAAATGAACAGTGAAACATGAAATCTATCACGTTGTTCATATGAGATGCATTATTAGGTGCTGCTAGTCATCGAAATGAAAACCCATGTCATCATGAATTGAACATGAAACCTATGAGAAGGATAAGAATCATTGTTCATGTATGCATTATTTCATGACAGCAGAGTTTCAGTCGTTTACAAGTCACAGGGATGAATGTGTATTTAGAGTTAACCAAACGCTGTTTATAAAGTGACTTGCAATTTGCGACTAACACTTAGTCCATCGGGTTTATCACTTGTGAATGACCAAGTGAGATTTACATGACATCGAATTAGGAAATGTAAACCAGGCGTCATATGAAAGTGTATGGAATAAATATTTTGTAAACGAACGTTTTTGGATGTGTTACACACCTTTGCTGTGCCTGAAGTTTTACAATGTCAAGTTCATTCTTGAGCATGTCAATGACATTGATACATTTCTAAAGTCCATAATCCAAGGGTAGGGCTATCTACGGTTGGATTTAGGGATTTAGGGTTTTAGGGTTTTATATAACACAAGTGAATGCTAACCGTGAAACATAGAGTCTGTTACTCTTGGTCATAATGTACATATGAGACAAATTATCAAGTCTTACCAAACGCTGAAATGAAAGTTGAAGTACAAAATATAAAATAAAGTTAGAATCATTTCACTGTTTGTAAAGTTGGAAATAAAGTTGAAGTTTGTAAAGTCAGAATTAATGTTAGAATCATTTTAGTGTTTGTAATGTTAGGAATAATGTCTGATTCATTTCACTGTTTGAAAAGATAGAAATAGAGTTGATGATTGCAAGTTTGAATGAATGTTAGAATCATTTCAGTGTTTGTAAGATAGGTGAAGCCTAAAATAATGTTAGAATCATTTCAGTGTTTGTGTGATAGGTTAAGTATAAAATAAAGTCACTAGCATTTCACTGTTTGTAAGGTAAGTGAAGAATAAACTAAAGTCATAACCTTTCGCTGTTTGTATATAGTTGAAGTATAAAATAATGCCAGAATCATTTCAGTGTTTGTAAAATTAGAAATAAAGTTGTTGCTTGTAATGTTAGGAATAAAGTTAGAATCATTTCAGAGTTTATAAGATAGGTAAAGTATAAAATAAAGTTAGAAATAAAGTTGAATGTTCTGTAAACGGATGTCTTTAGATGTATGTCATGTACATTCTTGAACACGTCAATGACATGGATACATTCATGAAGTCCATAATCTAAGGGAAAGGCTATCTACGGTTTGATTTAGGGATTTAGGGTCTTATATAGCACAAGTTAATGTTAACCGTTAGTGTATAGTACATTTATTAACCTAACAATGTATGATTGTTATAGCTAAATTGCTAACGTTCATAATCTAAGGGGCAGGGCTATCTGCGGTTGGATTTAGGGTTTCATATAACACAAATTAACGATCTCTTCTAGTGGAGAATACATGCAACACATGATGCATATGTTCGCTTTATAAAATGACTTTGAATGTAAGACTTATTTTCATGGTGAAAAGACAGGTTTCATATCGTTGATAAGGGATGGTTACATACTCATTATGTTATACACTTTACATTTGATGCAATCAGCTGAAATGTGATTGATACATGTTCAATGGAAGAGTTGAATACATTGTATGCATTCCAGTGATTCGAATAGTAAGTGCGTAGAGAGTTGATTGGGAAAATATATAATAGTCAACGTATGAAAGTTTCTTGTTATGCAAGCTAGGAATATGCAAACATCATTCATTAGTTAGTGTTGTGCTTTAACATCCATGTTTTGTACAAGGTAGGATTCATCGGATGTGTTATGACGAATGGTTGGATAAATTCAATAAGCTTTGAATAACACAAACCAAGTATTAAAACGAAAAGCATAAGTGACAAAACATTTGTGACATGAAAAAGTACATAATGCTAAACATAAGGTAATGATGATGGATAGAAATAAGTGATGTAATTAATGTCTTGTCTCACAGGTGTTTACTTGTACGTTTTCTGTAATTATCATGGTGATATAACTGCAAATCTCATCAATATGACTTTTGCAGTGTGAAGCATCTTGGGACTCTAGGTAGACAATGACCAAAGATTAAATAAAACCTAAGTGAAATACATAGTCATACAGAGGTTTGGGATTCTACAACGTTTGTAGTGTTGATATGAATGTTGTTCAACAGATTGGAGGCGTTAAATGATTTGCTGATGTATTTTACAGTAAACAAGAAAATCAGAAAGAGGAGTGATAGGAAAACGTCTTCACAAATGCAGACAAGTGGAAACTCTACTAAATGACTACATGCACTGATTTTGTCATCCATCATCAAAGAGAGTTTAGTTCAACAAGTTACATGAATGTTAAAAGTCGTATGCTGACAGAGACATAAGTTTACTACAACAAAACTCCTAAATTAGTAAAGCCATAGGATAGGTATCCCTGTGTTAAGATTTAGGGATTTAGCGTTTTAGAAGTGCAAGTTACATTGATAAATCACTAAATCCATAGCATAGTCAACCCTATAACAAGACTTAGCGTTTTATATGATCCATGCTAGCAATATCTGTTCGTGTGGAATGTGACTCAATGAGTTTAGTCAGATAATGTATCATCAACTTTATTCACTTAGTTTTATGATGGAGAAAGTGTGAGATAGAAGTGAAAGTGATCTCATAAACTTTAGAACACAGTAGTAGCATTGTAGGAATAAGTAAAGTGAAACGTTATGTCGCATGAAATGAGTGATGCAATATTAGCTCGCATTGAAATTAATTGGTAGTGTAACAAACAAGCTATGTGGGATTCAGCATATGTTTGAAGACAAGCGCTGTTAAAACGTTTTGAGATGATGTGAATTTTATCACGTCATGTTCATGGATGTCATGTTCTCTACTGGTTGAGTGTATAAGATAGAACACGTAACATAGTTGTTGTATGTAAACTAGAGGTTCATATTCGACGAAAGCAAAGATTGAGATTGCGAAGTTTAATGAATAGGTAGTGTACAAAACTGTTTGAATCAGTGACATAGTTAGAATAAACAACAGTACCCTTTTCGATATATCAACCTTCCATTTATGAATATCAATTCAACTATTTATTCAACATAACATACAATGTGAAGTCTATCAATGATCAAGTCTTCATAAGCTTTCAGATGTAAATCAACTGTGATACTTTAACTTGCACTTACATATAACAACTACTTCACGTGTTCTATCTTATACACTCAAAACCTGCAACGACATTTATTCTATTACAAATTGAATCTGTAGACATGATGCATTACATTAAATCTTCGATATCAAATACTGTAATAAAACCTTCAGCAGTAGCTGACTTAAAACTTGTCCTGATTCCCACATTCATGTCATCAGTTATTCTTCTATCACATACTCATCAATATAAAAGGCTTGCATCTACTTAACTCTTCATATATTCGTGTCACTTAGTTGCTTTTGAAATAAGCTTTTCATGTACAGTTTGCACAACCGATACTCTAGTATTTACATGCTATTCCTACTTTGGCACACATAGTGCCTTGTCTCCATCAACAAGTTACTTCTATATAACTTTTACATGAATTACGTTCATAAACCAACAGTCCTAATGCTGTGTGACTATATCTCGAAAAGGGTACTGTTGTTTATTCTAACTATGTCACTGATTCAAACAGTTTTGTACACTACCTATTCATTAAACTTCGCAATCTCAATCTTTGCTTTCGTCGAATATGAACCTCTAGTTTACATACAACAACTATGTTACGTGTTCTATCTTATACACTCAACCAGTAGAGAACATGACATCCATGAACATGACGTGATAAAATTCACATCATCTCAAAACGTTTTAACAGCGCTTGTCTTCAAACATATGCTGAATCCCACATAGCTTGTTTGTTACACTACCAATTAATTTCAATGCGAGCTAATATTGCATCACTCATTTCATGCGACATAACGTTTCACTTTACTTATTCCTACAATGCTACTACTGTGTTCTAAAGTTTATGAGATCACTTTCACTTCTATCTCACACTTTCTCCATCATAAAACTAAGTGAATAAAGTTGATGATACATTATCTGACTAAACTCATTGAGTCACATTCCACACGAACAGATATTGCTAGCATGGATCATATAAAACGCTAAGTCTTGTTATAGGGTTGACTATGCTATGGATTTAGTGATTTATCAATGTAACTTGCACTTCTAAAACGCTAAATCCCTAAATCTTAACACAGGGATACCTATCCTATGGCTTTACTAATTTAGGAGTTTTGTTGTAGTAAACTTATGTCTCTGTCAGCATACGACTTTTAACATTCATGTAACTTGTTGAACTAAACTCTCTTTGATGATGGATGACAAAATCAGTGCATGTAGTCATTTAGTAGAGTTTCCACTTGTCTGCATTTGTGAAGACGTTTTCCTATCACTCCTCTTTCTGATTTTCTTGTTTACTGTAAAATACATCAGCAAATCATTTAACGCCTCCAATCTGTTGAACAACATTCATATCAACACTACAAACGTTGTAGAATCCCAAACCTCTGTATGACTATGTATTTCACTTAGGTTTTATTTAATCTTTGGTCATTGTCTACCTAGAGTCCCAAGATGCTTCACACTGCAAAAGTCATATTGATGAGATTTGCAGTTATATCACCATGATAATTACAGAAAACGTACAAGTAAACACCTGTGAGACAAGACATTAATTACATCACTTATTTCTATCCATCATCATTACCTTATGTTTAGCATTATGTACTTTTTCATGTCACAAATGTTTTGTCACTTATGCTTTTCGTTTTAATACTTGGTTTGTGTTATTCAAAGCTTATTGAATTTATCCAACCACTCGTCATAACACATCCGATGAATCCTACCTTGTACAAAACATGGATGTTAAAGCACAACACTAACTAATGAATGATGTTTGCATATTCCTAGCTTGCATAACAAGAAACTTTCATACGTTGACTATTATATATTTTCCCAATCAACTCTCTACGCACTTACTATTCGAATCACTGGAATGCATACAATGTATTCAACTCTTCCATTGAACATGTATCAATCACATTTCAGCTGATTGCATCAAATGTAAAGTGTATAACATAATGAGTATGTAACCATCCCTTATCAACGATATGAAACCTGTCTTTTCACCATGAAAATAAGTCTTACATTCAAAGTCATTTTATAAAGCGAACATATGCATCATGTGTTGCATGTATTCTCCACTAGAAGAGATCGTTAATTTGTGTTATATGAAACCCTAAATCCAACCGCAGATAGCCCTGCCCCTTAGATTATGAACGTTAGCAATTTAGCTATAACAATCATACATTGTTAGGTTAATAAATGTACTATACAAACTAACGGTTAACATTAACTTGTGCTATATACGACCCTAAATCCCTAAATCCAACCGTTGATAGCCTTTCCCTTAGATTATGGACTTCATGAATGTTTCCATGTCATTGACGTGTTCAAGAATGCACTTGACATTGCATTGTTGACTTTATTCGCAGCAAAGATGCATGACTTATCCGTACATCTAAAGACATCCGTTTACAGAACATTCAACTTTATTTCTAACTTTATTTCATACTTTAGCTATCTTGCAAACTCTGAAATGATTCTAACTTTATTCCTAACATTACAAGCAACAACTTTATTTCTAATTTTACAAACACTGAAATGATTCTGGCATTATTTTATACTTAACCTATCTTACAAACAGCGAAAGGTTATGACTTTAGTTTATTCTTCACCTATATTACAAACAGTGAAATGCTAGTGACTTTATTTTATACTTTAACTATCACACAAACACTGAAATGATTCTAACATTCATTACAACTTACAATCATCAACTCTAATTCTAACTTTCCAAACAGTGAAATGAATCAGACATTATTCCTAACATTACAGACAGTAAAATGATTCTAACATTAATTCTGACTTTACAAACTTCAACTTTATTTCCAACTTTACAAACAGTGAAATGATTCTAACTTTATTTTATATTTTGTACTTCAACTTTCATTTCAGCGTTTGGTAAGACTTGATAATTTGTCTCATATGTACATTATGACCAAGAGTAACAGACTCTATGTTTCACGGTTAGCATTCACTTGTGTTATATAAAACCCTAAAACCCTAAATCCCTAAATCCAACCGTAGATAGCCCTACCCTTGGATTATGGACTTTAGAAATGTATCAATGTCATTGACATGCTCAAGAATGAACTTGACATTGTAAAACTTCAGGCACAGCAAAGGTGTGTAACACATCCAAAAACGTTCGTTTACAAAATATTTATTCCATACACTTTCATATGACGCCTGGTTTACATTTCCTAATTCGATGTCATGTAAATCTCACTTGGTCATTCACAAGTGATAAACCCGATGGACTAAGTGTTAGTCGCAAATTGCAAGTCACTTTATAAACAGCGTTTGGTTAACTCTAAATACACATTCATCCCTGTGACTTGTAAACGACTGAAACTCTGCTGTCATGAAATAATGCATACATGAACAATGATTCTTATCCTTCTCATAGGTTTCATGTTCAATTCATGATGACATGGGTTTTCATTTCGATGACTAGCAGCACCTAATAATGCATCTCATATGAACAACGTGATAGATTTCATGTTTCACTGTTCATTTGTGTTATATAAAACCCTAAATCCAACCGTAGATGACCCTACCCTTGGATTATGGACTTTAGGACCCACGCGACTCAATGTCATGGTACTAGCCCTCACACACTCAACGTTTGTGACAAGACTTTACCTGGTTTTATAAAGCATTCATCACTGTAGTACTTACTATAAGACCTTTTAACACTGTGAAACGATCTACACAGTGCAGTAAAACCTTCTAAAACTTTCTACTGCTGTGGTGAACACTGTTTTCATATAACATTCTCAACTCTCAGTCTCACTGCAGTAGAAGACTGCTTTTAGTAAACCTGATGAAGTATTCAGCAATCTAACAGTCATGGAGTTTGAATTTTCTAATAAGGGAACATTTGGCAACTGTCTCCACTCAACATAAAACTTTCTAACACTGTGAAAGTAAGTTACAAGACAATATACACTGTGCAGTAAAACTTTTTCGATAGAACTTTGTAGTGCTGTGGTGAACACTGTTTTCACATCAGAACATTCTAAACTCATACATTCGTAATGTGTGAGGAAGTAAACACTACAGGACTTCTTATTTCATAAACCCTATGAGATACAGTGCGTTACTGATAAACACATCGGTACGGATGTAGGAACATTTTCCTATCTTTAGTCTTAATACAAGACAAGTAGCGTTCGGAAGTGAAACATCATTATACATTTTACTCCAGTAAGCAGCTTTCATAAAACCTACCATATACATTGCAGTTATGAACGTTTTCCAGTCGTTATGTGACTGAGTATGAGGTTTGAAGAGCTTACATACTAAATAAGAGAGAAGTGTTTCATGTTCGTATTTGGTACGTGAGTGATCTCTCTTTCATTCCATTCATCATTTCGTTACCGTGATAGAGACAGTTCTTAAAAGAACTCATGGGTCATTCTCATCAACTTAGGTTGTCAACGTTTTTAACACTCAGTGCAATGGAGGTGTTTTAAAGTAACCTTCGACAGATGGCTAAATGTCACCCTGGCTGTCAGAGCACTACGTCGAGACGATAAGGCAACCACTTGCAAACATGACGCAGAGAGGTTTAACAAGGATTACAATTGCCGAATGTCCCATGCGGTACTCTTCGCTGCGGATTTCATCGCCACCCAAAAGGGACGCCCAGTCGATAGGAAGTATTACACCGAACATCTCTTTACCATGCACACTTTGAGTGTAAGCAAGACGTGAGAATGACTTGATAGCAAGCCACTTCTGTTAGCAGAGAATGGATAAAGTGATTTGATAGCAGACCCTCTGATATCAGAGGGTGGAAACTCAGCCAAGATTTCACCTATTAGCAGAGACATAAAACTTAGAGTGATTTGATAGCAAAGTATCTGTTAACAGAGGATGGACAAAGTAACACCACCCCTGATAGCAGAGGGAATAAGAGGCCTGATAGCAGGACCCACAGGTTGTAGAGGGGTTTGATAGGAAATGTCCTGAGACACCAACTTTTACTGCAATGGAGATTTTATAAAGTAACCTATGGCAGATAGATGGCTAAAGTACTCTGACCTAGCGAGAGAAAGCATCAATTTCATCCTCTTTTTTCACTATCATTACATTGCAGCATGGAAAAATCCTCTATCCAACTTCGATCCAAATGATGATTCATAGCATAGTCATCTAGACGCATTAGTCCTTCAACTAAAGCCCCAGCCTTAATATTTTCATTTACATTTGTAACACTTTCTGTAACTTTCAACGAATACCCAAAGTCTCTTGCTACAAACCATGAAGTTGGGAAACGAATGCAACTTTTCATCTTCAAATAATTTCAAATAATGATGGGTGTCAAGAATGGACACTCAGTTGAATATGTTTGATATGACTTGCGCACCTTTGCAATTGTTGATGACTCAGTGAAATCTAACTTCGGTTTTATAACTCTGGTTCATTCATTTTTTTTGTCAGTAGCGAAATATACTTTATCTTTCATTTCAATGACTGGTAAGACTTGAAAATTAGTCTCATTTGTACATTATGACCAACGTGATAGACTTCATGTTTCATCTAGCGGTTAACATTCACTTGTGTTATATAAAACCCTAAATCCCTAAATCCGATCGTAGAGAACCCTATCCTTCAGATGATGAACTTTGGGACCAATGTGATGGAACTTATTGATAATCCTAGATTCTCTCACACACTCAACGTTTGTGACAAGACTTTACCTGGTTTTATAAAGCATTCAACACTGTAGTACTCACTGTAAAACCTTTTAACACTGTGAAACAAAACAATCTACACAGTGCAGTAAACAAAACCTTCTAAAACTTTCTAGTGCTGTCCAGATGGATGTATATTGACAACATTGACTGCAGAAACATTTTCCTCATACTGCTCTCATAAAACTGTTTTCAACGTTCGCTAAGTCTCTACTTTCACTCAATCATGTCAATGTTCTTAACTTCTTACAAAACTTATTTCAACGTTTGCGTTTAGACTGTTATAAAAATCATTTCACTTGACATCCACTCTTATAAAAATCATTTAGACTGATGACAACACTCTCACTACAGTTTTAAGTCTCCACTTTTACAAAAATCATTTAAACTGATGACAACACTTAAGACTTTTATAAAACACATTGAAACTCATGACAGCATTTTAACCTTTCTGCTCTACCAAAAATTATTTAAACGGATAACTATACATACATACATTTAGAATTTATGAAAGTCAACGTTGCGTTTCACAAACATCATCTGTCACTGGATGTTCTTGCACTACACAACTGATTTTTACTTTTCAATACTGAACTTTTATTCTATACACTGAATGAATCTTTCATGTTGACTCTATTATGCCTGTTAGTTTTCTCCATCTTTTATTTGATTTTATAAAACATTCCTACCCTGTTGAAGTGCGGATGACATAGCGATTCCTATCAACAGCTTTTCATGATAAGAGATTGCTTGCTACAGAAGAGAGAAGCATGTGTTGCATGTGGTGGTCCCCCGTTTGATCATCCCTCCGTGAGGCAGAACTCGAAAGAACGGATTCTCCACTCAGTACAATAGAGATAGATTGCCTTCGACCGATGGTAACCCTGACGGTCACATTGAGACATGAGAATTTTTGAAACCTTTGACTTGAGAAACCCTAGACTTAGTCAGTCCCTTATTTTGGAACACGTCATACCTTGACTCGATAACAAGTCAGATGTTTGACTCACTCGGTGCAATGGAGAATTTATAAGGAAAAACAGTCACCTGTGACAGATAGCTAAGAGTCGCCCTGACGTTCAAAGCGCTACGTAGAGGAATAGAAGCCACAACGACCGTTGGAAAGTCGGATTAAGGAAGTTTCAACCCCATGCGGCACTTATCGCTGCGGGTCTCACCGCCGTCTCGAAAGATCGCCCATCGACAGGACATTATTATACCGAAGTTCTCCTTGCCATGCACCTTTTGAGTGGTTTGGAATTGGCCTGATAGCTGAGCCACCGACACTTACCAATGTGAAGAACTATCTCAACTTTCCTCCATTTATTGGATGTTTCCTACGCTGTGAATGGTCGAGATCGCTCGTTTTATCAGAAGCCTTGCTTCTATGACATTGCAAATGCCTTGGTTGAAGTCTGGAGGGTCGAAAACCCCAGAAAACCTCCAAAAATAACGAATTTAAATTTTTCGGCAGTTTTTTACTACTTATAAAACGTTTATAAGTATATCAATATAAGTATACAAGTCTATCCGATTCCTGCAAGCAGAGAACCATACCTTTAAAGTTTAGGCCTACTACGATGGCCTGATCTCCAGGCCATCTCCTGGCTCTCCACTCACTCTGACACCTTAGGTGAGTGCGGCAATCAAAAAATCTGCCTTGGTTCCCTACGGTAACCCGGTTTTTGGAGCCATCTGATGAGAGAGAGAGAGGCGAATGACCTTTTCTCTTCTCACCACATGCATCTAATGACATAGTGTCCCATCACATCTTACAGTCAAAGATCAGTGGTAACGGTGGACAAAAGACATCCACTTCTGCACGACATGACACAAAACATGCTCCATCCTGGACAAAATCCCTTCTCTGCTTGTAGTCTCCCCCTCTCTCCCGGAGAAGTCAGGTCAGGTCAAGGTCACTCCTGCTGCCTCTGCTTGTAGTCTCAACCCCGGAGAAGTCAGGTCAAGGTCAATCCTGCCTCTGTTTGTAGTCTCATCACAGTACACTCAGTAATACATCACGCCTTCAGATTTTTCCATTTTAGCACTACTTATAAAACCAGCAGTAGTCACATCACGTAATTAATGATGCGGAAAGGTAACCTAAGGTCACGCGAGGTCACGGGGCTGAGTCAGCATGATGACTCATCACTGCACCGCACCGGACTTCCGTCTGCCACGGGATTACTACTATCCGAGGAACCCGTATTATCGAGAAAAAGTTTGCGCAATGCCCAGAAGTCTTCAAATCTGAAAGAATCTGATCATTTTCTGTAGCATTCACAGAAATCTACGAGTACAAGCGACGCACGATCATTTTTCCTATCTCTGTAAGGCATTAAAAGTTTGTTTTTGCCCACTTAGTACGTTCCTGCGTATACCATCGTTTTGAATCAGCTTGTACTTATAGCAAAGTGAAACGCCTAAACGCTCCAATCCTGTGGTCCAGACATATTTATGCATCCCACTAGAACTTAAGGCTGCAAGATATTTCATATACTTCAAGATATTTCAGGTTATAATGAACACTTACCAAATTGCCAAAGCAATTATCTGCTGAAGTTTACATCGTTGTTGACTAACTCCGGACTCCGATGATGATTTGATACAATTCCCATTTATTCTTCAACATTCTTTCTGATCAAATGAAGTCTTAATATTTGTCAGGATCACACTAAACACGATGGATTTCTTTTGCTCACAAGACGGCTGAAAATATTTGTCTTTCCTTCACCGCTGTATCTACAAAACCGAATGATTAATGGTCGAACGGAGACAGTTTATTTCGATAGTTTAAGACACCGAACGACAGGTTTGAGGCCGACATGCCGATGATTGTATTTACCTGGATTAAGTTTCCAACTTCATTTTGAAAAGTTTTTGTACTTTTTCAGGAAAACGATTCTAATCTAATGAATGAGGCACTAAGTAAGTGAATGCTGATCTCAAATTTTCTATATGGAATTCGCAAAATTTGATTCGGGCATTTGTAATTTTTGTTCGCTGAGTCCAAAACCCGATTGGAAACATTCATTCGTTTATGACATGCATTTAATTAAGTTACATGTGCCTGATTAGATCAAAGACATAAACTGGAATTTGATTGGCTTGATTGTTCTATATTAGCTGTTAGCTGTACTAACAAGTTCGATTGTTTAAGATTGTAAATGAATAGTACAGAAGACATGCTCCATTCAAATCTAGGACAATGCACGTACGCAATGAGTTAGTAGGAAGTGAGTGTACGGAAGTTATTTAACATCTTATGCAGTACATGTAATTCTTCTCATGTACATATTTGTTTCCTAAATGGATAGATGCATGCTGACTGCAACCCATGGGGTGGTGATATGCTTTTTCTGACAGAGATACATGTAGAGGTCATTAGGATATTTCATTTGCTCTTGCATGTAGGAGAGCGCAACAGAATTTGGAATTGATTTTTGCATTAATTTTGACACCTTAATTTTTCCATTTATTACCCATGTAGGTTACCACTCTATGTTTAATCCGCAACTATATTGTTTAACACTGTTGAACTGGATTTGGAACTAGGGATGCTGTGTCGGAGTCGGAGTCCTATCAAATGATAGGACTCCGGCCAATAGCTAGACCCGAAATATATTACAAGCAAATTATTTATTCTCCTGCATAGCTGTCACTGTCTTGATGTCAACTTTCTCCATCAAACAAAAGTACAGAGACAGCAGTGCATGCAAAGCTTGTAATAGTTGAGGGAATGACCCGTGATAGTGAAAAAGGGGATTGTCTTTTCACTTTGTGATTTAGTAGAGAAAACATGGCTTCCTAGCTTCGATCACACCTACTCACCAAAGGTCACATCAGAAACAAAAATAAAATACTAGTTTGTTTGAGAACATTACTTCTTACCCTCACGTTAATCGTGTGTAATGGCTCCTCTAAAGTGCATATTAAAATCGAAAGCGAACTCATATTTTTTGAGGAAGAATGGGGGATTTTCCTGCCTGATGGAGACTGGAGAAAAACCATGTGAAGCACACATCAACAAGACCGGAGGAGCCGAGTCGCATGCATCCAACTTAAATCGACATTTGATAAACTTTCATCGTAAATGATTGATAATTGATATAGCAATGATCACTAAAAACAGGTTCCGCTAAGACTATAGTGATCTATGATGTAGGTTGCCAGTTTATTTAAAAAAACTAGGCTTTATATACTGGCCACCCGGAGTCGGTGTCGGAGTCCTATCAAAATGATAGGACTCCGCATCCCTGTTAGTAGCTCCACAGCTTCACACTTTGAAATGTCTGCGGCATTAAAGCATAAAGAACTTTCACTAAAACGACATTTCTTGCACTCGGTATCGTAGCAGGAACAAATTCACCCTTTATCACTTTGATGGTACATAGAAAGTGGAATGTGAACTATTGAATCTAAAAGTGGAATTCCTTCTGCATTCGTCTGTCCAAAGAGTTGAAACAAAGCTCGTGGATAAGCTCTTATCTTTTTTAGTCGGCGAATCCCTAGATACAAGAGAAAGGGTAACCTGACTAATCCTAACTAACCCAGGAAGGGCATCCTGACGACATGCAGCATTATCTGTCGAGTATCTACAGCATCTCTACCTAAGCATTTGTGCTAAGCTGTATTCTAATTCACTTTTTTCATAATTCTATTTAAATTTCTAATTCAATATGGATAGGGTTGTGCCATAATCTAATCTAAATTGCAGTGAGATCTAGGGGACACATTAGGTTATCTCTATGAGTCCTAATAAAACATTGTTGCGAAAATATGAGATTAATTGCAGGGTGGAACAGTGGAACAGAATGAAGTCACAGATCAACACATTTTATCGTGAGAATTTTTCGACCTCGATATTTGTTAACCCTATATCTATATCTTTCGTGCGCTGAGAAATTCTCCAAACATCATAATTTCGGCAATTTAAAACAATGAGGCAAAATGAAATTGTTGAATTCAAATTTTCACTTTAAAGTAGATTCAGCTAATTAATTCAATTTTTTAAATGTTTTACTTAAATTTTAATAGCATTCGCCGGCAGCCTGACAGGTAACAACATACTATTTGACTACGTCACAAAGACCATTGACAACAAATGGAAAACCGCAGGTTTTGAATAGTGACATTCTCAGCACCTTCACATGGCTTTTCACTCGCACCGAATCATTGGCTATATTTGAGCACCTAGTCTTTTTACAATAAAGCTCATGTATTCATGCTACTGTGTACCTGTACATACATTGTACTCAAGGAAAATTGCTGTATCGAATCAACTACGTTGCGAAATCACCAATGCTACATGTAGATCATTTCTTGGATATCCAACATCGATTCGGTTGTTCAGACAGTGCACACTATCATCAGCAACTTTTCACGATTTCAAAATGAAATTCTTTCTTAAGTCCAAGTTTGCTTTGTAAATAACAGAGTTTTAAGACACGTTTTAAAGACATTTTCTGGGGCACTAGCACGTGTAAAGTGCAAATCCTTCAAATAGAGACACTACATAATCAAATGTCAGAAATACATTAATCCACTTAAAATCATGAGAAGCATATTCGCACTCATGTGATTATTCTCTCAATAACTTCATCTTACTCCATTTCAAATGTTTATGAAAATTGCATTGCTTTCTGCTTTATCATTCCAATGAATATATACGCTGTAATTTCAATGAACACTATTGATATGTGTAGATAATCAGCAAAGTAATGCAAAGGAATGTCAAATAGTTGGTCACATGAAGGCCAATCACGAGAGTCAGTCACATAAGTACACGCTGTTTAGCAAAATGGTCTGTAGTGAAGGTACGAAAGAGTCCGTATCCATAGGTACGGAGAGTCACGTGGACAATGTGCTCCGCATTTAGCACGGATCAGTGGGGTGCTATGGGTCCATTTTGAAGGTCCAAAGCGGTCTTGTAGTGACTTAGTGACAATAAAATCGCATTACTTTAAGTAACTTGAAATAGAAATGAATAAAATGTGTTATCCTCGCAGTTCCCGAAATTGATCAATCGGACAAACGATTTCATCACGCGCGAACGAGTGTTTCATACAAAAGAGTTCTAAGTTGGAAAAATATTCCAAAGAATGAAGAACTTCCATATAAGAGGCTTATGTTCCACAGCTACCAGACAAAGAGTAGGGTTCAAAGAAATTCAACATCGTCACCCTGTGCTTAATAGTTTGCTGACTTCATAAGTGATTGTGTCTCGAGAAAGGCGACCGCCGAAATGTCGACAGACTGTTTTACTTGTACATACTTACTTTGATTTTAATTATACGGTCGTGAAACATTTTCTTTTTCTTGAAATAACTAAACCGACCGATGACCATCATCAAATAATGCATTCCATATAAGAGATTATTTCCCTGCCCAACATTCATGGCTGTCGACAAGCAAGATGTCAGTTTAGCGAGGGCCGCCACTGCGAGAGCACACCTGTTTTGCACTGATTGGTTGATTTCAACAATTAGGTGATGGCATTGGAAGATGTATTCGATTTTGGTCCTTACTTTGAAATGAGCATAAAATACGTTGAAGCATAGAGTAGGGATATATAGGTAGAGTGTCGATTCAAAAAAGTATACAGTGAAAAGTTTTGTATGAAAATATTCAGTTTTTTTCGGAGATTGCATTCCCATGGTCCAAAAAAATATTAAAGCACTTTTGAAAAAAGTCAAAATTTGCCAATTTATATACTACTGTCCTATACAAGTAGCATGAAACAAGTTGGATATCAAAAGGAATGAATATTTGCTAATAAGCATCCTAACTAAGCGGAAATTAAGCTAATTTTCAAGGGAATTTCATGATCCGCATTATAATGGAAGTCTTCATGAAAAAGTCGCGATATTATTCATGCTTTCTTGGCTGAAATTTCAAGTTTTTGATTCAATTTTCTCCGGCATGAATTTATGATTTACTAAACTCATGTTTCATTTCTAGAATCTGAATGGTGATGTGGACCAATTTACATCTTTCAAAGTTAATTGAAATCTTTGTCTTTGATTCTGTGATTTTGCTCTGTCAGTGGCAGGTTGCTTATGAAATGATCACGCTAAAGAAGATTCTCTTGAGGTTGAACATGAAAGCAATAGCAGGTCATCGAGTTGCCAATTTAACAAACATTACCCCTCCAAGGCTGTCATGACACGGACGATCTGTAAAATAATATCATTTCCTTCTGCATTGCTGTCATGATCACTCAATTCCGCTGTAATTCAGCAAAACCGCAAATAATTTGCATATCTAGCCCACAAGTTCATTTAGTAAAATCGAAAGTGTATACACATGGGGATTTAATAAATGCTGAGTTACGATTCTACCTAATATGCTTACTCTATGCGTTGAAGATTCCATTGAAAGATAATACGATGTTGAGCTATTCAGCATACCACCGTACAACTTCTCCGAAGGAATTGCGGGAAGCACACAAGACAAAATTATCAAGCACTGAAAATCCTGTGAATTTGAAGTAACTTGACAATATTGTCGCCATCAAATGGCATTGGATCAGGTAGAGTCCTGTTGCCGATTATATCAACTTAATGAATTCACAAACTGCAGAGAGGCTGTTATTACCCTCTTTGCTTTCTACCGCTAACTTCGCTATCAATATAAACCATTTGGCGTACGAATTTCGAATGCAAATGTTTTCATAACATGCAAGTGAAACAAACAACTGTCAACGCAAGACCAGCGCAAATTGTTTGCTTTTAGTCAGAAAATGATTCGAAATGCAAATTTTTCCCAGAAGAAGAAAAGTTTCAATTTGTTTCCCATGACTTTTCAATATTTTTTCTATGCTACCAGACAGAAACTATACAAAAATGCGAACACTGTTAAAAAGCTCTGACAACGACAGTAACACAAGTGAAATAATGGCAGTTGATGAGAAAACTTAAAACTCATCATAACAATCTAACACAACACAGTGGAACTATTAAATAAAGTGAGTCAATACGAGGATATATGAAGCACATGAAGATAAAAAAGTCTTTTCGATATCATCAAGGGGAAACAATTAGAACTGAGCATTTACATAGCAATTTTCAGGATGCGATTTTTAACTGTGATGCTCGTTCGTATACTTTAGGAGGCATCACCACCTTTGCAACTTTTGCATCTAGTTGATCAGAAGACTCATCAAAATGGCAATTATAATGAAGCACATATATTTTCAAAGAAATGGTATTCATTAGTGAGATCAGACAGTCAAAGATGAATGAGGCGTGGCACAATTCTATACGTTCCTTATTGTAAACTGGAAAAACACTGAAACAACATGACTTTAAACTGACTGAGTATTCGAACATGACTGAAAAACAGTCTTTCTTCAACCGAAATTTCTATTGTAAAAGAGAAGCTCACACTACAAAACGTTTCTCTCTCGGCTTGATCACTTGTGTGATCACACAAGCGATCAAAATGAGAGCGAAGCGTTTTAGTGCTTCTTTTTTGTATACTCGTATTTCTTCTTTACAATATAATTTTCGGTCGAAGAAAGATTTGTTCTGAATTAACAGCTAAAATTATATCCCTTTTTATTGTTTTTTCAAGTCTTCAACCGGAGGACATTTCCCGTATAATTGGAATGATAAGAAACTGTACTGACTTTTTTAATGAATCAATTCTGCCAATAGAGAGCATGTTTGGATTTTAAAAAACAATTCTTTCAATGCATTCCGTGGTGGCCAGGAAGGCTTGAACTTTGATATCTGGTCTCGATGATCAACAGATGTGTTATACTACCTGCTGCAATATATCTCAACTTTATGCAATGATTATTTTGTAATACGTATAGACTTGCTACTAGCCTACTTGAAAATGTATCACACAAAATAAAGATAATGATCGACATTGCTTCCATTTTTTCAGTAAAGGAAGAAGCATTACTTCTTTATAACTGATTAGTGCTAATGCAAAATGATTTACTGACAGCGGTACTTGCATAACAATAATGATAATAGCAAAACTGTGCCCAATAGTATACTCACAGACGATGAAAAATTACACTAGACAAAGTGACATCCGAACCAATGCATCCAAATCTCCAGCATTGTTCCAAATCTGTAGTAATATGAAGCTTTCCAATCTCTTAGAAGTCGTGATCTATTGTAGCATACAACTTCTTCACTTCCAATCTTCTCGATGCCTACTTCTTTCCCAACACATTGACCCTTTTTAAAACAATTCGAAAGTAATATCAGGAGGATCCTTAAAAAAACTGCGAAGGAGCTATCCGTTGCTCACAAGTTGACTTCTGAATTATCGCAACGGAAATACACAACTCAGTTTATACACGGCTGGCTGCGTGGACAGTACAACAAATGTATCACACATGCGTGGACAATATACAGTACTTGCATGTCCATGGTTGAATTGCACATGCATTTATGATAGATGGCAATTTACATGTTAATAACCATATAATACTAATCGAATATTGTGCCGGTCTATATGCATGCGACTATTATGTGCGATTAACTGACATACTTGCATTATTCAGATCATGCTTTTACACGTCAATGGATTTATATAAAGGGTGTAAGAAAAGTCTTTGGAATATTGTAGTACTGTATATTTACTGCATAAAATGCTGCAAAAACAAGTATAGCAAGTACAAAATAGAACGGGTAACAAGTGTAATTCTAATTCACAGTTCGTAACAAATTCAGTTATTCGAAATGTCCACCATTCCTATCGATACATTTCTGCATGCTGACACACCAGTTTCTAAAGGCATTTTGGAAGTGTGTTACATCCAGGTTTTCCAACTCCGTCTGGATTTTGAATTGTAGTTCCTGTATTGATCGGAAATTTGTCCCGGGAGTGTACACATGTTCGCGCAATTCACTCCACAGCCAAAAGTCGCGTTAAGATCGTTAAGTCTGGAGACCGAGCCGGCCACTCCGTAGGTCCTCTGCGACCAATCCAACGACCGGGTAGTTCCTTGTCCAGGATTTCTCGTGCTAGGCGGTAGTAGTGGGACGGAGCACCGTCTTGTTGGAAAATCATAGAACGATTTCGGGTGAAAAATGGGACTACTTTACGCTGGAGTAATTCACAATAGCGTTCGCCATTCATTGGTCCTGAAAGAATTTCGAAAGCGATGAGACCTCGCGCACTAACTGAAGCCCACACAGTAACAGACCGAGTCGCACCAGATTTCACTGCATGGCGGATATGAGGATTGGTCGTATCCCAATAGTGTAAGTTATGTTTATTAACACTTCCATTTAAATGGAAATTGCATTCATCACTGAACGTAATTTTCCTATTGAAAGTTGGATCTGCATTGAGGCGATCAATCATGCTCTCACAAAATTGAAGTCTTCGGTCCTCGTCACTGTCCACCAGTTCTTGTGAATACGTGGGTTTATAAGGATGGGCTCCAATTTTCATAAGGACATTATGAACTGACGTATGTGAAATACCCACCACTGATGCCATTTTGCGAGTTGATGTTGTTGGATTGCTGTCGATTAAGCCCCTTATTTCAGCAGTTTGCTCATCACCAGTGGCTGTTACGGGCCGTCCAGATCTAGGCCGATCATCAATAATGGAACCCGTCTCAAGGAATTTCTTCTTCCAATAGTACATTGATCTGTGCGATGGGGCGGGCTTATTAAATTTTTCTTCAAACATTTCACATACTGTAGCCATGCTCTTATAAGATATTAGCCACGAAACGATGTGAGCTTTTTCAACAATGCTTAAATCAGCCATTTGGTAGGACACTTTCAGTACACTTCAATGAAACACAGTCAACGAGTCAAATGTCTCGAGTTAGCTATGCGTGCGTATTCAAGGTCATGCTGTCTGTTATCGATTCGAATCTGATGACAGCTGATGACATCACATTTTCATCAATACGTGACAGACTTGCCAACAATTCTTTAATTAACATTAATTTGATTAATTTGATTAACATTTAATTTATCAGTCCTCCTTTACTTATCATAAGATGATGATGCTCTGAGATGATAGCAACCATTAGGCTACCAAGTATCCGAAAATAGCGTAACTTAAAAAGAACTAGTTTTCATTCTAAGTAAATGCCTTTTTATTTTGAATCTGTAATAATTCGAAATACAGTTTATGCATTATTCCAAAGACTTTTTTTACACCCGGCTTTTACACCCGTACTTGATTCATAAGTTTGCTTCACTTATTTTACTCTTCCATGTTAACATTTAGCCTCCAAGTACACAAAATCATGTATTCCGCTATATTAGATATCGCTATGCGAAAATATACACTTCCTTTTCACTCATTAGTAAATCATCAACATGCATCAGCTGTCCATTCTTGCAAAGACTCGAGAAAATACATAATAATCGGATTATCAGACGCAGCATAAGACAACCAGATTAACACTGAACAATTGTACTCTCGTTGAGAAACATCTGTGGTATGTGCTTACAAGAAATTATCCATCATAATGAGCTTTATTTGCTGGTGTCAGAAATCTGATTATTTTTCATTGCTCAAGTGTTCTAGAACGCCACCCACTATTCTAATTCACTCCAACAAAATTTTCTAACTTGGTGTCTCTTTGATTAGTGCGTATTATATGGAATACTGCTGCTCCTACTAATTGATTTTATGTTTTTCTTCATTCATAACTGAGCCTGAGAGCATCTCATTCTAAGTACAGGTTTGTTTAGCATGGCTAATGAACACTTAGGCCTAACTCCTATCTGAATCGTGATTATCTCGCAGAAGAAAGTGAGTACAAAGGAAAGAGTGAATGTTCTTGGAAACTCTCAAGGGAAAAATTATGCTCCTATCTTCGACAACCGATTCTCCTCCCCCGCTAGAGCATTGGTTCGAATAGTGTGGACTATCCACACGATCTATATTCAAATCAATGATTTTGACAAATGTTTGAAATTTTTGAAAATTTGCCGAGCTTCAAAAATGAATCTCCTCAATGGCCTACGTTGCGGAAGTGGTTGATTGCAATGAAGCGTTATTTCCTTTTGCTAAGCTCTAAATTTGAAAATGCGCGAATTGAAAGTCCTAAAAGCGTAAGTTGATCGATTTAGATTTGCTAGGACCTGAGCAAAAATGTAGCACAAGATTGGGTTAATCTCTATCATGGAATTATCATTGAAGACAAGGTTAATTTATGACATGCGATCAATGCCACACTTATCCGATAAGTACAGTATATATTTTGTTTATGTACATTGCGATGCACCTGAAAATCTAAAATTCAGACATGTCATAGACAATTCTGATGCTCCTACTTCGAGATTGAGTGTACAGTATACAAGGCATTGATGGCATGGGAGGGCAGACGCATTGCTAATCAGAATAATAGAGTAAAAACGACCAATCTGCCAAAGGAAATTATCTGTATACGCAACATGTGTCAGAGAACCTGCTCCTTCATCCGGCGATCAATTTATGATTAAAAGACGCATGAAGATCGACATACCAGATAGATATCTCACACACCACTAACATAAAATCAATAGAACCGCAACTAGGACAGCATGCACTGAAATTATCAAAATGCGCAGACACATAGGTCAAATCAATGCAGCATTGAAAGTAGGCCTAATTGAAATACTGAGCCAGTCAGCCGGTATTGGAGATAAAACGAACGGTGGGCCTCCACGCCAACAACCTAAGCAGTCGACGAAGAATTGACTGCGCCGACTACTCAAAGTAGTGGAGAAGAGGCCCACCCAAACAGGCTTCGCTATAAATTACCGCACTAATAATGAGTAAACATCATATCAGAAAAAGACTATAGTCCACATATTCTTCGGTAATTTATAGCGAAGCCTGTTTGGGTGGGCCTCTTCTCCACTACTTTGAGTAGTCGGCGCAGTCAATTCTTCGTCGACTGCTTAGGGTGTTGGCGTGGAGGCCCACCGTTCGTTTTATCTCCAATACCGGCTGACTGGCTCAGTATTTCAATTAGGCCTACTTTCAATGCTGCATTGATTTGACCTATGTGTGTCTGCGCATTTTGATAATTTCAGTGCATGCTGTCCTAGTTGCGGTTCTATTGATTTTATGTTAGTGGTGTGTGAGATATCTATCTGGTATGTCGATCTTCATGCGTCTTTTAATCATAAATTGATCGCCGGATGAAGGAGCAGGTTCTCCGACGCATGTTGCGTATACAGATAATTTCCTTTGGCAGATTGGTCGTTTTTACTCTATTATTCTGTACAGTATACACTGTACCTCCTATTTTAAGCTCCGAAAAACTGTCTAATATCCGGGCCAGAATATTGAAAATCTTCGATGACTTTCTAACAAAATAGGTCACCTAAATGTTTAATCAATTAGTAGTTGGTCACTTGAATTCTTTCAATGATTTCAATGATTCATTGATTTAGCTTTGATTGATTTAATTGTTCAGTCGATAAGAATTAATGCCATCCTCGAATTCTTTGAAGATTTATCAATGACTTATGATGAAACTGGTGTAAAATATGACGCTCTGGTTGGAGGGTCTGATCACATGATGCTAATTTGCACTCATGACAATCAAAGCCATGTACATGTGCAGTCCAACTACGTACGATGTCATGGACTTTATGATATAAAGACAATCGAATCTTGATACATTTTATTACCACTCTTGCAAAATCAATTGGAATAATAGAAATTAACAATACCATAGAAAGTCCTAGAATGGAAATTGCATGAAATTTATGGCACACGCCGGGAACTTAGTTGTGGCAAAAAGCAAATTTTACGATTTGGTTTTCTTGTTTTCTGGTTGGCATTCGTATTTATCAAGTCACTTTCTTATCAAAATACATTGTCGCTCCTTTTATAAAGTTCATGTAAACTAAAACAAAATTGGATCTGAAAAATTCAGCAGTGACAGGACGATGGAGGAGAAATCCTTTAAAACGTTCTGTACTGTTCACCATTTTGAAATATAGCTCCTTCTGTCAACAGAGTTTATCGGATACATAAAAAACTTGTGATGTCGATTTAGAGAACATATCATGCTCCAGCTTGAAATCAGAGGTTAAGAAATGTTATTTGCTATTCTTCTTCAAAATGATTCTCTTCTCAATGTATTTGATCAATTCTTTAAATATTTGAATATTTTCGTTTATCAGCTTCCAAATTATCATCACATATGACATTCATTTATCAATCAAAAAGTTCCAGTGACATATTCTTTATGTGACAGACGATTGTAAGTGAAAAGCTTTCAATGTATTTATTTCAGAAATGCATTCTCTCTCCTAATCTTTTAAATGAGAAATTATTCAATAATAGTAATTTCAGGAATTAAGTCACTCACGCACATTAACACGCACTCGTCACGAATCACGAGTGGTGTTCCACAAGGAAGTGTTTTGGGACAAATTTTGTTTTCTTTAGTGATCGATTCTTATTCACCTGTGTGTGACAACCCGACATGTATTAAGTTTGCTGATGATGTTACAATACTCCATTTTATCCGCTCAGAGTGTGATGATTTTTTGCAGTGTGAATGGACACACCTCGAGACTTGGTCTGAATCAGTTGGCCTCAGCTTGAATCGTGAAAAGAGCTGTGTCATGAACTATGTCACTAAGAGGTCCTTGAATATCGTCAGTGTTCAGACGAATGATGGGGCCTCTTTGTCTACAGTGTCTTCCCTACGCTTGCTTGGTGTTACGGTCTCTTCCGATTTCTCCTGGAACCTGCATATAAATGGCATAGTAAATAAATGTTATAAAAGATTTTTCATCTTGCGAAATTTAAGACGAGCTGGTTGTCCTTCGACCATTGTACATAAATGCTACGTTGCTTTTGTACGCTCCGTTTTATTGTACAGTTTTCCTTGTTTTTGTAACGTACCTCAATATTTGCTTCACAAAATTTTACGCGTAGAACGAAGAGCAGCTAAGTATTTTTCTGATTATGAGTTTTGTACCTTTGAAGATGCCACCAATCGTATTTGTAACAGACTGTTTGACAACATCGTAAAGTCGTGTGACCATCCACTTCGTGTTATGTTTGAAGAAAGATTCCCGACGTCGCGCAATACTTGTGTATTAAGAGCACCCTTTGCGAAGACAAGCAGATATTCTAACTCTTTTATTCGCTATGGACGTTTTTAATTGTTAATTGTCTTGATTTGTATGCTATGTAATGATTTCACCGCACTTGTGAAACAATAAAGAGCCTATTCACTATTCATTTCATTAACAATTAAAGAAGAATGCTGCAATTCATACAATGCACTGTTATGTGCAACTATATAAATGCAGTCGTCTTTTTGAAAGCAATGAGTTGACGCTTGTATGAATTACAACGACCACTAAACATAGAGAGAACATTATCAGAAATGTACCACATTGCCTGAAATGTCATTGTGTCAAATGAATTCTGTCAAATTAAAACCATAATTTCCAGTTTGCTAGGCATAGGTTTCTCTATACTTAAAGGATTTTTTAGAACAGGCAAAAGGCCTAATGTAAGAGCAACAGCTGGGGCTTTGAAAAATAATCTTTAGAGAAAGTCAATCAGCTATGGTGCACACACTTACGATTGTTATTTATTCATGAAATTACTAAAATAATCAATTTTTTCTGTAAAATAGCGCATACCAAAATTTCGCGCTGTAGAGCGAATTACAATAATGGATAACATAACATTTTGAGGCTCTCTTGACAACTTCAAAAACCAAGTTTAGTCATGCAATAAGAACTCCATCCAAACCTGAGAACATGGCGCCATTTTAAAATTTTTAGATTCTCAAACAGGCCATAACTTTTGTATTACTGAGCCAACTACCAAAAAACCGAACTTAATAGGCTGTCATCAGACGCTTCTACTTCCCAACCAAGTTGCATTATCATTCAAAGAACTCAGTTCACTTTACTCCTAAACTTTGGCGCCATTTTCAAATCTTGCGTTATTCATACAGAGGACGCTGCTCTTGATGAATTAAGACAAAGATTCCCTTCGGAATTGGTTAGAGTTATAAAAATCCAAGCACTACCTTTGCGGGATAATGTTCAGTAAATTCAAAAGATATTGCCGGAAGGATTGTTTTTAATGAAGTTGAGTAAAAATCATATGCAATGAAAAAACGCATCATTCATGATTGCCAATTCCATCCGAAAGATGGAACACCTGAGGATGGATCAAAATACCGTGATACCTACATACATTGAAATACAACAAAATCAACAAAAACATGTCGTGCTTTTTCTCTGAAACACAGTTTTTGAGACTCCGCATGCTCAGTGTGTGACCGGGATCGGAAGACTGATTAACTTAGATCAACCCCCTCACTTGGCAAATCTTGGATGAGATATTCTTATCACATATCCCTTTTCATCTTGTTATTTGAATCCACATGTTATTCTATAATCTTTATGGACAGACAATTTTTTTTTCTTCTTTTGATTGCCATACTAAGCCGGTAATGCGGAGCCATACTAAGGCGGAGAAATGAAGTAGCTCGCAGCTCGCCAGAAACGCCAGTACCAATAAATAACTGGGCATCAAAAGCCCAAGCACCGAGGGTTTCTGCACCGAAACGACAAAAGGTGTGTGAGTGTTGTAGGTCCCCATACTTTAGACGTTTCTTCTCTTCAGCTCTGGATACAAATTTTCCTGATCCTTGGTTTGAAACTTAAAGGTTGTTGGTAGCCAGGGTGTCGACGCATGTAAAGTCTGACGGGTGTATATTCTAAATAGTTCAACTAGTTCATTCATTCATTTTGAGATTGCTTAAGCTATTATTTGAATATTGTATAAAATGCTACAGATATTTAATGCCATAATGATACATAATGAATACAATATGATACACACAATAAATATATGAAATGCATAGCCGCATCACAATTCAATCCTTCATTTAGGGTCCTGCTTTCTTTGCATTGCGATGGCTTAGATTAAGATTCAATATCGCTTAATTAAACTGTTCAACAATGAATTTGATACACGGGCCAAGACGGGCTGGACATGGGCCTCCCTCTCAAGGCACGTTGCGGGGACGGAAACTCCGGACCAGTTCCAACCCTGAGGAGGGTGGCTACCTACATCTAAAAACATTCTCGTTCAATGAGATGACTTGAATCTTGAAATTCATATATACTCACGACAATTATTTTTTACAGGTCATCATGTCTTCGCTGCCATCGATTATTCACTCAAGTCGCTGACCAACAGTAAGTTATTATCTGTCATTTGATACTGAATCACGCGTGCTCACATGCATCCGTAACCACGTGATTCCTTCATGCTTCAATAATATTGAGATCAATATAAATTGCAAAAGTTTCGAGATTTTGTGACTTCGATCGTATTGTATGTGGATCTGATAACATAAAGAAATATTTATATATAAGGGGGATTATAAAGAAGATAGGCGATTGAAAGATGCCCAATTAATTCAAATGGTAAGAAAAAAGCACAGAAAATTACTTCTTGAATGTGGAATTTCCATTTTTAGTACATGATAAGTAGTAGGCCTATTTCGAAACTGCTTTTCACGTGAACGATGCAATAGAGTGTATAATTATAACTTATATAATAATGGACTGATATCCTCGTGTCATTGAAAGTATCACACAAAAGATTGCATCAAGTATTCATAACTAAGCTTAATAGAAAATATCTTCAAATTATCATATTAATGCTGTGTTTTAGTAGTCATTTAAATCTGATGTTTCCAAAACCAGTGTTTCCATATGCCGCTCTTTGAACGTTTGTGGGTTTATAAGCGAGGACGCACGATATACCTATGATAAGTAATTTTATAGATGAGAAGAATTTTGTCTTCGGCGTTTGTCATTACGGTATCTGCAAACACTTCTAACTCGCAATGTAGGTCTACAGCTTTCACTCATCATACAATATATTGGCCCTATTGTAGAGAAGAGAACTCGATTAAGATAGATCATTATCAGCTACTGTACATGCATCTGCAATTAGCGAAATAGCTCAAATCATGTTTCAAATTTCCCTCTATCTGCATCTGGAAAAACAAAAAGAGCTGTGGCTATTTCATTACTGTTGTAATGATAATCATTTTCATGGATGCCAGATTTATGTCAAATGAATTCAAATCTTGTCATCAGAGTTTTGACTATAAAATTCGATTATGGGATGAAAGTGCGTTCAGGCTAGCGTTCTAGGAGAGTATGCACAGACTTTCTTCCCTATCGAGGTCTCGACTGCACATCCCATGTGTGTGTCATTTTGATTTGATCTCTCAGCCTAAATTGCAGCTTAAAGCAGTAAAACAGCGAGACGCCACTTGGACCATCGTGTGCGAGGAGACGATATATGCATAGTATTTACCCAGTGCTTCCCAACCTATTTCCGTTTCAACCTCCCGGCCCGATAATTGGCATTTCTTCCCATTTTCCGCCTCCATTACTGAACGACATAAGTCATTGATAGAAAACACATCATTTGAAACATGGCATCTCATTCGAGATTAGTGGTCCGTAAGTCATTGCTCAGTGTGAGCCTTGAACAAAGCTTTTGGAGAGGACTGTAAATGCTACTTCAGGCCTGCTTCAACTGCTAGTAGTCACCTTGGCTGCATCAAGTCAGGTGCGCTTTCTTGCAAAGAATTGCGATATGTGTGCTAAATGCGATGACGGGACGGGGAGATAGGCCTTCTTTGCTGCTCCACCTGCTTCACCTGCTCCACTATTTGCTGATCAAATCACATCAGCTGCCGTTTTGATATAATTGCAGACTACTCTCCAGGAGAAGGCTGCAGCAGCTTGTCACGCATCTCTCAATTGTGTGATGACAAAACTGCATGTGATTCCTAATTTCAGGATCCTTCAAATTCTCAAGGGACAGTGTCAGAGGAAAAAAAACAATTGTTTTCTTCCTTATTTCTGTCCTACGTTCTTCCCCGCCTTGATCTGCCGCCAGGGTGACTCTAAAATGCCATTTCTATGTCATGATGGAAGGTCCCTCTGCTGATGTTAGCAAGACTCAATATTCGTTAGCGCGAGCGTACTATGGAGCAGAGGTGACCTTCCATCATGACATATGCAGTTTGTCACTCACTCTTCAGTGCTATTTACATAGTGCTCTCCCGTGAATAATAGTATCATATTAACCCTTTAGGGCACAGATCTCCATTTTACTGAGGAATCTTATTTTCTTCTCATGGATAGTTGTTATAGGGTCCCATTAAGACATATCTCAAGTATTTTAAAAAATATATATCGGGAATATTATTTTTGGGGGTGGTACATTTTTGTACCACTATACCCTAGTGAAATTTTCGCTCTCGGCAGATAGTTTTTTTGCAATTGTTGTTGCGCTCTTTAATGCAAGTACCTACGTAGGCATGGTTAAAATTGTATTTTGATATTGTGCTATATACCAAACCCCTCATGTTATTGTGTAATTCAGAGCACTACACTTGTTGGAGAAATGCCTGTTTTTCACATACAACTCAAAAAATGATCAATCGATGATTGATGATGATTAGCAATATACATTATCATTCGTGTGTTGTGTCCAAATTTAGGCCTATCAAGCAATAGGGGAATGAAACTATTCATGATAACATGAGTAGCAGTTCCTCTGACTATTCAGACATAGAGCAACGTCACAGATCCTGCAGAATACATTACTTCGGCAGTCGTTTTCGTTTGAAGAACAGAACGTACATCGTGCTCTATTGCTTTTGACAATTGGAAGGTGAGGAATACCATTGGATGATGGTTGGAGCAACTTTCTTTTCTTCGACTTTGCCGATTCGAACCTCGGTTTGGATCTTGATGAGAATTGTCCTACAAGACCATGAACAATCTTCAAGCGAAAGTCCTTTGATGACATGGAAGGGAAGCTACAGGAATTGCTACAGGAAGCGTCTTTCATCTGCTTGTACACTATGTAGGCATTTGAAATGGCGGTGTCAATTTGATCGAAGAATAGTCTGAGGTAGTATTTGTACCGGCTTCGGTGGTTGATTTCATAGCATTTTTTCCTTTGATCAGAGATGTACACAGAGATGTGCATGTTGAAATGATCTAAAACCGCCTGAATCTTGTAGGCACGGTCATTAGGGGTGGCGTCCCAATTGTTAGAGAAGTGGAGATTCTTTCTAATTGCTTCGAATCTTGCCAGGGTCATTATATTATTCACAAATGGAACACCAACTGCTTTGTCAGTGGACCAATAATCCCTCATTTCAGGAAGAGCATGCAGGCCCATTAGAACACAAATACCCACGAAGGCCTTCATTTCTTCTTCTTCAACAGAAAAAACGTTCCCATTTTGTTTCGCGTATTCGTGTGACTGGGGAATTAGTATGTCACCAATAAGTTGATTCAAACCAGAAACTTTGAGAAATACTTCATATGGGCAGTTCAGCTCAAGGATGTCAGACCGAATAATGTCATATTCAATTGTTTTTGAGAACGATGGATTGTGTTGAAGACTAGCTTTAGTATTTCATGAGTTACAGAAGAGGGTTTCTCTGGGTCCTGTCATAGTTGAAGTAGTAGGTCGTTCATCAGATTCAGGTGCTTGTGAAGTTGATATGACGGTTTCGTCCAATCCGGCGTCATAGTCCGCTTCAAAGAAAGACATATCCTCTTCATCAACATGGGCAGGCTCACCTGAAATAAGAAGTCAAATTTGAAGCAGCAGCTACTTGTAATCATTTTCTGATTCTGTACATTATTTAGAAGATTCAATGTATTACTTAAAGTCACAGAAAGCAAACATCTACGGCTACGCTATAAACTATAATTGAGGCGTAGGCACCACAGAAACGGACATAGCCTAGTGGAACAACTTCGGAATAACGATGCTAATAGTGTGTGGTCGAGTCCCTGAAGAGAAAATTTTGCCAAAAACTACATTGGTGGAGCGTCATAGACGCAAAAGTGTATCTAGGCTTTTTGGATGTGTGTCAAGTACCTAGCAATACATTTTTCAGAACATGTACTAGCATTCGTGAATATTTCATTATTTTGCATAATTTTCCTCTAAGGCTTAGTGGTATATATTTGTACCACCTACGTGTTCTATTTCAATTTTGCACAAACAAACAAATTATCAGCTCATGTCTTGACCAATTATGTTTTTTCAGGTTATCATCTTACCAACATTGTGGTAGAAAAGTTACTAGAACATAAAAGAGACAGATGACATGAACACTTACCCGATGCAATTCCCAAAAAGGCGATAATGAAAAAAATGTCCAATTTCATCGTCTGTATCTACTAGAAAATAATTGATTTTGTAAAACAAACTCGTCACAGCTTTTTTTCAATGCATTTTCTACCAAGTTGTTAGATATGGTAAATGACAGCGGAAAACAAGAGCCGAAACACGATCACAAAAGAATACATTGTTGGTGGTATAAAAATGTACCACTAAACCCTAAAGGGTTAATACTATATCAATAAATCAACACGCCCGACCACTCCTGACCCCTTTTAGGTGCATGGATCCCAACTTGCAGTTGATTACACATCACTTGTAAACCGCACGCTCCTAATGCTACATCGCCCTAAACGTTGTGAGCTTCGGAGTTGTAGCACAACAATAGGAGAGGAGGTGCTAAATTCTACAGATTGATGCCTCATGCTACGTGAACCCGGGCTAATGATACGACGCTGTCGTTAGTAATATAACGATGATGCTGGTCCAGATGTCTACCAACATTCGAGGTCCCCTATAGTGTTCTTGATTAGTGGCTGGCATTGGGATATTTTACAGCTTTCTTTACAATATACAGTTTGCAGCGTAGAGGGCCACATGAATCGCGATTGAAAAACACTGATTTAACCCAGAGAAAACTGCAATGGCAGTGAAAACCATGATTATCAACTGGAATGACCTGACTGATTGAATCGCAGTATCAGGTTATTGAAACGTGATATTCTGAATTTCTTATTTTTTGTTTGTGATGGCATGAAGAAAGGAAATCAGCTGGAAGTCTCATAAACATGACAGTGAATTAGAACATCAATAAAAGCTATCAATGTGACATGAGAAATATTTGCCACCCACTTCGATATTGTCATTAGCCTTACACATAACAACAACTAAGCGATAACTGGAAGTGATAGAGCTCTAGATTGGTTTCTTGTCATCATCCAAAAGATAAATTTGCTTTCATTTCATTTCATGACATACCATGTCTATGTTATCTGTCAATATGAAATCGATGACATTCTGAGCAAGCATGTAGAGGTATTTGGAGGACCGCCTTACAAATTACAACTCAGACTTATCCAGATTCATAATGTAGGCAGAATAGGAAATTAAAATGCTATCGCTGTGATCGACTGATCATTGCGGAAGTTATTTAGAACTTTCCTTCGCCCTCACAGAGTGTAAAGGGAAATATCGGCATCGCTATGTCTTTGTTTGAAAGAGCAAACGGTCGGGAGTACAGTATGGAACTTTCTGAACTGGTAAATACTATTCTACAAAAAGGCGCCGTCTAAAGACTTCGTATTTAGCCAATCCCTTTGTGTTTTTAAGAGGATATTTTCTTGTCCAGTGATTTCTTTCATCACAAATGAAATGAGAATTAAATGACAAGTATGCTAATTTTGTGTCATGATTTAAACCTTCTGCCTAAGTCAATTTCTTACGTCTGGGTGGGAAGGGGGAGCTCAGACAGTATTAGGATTTTTGAAGCAAAATCAACGCTAAAAACGCCCAATAATTATTTCAAAGTGGTTAATTTTTTCGCAGAAGGGAGCCGTTGCTCATTTGAAAATGCATTGGGATTTTCAAGTTCAGCACATTTACAGAAAATACATGTAGTCATTAAAATAAGATCGAATAGACGATAAGATAAATGATTTAGACCAACTTGCATGGAAACAAACACAGCAGAAACAAAAGAAGCAACTACATTATGTTTGCATGTGAAATATCTTAAGTCGATATGAAAACGAAAAAGAAATTTCTATAACTGACATAATGACAAATGAAACATTTATTTGCTCAACAAACAGCGATCCAACGAAAACTGCTGCTGTGTGACAAGAATTCATTGTCTTGCTTTTGCAACTGTTCAAAGCAATCGTCAATCTACTGAAGCATTGATAGGAGCACATCGAACAACGCAGAGAAAATAGTAATCATAAACAAGTGGAATGCGCGCACATTTAATATGGTCTTAATCGATCTCTTAGGTCATTCAATGGATATTCTATTGTCACCATTATTGGTTTGAGGACCAGTCAGAAAGGAGCTGGAGTGGTTACCGAGTATGCACTGCAAGTTGTTGGAACACACTGTACATGTATGTGTATAAGAAAGGAATCGTAGGTATGTCTGCCGGAGATTTGTTGGCCGGACGCACCCACAGACGCCTAAACTTTACGGATGAGAGAAACTTATCGATTTCAATATGAGTACAGAATTATACAGACATCAGCCAATGAGATGCATCATGATAATCATCCTATTATGCCATATGCATGTACATCGAGTAAAGTAGGCCAATTGTAAAATTCAAATGTTTTCTGAATACCTCTTATTAAAGGGTTTAGTATGGACATACATGTATTTAAGCAATTTTCAAAGGCTCCCATGAACTTCATAGTCATTTGAAAGCTTTGGGCATGTGCGCGTCGTCAGTCTTCTTTCTAACCTCATTTGAAGTTACCTAAGCATTGTAGAATGTCATTTCACAAATCGGCCTACATCGAAATGATTTATTTTGAAGGAAAATCTTCCATATTTCAAATGCCGTACATAGCTTGAATTATGGGCATGATTGCGCAAATCAATTATGTACTTTCTTTTGAACACAAGTATAGCCTCTCAATACATTGAATAAACTTGGTGTCGGATATTGCAATCATTAAGGATCAAAATTGGACAGTACATACTTTGAATTGCTATTTATATCACGCAGATTAATGACTTGTAGCAAATAAATAGCACAATTACAAAATACACACCGTGAAAACTATGTTCTGTTGAGTTCATGTCAGCTAGCTGGAAATTTTACTGACTTACATATAAAGTAAGTGTAGGATACATCGTTCTTGAAATCTCGAATTACATGACTGCAGACTTTTAATAACAAATGACAAGCACTTTTGTTGACGTGCTGGTTCAATGCTTAGTGAATGACAAGCTGATATGCTGTCTCGCTATAGTGTTCATACAGTGTTGTATGCAACATAAATGCTGGTAGCATTATGTCAATAATAATAGGACAATAAGCTGTCGCTATCACTTGGGGATGACTTCTGCCTTCACTCGCATTCACTCGCGTGGCATAGTGAAGAAGGTGCGAGCTCATCTCTACAGCGGACTTTGGTTCTATTCCTAGACCAGGCGAGTGCGGTTGGAATTAAGGTTGGTGGTGTCTTGTACTGACTTAATATTTGTCATTGTCTCCAGATAAGTCAACAGTAATGTGACTTGCATGCATAAAGCTTTGCTTGATACTAGCACAATCATGAATTTAGTACCTCGTTAACTTTCGTGGGGTGTGGCAGTCGTGCCTCGCAAGCATTTTGATTACTAAGATGCGTTTTTCAGCTGGCGTATCACGCCATATAGACCATATAGACAATGCAACAGGGTTGTAGCCGGTTGGCCGGTGCCGCGTACCGGATGCCGGTTGGGTTGGAAATGGCTGAGTTAGGTTGTAGCTTTTCCAACCGGCAGACCAGTTGATAGAAGCCGTTTCAGGATCATCCTAAAAAGTTAAGATTCTTGAAAAATGACTAAACATAAAAAGGAATGAAAGGAATAAATGAATCAAGACGTAAACCTATGTATGACAGCCTCTCTGTATACTGCATCTGTTTAAGCATTGCATAGTGAATTGACATTGCGGTTTGTTAAGAAAATTCAATTATGGCTGGAAGATCCTATGACTGCCTTTACTTTTGCATTGATCTACAATGCCTCTTATTAAAAGGAAAATATAACTGTAATTCGATGTGGCCAGTCAATTACGTTCTAAGTTGTGACATCAACTATGACATTCAGAGAGCCTCAATGATTATAATAAGTGATGTGTTTGTCATCCGTAGGACATGACAGAACTCTTGTGTTGCTATCACATCAGTCAAGACGTCTGCTGTTGTGAGCTTCAGATCGATCTTTATCACGCAGCGTTGAAACTTTAGTTGTGCTTAACGAAGGTCCTTTTGCAGTTGACATGTACAGTGCATTGTATCTCCCACAATCAATCAGTTTTCATATTGATTCATATGAATTAAAGTTGTATTTGTGGCTCATTTTTGCATGACCAAGTTTTGTGAGGTTTTGCAATGCCTTAGAGGCTAAATATAACATGATGAAGAAAAAAGCAATCACATGTTGCACCTTCAGGTCTCTTGGGGTTAATTCATGTAACAGCAATTGAATGACTTGAAAAATATAAAACATGACATTGAAAAATTGCCGGTTGACCGGCCGGTTGGGTTGAGATCTTCCAGACCCGGTTGGGTTGGTTCGAGTAAAACTTGAACGTTGCAAACCTGCAACACAGAAAGCACTGGAAATTCAAATGTTGTGCAAATTGTACTTAAAAAATATCTAATAATGGCTCATGTTCATAAGCAGTCATTTCTATCAATAGAATTACTAGGGTCATCTTTCTTTTTTATGATCACATTTTGATTCGTTTCGAACTTGCTGTAGAATATCACTCGACAGATACTTTAGAACGGCTAGTTTTGAAGGGATGCTGCCACATTTCAAGTATACGCATGTTTGAGTTGTTGTCCAGACACAAATCTATGTTATCTCTATCTTTTTATCCTCATAAGTGACTGCTCGGTGCATGCAACCAGCTCGACATTGTATATAATAATCATTTCAGAGATTTATGGCCAAACTACAGTAAAGCTACTAAATTGTCAAAAATATTTTAGGATGGGAGATTGTATTACTTATCTTGAATTTCTGCTTATTGTACGAAGGTGAGTAAATTAGATCAAATGAATATCACCACACTAAAGTTCAGTACCTAAATATGTTTATCGAGAATTTCATGTGATTCAGTGCAGTACTTTAAAAGTTAATAAGGCGCGCTTCTGAGTCCAGTAAGGATGGAGTAGAATAACAGTCTATCTGGTTGAGGTCATAGGCTTTGAATTGGATAATCGATTCTTCAAGGTTGTCTGGAAGTGGTTGACTTTTTTGTAAATTTACACGTGCATTACATTAATACCCATGTAACTTACTGATTTACTAGCAAAGTTTTGCCCATAGTCATACCTTTTCGAGTTGCTTTAAATTTGGCATCAGCGTCAATCATTATTTGACACAGTTTTTCCAAATACAGACTGATCAAATTGGGTCACGGGATGTTGAAAATATTTTGAGTTTGTATTAAACAGTTGGAATACATTGGTCTAGACAAACAGATGATTTTGCATGATTCTTGGATTGTCTGATAAGTAAACAGCGCAAATCTGTGACACGTTTCCGTCGTGTTCTTCTGTGTTGCGTCGGCTCATCAATCAGCTATAAACTTTTTATTGAACTATTTAGCTTAGCAACAAAGCTATTGGCATTGACAGAAACACATCAAGTATGTTATTTTATTGGAATGAAAGAGAAGTTTCAGGCATTAAGCGCCTTCATGAACAGCATGTGTGGCGAATTGATGAACAAAATATTGAATATCAGACACATTTTTCTGATGTTACAATATTAAACAAACACAACGATTCTGTCAGAAACAGTGCGAATCATGCTTCGAGGGCGAAATGGCTTTATAAAGTGAATTTTCTAAAATTGACATCAATCGGCAGTGATGCTAGCAATTCCAAGACTATCAGTGGCTGTGGCGAGGATGATAGGGCTCAATCTCCGTTTTGTGTGAGAGTTAAACTAACTCTGATTTTTGTTAGCAAAGATAATAACCCGATCTGTTGTCACCTCGATGAAAGATAGTAGGTGGATGCAATCTCCAGAGAGCATTTTCATGAAATGGTAAGCATCAATTTGGTAAATGCTTTTTCCAAAAACAAATATGCGATTCCTCAGAGTAAAGATGCAAAACTATCAAACATTAATTATTTATAAGAAAAACTATTTGCATAAATTTATAAAAGTATATTGATGCCTCATCATACAGAAATACACCAAGAGTTGTTCTCTTTCGGCACTAAATTTTTACTTGAACTGATCAGAGACAGAAGCAAAAATATGAAGCACCATCATTTTGATAGGAATACGATTCCGGATGTAGCCCGAGCAAGCTGGAATATACGAAGATAATACACGCACACTTGACCTATTCTGTGCGCTGAACCCATTGACACATGCATAATTCACTACATTTAGGCTGAATTATGCAGTTTTCGTAGAACATTGTGCATTTCGATTACTCGTTGCGCATCCCAGGAATAATACACAGTTAGAGCTCACGGTGTCACGGAGAGTGCGGTTTCATTTTTGAAATTCCCTAAAAGATATTTCCTCACATTCCATGGCAATTTGACCTCTAGATTCAGAATATGATGACTAAAAAATTATCGAACAAGGGCTTTTCGAGAAAAAGTCAAATACTCAAAATGGCGGACCTTGAAACCGAAACTGCACTGTGTCTACTTCCATAAAAAAATTTCTAAAACATTTTTCCTCACATTCCTATGTAATTTGACCTCTAGATTCAGAATATGATGACTAAAAATTATCGAACAAGGGCTTTTCGAGAAAAAGTCAAATATTCAAAATGGCGAATATTGACAAGTTTCGCAATGACCTTTTAGCTCTAAATTTCCAATTACACCCAAACTCCATTGCATATTTCACCATGCGGCCGAATTTTGTACGTCGAGGCACCAAGAACTGGGCATTTACAGTGAACAGGTGAGCGAAACTTTGCATTCAAATTTCGATTACATTTGGCAAAATGACAGAGTAAGATACACTGCTAATGCGAACTTTGCCAGAAAACTTCTGGCTGCTGTACAAACCTATACAACGGAAGGTATTTGTAGAATATGCTGGAAGATTTGTTTTTGATTATATAACTTTTTTTGATAATTATGTGATTATAATATTCTTCTTATTGTAATAGAGCTTGGTGCAGAACCTAATAATAGTAATAGAACCTAATGCAGAAGAAATATTTTCAAAATTATTTATGAACATTTTATGAAAAAGACGAACCTGAATATTGTAATTTAAGATAATTTTCAAGGAATTACACCGCAGTTAATGTCTTCGGGTAAGGTTTAGTCCATTTCAAACAGTCCTTTCATGATTTCAAAAGTAACATAGTTTTGCAATTTCTGCCGTTACATGCTTCATCAATAATTAGAGCAAATTTAAATAACACATGAAGGTAATTGTTGAAAAACTGTTAATTAGCAGCACAGGCTAGTACTTTAATAATATCTTTTAATGAATTTTGCATTCTAATTCCTGACTTTCTCTCGAAAAGCCTTCGTTCAATGATTTTTTAGCAATCATATTCGTAATCTAGAGGTCAAATTACATAGGAATGTGAGGAAAAATGTTTTAGGAATTTTTTTATGGAAGTAGACACAGTGCAGTTTCGGTTTCAAGGTCCGCCATTTTGAGTATTTGACTTTTTCTCGAAAAGCCCTTGTTCGATAATTTTTTAGTCATCATATTCTGAATCTAGAGGTCAAATTGCCATGGAATATGAGGAAATATCTTTTAGGGAATTTCAAAAATGAAACCGCACTCTCCGTGACACCGTGAGCTCCAATGATGAGTTTTAATTGTGTTAATACATGCATTTACATCTTTCATGCATTCAGTGATAATTACCCGTTGAAGCGTTGGGTATGATTATTTTAAACTCCATTTTTCAATACTTCACCTACAATAAATAATGGAGAAAGCATTAATCTACAGACACGTTGCAAAGTTTAGAGAGATAGCAATTTTGTCTGTAGTCGCGACCGAGTTATCGTACTACCGTTGATGCAGTAATGGTTTTTGAAATCTGGTGGCTTATTTGATTGCTATGGTATGCACTGAGCAAACGAATTCAACATTTGAATTTGAATTTTGAGCTATTAAAATTGACGGAGTTGTGCACTTGTGTGTTAGTTTCATAGAAATTTCTCTTACTAACCACCCGCGCACAAGTCGTTGCATTGTCAAAATTTGGAATAGGACAAGATATAGAACGCTATATAAGACAAGATATAGACGCTACAAGAATAGGACGCTTTATTATTATTATGATTATAAAAGAGAAAAACAAAGAAAATGGGTATAAGTTATCCAGCCGTACAATTAGCAATTCAGAAGCATACCCACTCTTCCACTTTCAAAGATGTATCTGGATGGTCACGGAAGACAACTTTCCATGACATTCGCATCATCAAACCATACACGAAAAAATGACCAAACATGACCAATCTCTTTCTGAAATAGTGAAAGAGAATGACATACATGTCATTACGAGCTATCTATCACGTCGTCTTTCAAAGGAGTTGGGCTTGAACAGCTCCGACCTGCTAAGAAACCCAGACTCACTCCAGTAATGGCAAAGAAGATGTACGACTTCGCGAAACGTCATCAACACTGAACCGAGTCATGCTGTAGGAAAGTAATATGGGGCGATGAGACCATCGTACAACAGTTCGGGACTCACTCGTCGCAAGCTCGACGCCCCGCCCCACGACAAAGCTTCAACAGTCACTACGTTGTTCCAACAGTGAAACATTATCCAAGTCGAATGATATGGGATGCCATCTCATCAAAGAGATGGACATCCATCCATATCGTTTCTTCCGAAGAATACGACAATGAATGGACAACGCTATCTGAAAGGCAAGTTGGAGATGCACATTGACATACACGACAAGGAGATTTTTTCATACAAGATGGAGCACCATGTCACCGTTCGAAGCTGACGGCGATCCAACGGAATAGACCTTTTTTAATGTCCAGGAAATTCTCCCGAGTGCAACCCAATCGAAAATGTATGGAAGGTAATCAAGATCAAAGTTTCAGCGAAGCTGCTGACGGCCGCAAATCTCATCCAGTGCAGCAAGGAAGCGTGGTGCTAAAAGACTACTGCCGCGAAATCATCAGCTCTATGCCGAAACGAATGGCAGCGATCATTGCTGTTAGAGCCGTTTCACTAAATACTAACATTTAAGCACATCTTTGTGAGATTTCATGCAAAAGTGAAAACATACATTTAAGTACATAGATCATTTGCAAGTAAAATAGCTCTTATTACTGTAAACATTGAGTGACATAAAAAATACTTTTTCTGTTGTGTGGCTCTAAACTTTTTTAAAGTGAGTTTTAGTGCATAGTTAGCAATTCTGCAGGTTCGCCCGACCCCTGACAACTCGACACACATTCTGAATTATCACAAAAACGCCTTCTGTGCCTTCTCAATAATTCTGTAACCTCCCGAAATACGCCTTATCTGCCGGACTGTGGATTTTACTTGAACACGCATGTCAGTCATAATTATTAGAGCGATTGATAGCGTCTTGACTGGTTAATATACTGCGGTCAATACTACAGTGCATTAACTTTTTATATAAAGTATAAGTATGTTAAGTATATTAACTTGTTCAAATCTTTTCCAAGACGCTGTCAACGTGAACTATAATATTTCATTATATATCATAGCTCACAAGTTAATGCGCTTCCTGCTTCCTCTCGGATGAGGTGTGAAAAAAGCAGAGGAGATCAGAAAGTCTATTTTCTACTTCAGACTTATTTTCTCTGAGGGAGGTTTCTTAAAATGCAACTCATATTTAATGTTCTCGCGTCTTGTCTACTCCGCATTTCGGTGCACAATCGTTCTCGCTGAATGCACGATCAGCTTCCACTGAAGTAGGAGGAATCTGACGATATGCTTCGCATTGTATCATCTTTCCATGCACCCACGTTTCGCAGTGCATCTCATTTTCCACCCGTAGGCATGCATGTAATTGTCACCGTCTTAAACCTTTGTATTGGATTTTTTTAAAGGCGTTCATTCAAATCCAGACCGAGAGTCTCATCCACGTCGTTCAAAACGTTTACTGTATGTACTCGATGCCGTTAGAGGGCTGTTGGGTAGGAAGAACATGTAGGGGAGACTTCCCTTTGCTATCCCTTGATCGCTATTTCCATTTGGTTCTTAGATAGAAATTGCAGGCTTACTCATCAAAAAAATATTAATGAACTTGTTTACGCTTGACCCTGTTTCTTACTTTGGTTTTACCTGGGCGATTTTCAGCTCCGAAAACTCGGGGCTATCATTGCACACTATATCAGCTTACACAAAAAATACCAATCTGAAAATTGAACTTTACTTTTCTAAAAAAATGACCTTTCAGTTTTTATTGGAAATCGACGATAGATGACTTCGATGAATCATGTTTTGAACAGTCCTCGCATGAAACTTCTTAAACTTCTTAATCTGTCAACACTAACCGCCATCTGCTCATTCATTCAGTAACGCACTCTTATCAGAGCGCAACCTATCCCATGACACTCCAAAGCTGAGTCCCGTCGAGGGCCAGCTCCATCGTTCCGAAGACCTCCTTTATTGTCTTGCTCCATTGATGCATTGGCCTTCCAAGTGGCCTTATTCCAAGAAAGATCCTTTCCATCACTTTCTTCTCTAGTCCATCGCTATCTGCAGATTTTGGTATTAACAGATGTCTGGTATAGGTGATCCGGCCTTGCAGATTCATTCTAATGTTGTAGTCTATAAATGTGTATGCAAGTGGTGTCTTTAAAGAATAGTGTGGTACGTGTGAAATCATTCATTTTTGCACATACGTGTACATCGAGTGAAGCAATGCGTCTTCTGTTACCCCGAACCGTCTCCCCTATCATTTTACCGCCAAGAATTGGCCAGAGGTCAATAGGGTTTGAACACTTCGGAATTATTGCACTCGAAGCTAACTGACATGCAGCCTAGGTGAAAACTATTCTTACTTAGGCTAAACCCGAATAGGAATGACAAAATATCGATATTTCTTTTGTTGCTATATACTGTAATACAAATAACGAAAAAACTGCATGAGAAACAGAAAAAACTCAAAAAAAGAATATAAATCCTGAGAATCTTTGAAGTTCATGCCAATCAGACCTCCAAGTGCAAATACAATTCAACTTCAGTTTATATAACGGTATAGATATGCCTCCCATATTCCATTTCTGTCGCGCTTTTTGTACTTTCATTGTGGCGATTTTTCACATTCACTTTAGTAGCTGTGCGGTTTTACACACCTGTTTTATGTCTGAATTTTCCATGTCGATATCTAATTTGTTTGGAGAGCATCCGGCATTTGAAATTATGAATCCTCGAGAAGTGCCTGACAGCTCGTCTGAATGTGATTGTTCATTGTTTGGATTGGAAATGTTCGATTTAAACATCATTTTCAATTTCTCTATTAAAAACACACAGACACATATGAACACAGCTTTATCATGCACACGTAGGCATGAAGTCTAAAAATTGTGTGGACGTTTGTGTGGAAATTTGCAATTTATAAGTTTTAAAGTCCTTTTGGATGTATGTATATCCTCATGTCGACGAATACAGTGTCTGATATTTGTGTAATGCCTTAGCTTGACATATTTATATTTTGGGAATGTTTCCTTCACGCCTCAAACTATACATATGTCAAGGTTTATTGTAAATAATCGATGTATTCACGCCTAAATGGATATAAAAATTGTCAATCATGTGACGTAATATCATAATTGACGTAAAACTTCGATATTTGGTTCATCACGAGTCTGGAATGATTGACAGATGTGTTTTTCATTGATTTTATGATTGAGTTAGATATTAATGAAAGATGAAGTTGAACCTAGCCGTGCACAGCGCAATGAAAAGTAATACACCAAAATTTGAGCATGTAGAGTCTAAAATGAGAGCCGTCATGTGCATGCATATATAATATATTATATTACTATCAATTATTAATAATTCAACTTTAAGTACCAACCACTTCGTTAAATAATTACTATTGCATGTCAATACATTTCCGTGTCGCAGCTACAGGAAAGGAGTTGCCATAATTGTCAAACCAATTAATTACAATGGATTGAATGAATGTCATTGGTCAAGCATTGACAGAACACTTGCGCACACAGTGTATAGAACTGTTTCTTAAAATTCTAAACCTGAGTGTCGAAGATCGCCTCTGAAAGGTTTCCTTGAACTGACACTAAAACGTTTAATAGAAAAAGTGATGTGACTTTGGCAGTTTGCTTCAACAGTTTGACAACATTGTGAATGATGGAGCTCATCCGTTAAGGGAAATAATTACATCTCGCGGCTACATCTATTACGTGCTGCTTCTCGCTTCTGTGGCTCGCTTCATCCTCCTTTTGCTAAAACAAAGCGTTTTAGTAATTCATTTATTTAATTTTGTAAATAGCTTTTTCATTTCTTTATATCTCAAACTGTATGTTTACCAATATTTTACAGTATTCTTGTATTCTCTGTCTGTATTTGCTCGTTTTTATATTGTCGGTTTTCACCGAATCATGTGCACTGTACATGTTGTGAAACAATAAAGAATTAATTTACTTGCTTACTTCAATTCAAGAGATTTCTGATTTCTTGGCGAAATCAGAATTATTTACCATCATCAGAACTAAGTCGTTCAATATTTTTTTCCAAACTCTACAGTCTTCTTGATAAATTGACATCACAATCCGACAACAATGTAGAAAAGCTAGCGCACATCTTGTGCTCAATTCACAACCCGAGTATTTGGTAAATTGTACTTGCAACCTATACGAAAGTAACTGGTTAAAATATACTATCATCGTTAAGGAAACTGGCTACTTTCCCATTGATAAAACTAGGTAAGTCTCGCACCAAGTCGGGCCAAAAGGGAATCAAATTACGTTCGCACATTGTGAAAACGAGCATGTTCATTCACGCCTAACTTGAAATTCTCTTTTCCTGTATAATTTCGCGGCCAAACGCCTATTTTTGTGGATTGCAGCTTTAAAGTCCACGGCGCCAGATTCCTCGGATCTCGTTTTGTTTCTTCAGTGCTCACATTCTGAAGCGCATCTACGGTGGTTGAGGGCGATTTACGTCACCTTCCTAACGTCAAAAGTGTTTCTTCAACTCCACAGAGATAAATTGTTTCGTCTGCGTTGTTTGATCTAGAGATGATATTGTTTCATACTGATGGTCACGCTCACTTAGAACTAGTCCCGAGGGGCAAGAGGATCCATTTTCTATTGAACGTAATGCAAATTGAAGTATGATGAACTAGATCATTGACACATCAGTAAACGTTCGCAGTCAGCAAATTTAGATCGCGAGGAGTCGAACGATGTGAACTATATTTCCATTTGACGAATTTATCAAGGCGAAACATTGAGTCGAAGAGAAGTATTGTTCACTTGGCAGATGTGCAGATGTGCAGATGTGGCCGCTTGGCCATTCATGTAAGCCAAAGGGATACATATCTCTCCACCTCCCTCTACCATTGCATACAATGGCTGAGATAGAAACACGTCACCTCTTGAGTAACCGTAGCAGCCCAATCTATCTCTGTGTTCCAAATCACATGAAATTCACGGTGCCGGTAGAACAGATTTCGTGAGTGAACTTACGAAAGATTCATTTGCCCTTCTACATGCTCATCTTCGTTCCTACTGTTTGTACAGCAATTCAAAATATAAAATCACCAATTTTGACAGATTTCCGAAATGTTTGACATTTTGCTGAATTGTCATGAGGCATCTTCATGGTTGCTTTTTACAATGCTAAAATGGTTAGATCTGTTGAAACTCGGCTGATAACCACAAAAAGAGATTGATAAAATTGATTTGTGCATGTGCAACTTCTGGATCTTAATGTAACTTAGATATGAAGCTCTTCCTCCATAATGAAAACTTCCAATGTATCTGTGAAATGGTATTCTACTGTTTCAAGCAACTTCACATGTGATTATGTAGAAAAATGATAGAGTAGTTGCAGATACCCAAATAATCTAACAGGTTGGAAAATTCATACAAATTGACTACTTACTGTACATCTGCTATTACTAAAAGAATATAGTTTGAATTTCTAATACACCGGTACCCTATTGGATGTCTATGGCATAATAGATAAGCGTGACATGATTCACAGACTCACATTTAGAACACTGAAATACTATATTCATATGAAAATCGATGCGTGCCGCTAAAAGTTATTGTACAAAATTCCTGCAAAATGTGGCAAAGCCCTGCTCTTCTGAAAAGTCATTTTCAAAAGAAGCGTAGGTGGGCCACCTTGGATTTGGCCACCACTTCCCCAAGAGATCTGAGCTTTTTCACACCCTCTCCAGACTTGAGGGCTTCAACTGGATCCTCTTAGTTTACCTGCTACAATCGATGTCAAAACGTTGGAAACGTTGATTTTTGATATAACAGTAATATCTGTGTTGCAGATCGATATAAATAATTCTTTTCGAGTGTCTTTCAGCCTTCATAGCAAACATATGCAAAATTATGGTGTTTTCGGAAGTCAATGATATTTAGCACAGTATCAGTTGTTTTAGGAGGCGGTTTTACGATGTATATTGTTACCAAGAAACCTCAGAAAGTTAATTTTAATGAAATTGATTTATTCCGTGTTGCAAAACCCTCAAATTTGTACCATTAAGGCCTACATAGCTATAATTGCTACACCTGTAGACCCTCAAAACGGCTGTGGATATCTCAAACTCATCTATTAGTGCTGTGGAAACTTTGCCACAGACTGTGTTTTTTAGTGTTGAAATGTGAATATTATGACTACTTTCATTTTGAACATTGATTTATGCTGAGTTGTGCGTGTTTACGTCGCCCAGTCATGCACGATCATATGCGAAGGCAAAATATTCACTTTTTTGTGATCGTCTAACACAATGCACATAAGGAGGATGATATAAGCAATGAACGAATGAATCGCACTCATTATGCTCTATCGTGAACAAGTCCAAAATCATTTTTCATCTGATAGTAAAAAAAATTGATGGCAATTTCTAGACCCTCTGAGACCTGAGGGGGGAAATCCAGTGGACCCCTTTGGCCTGTCTACCATAGTTCTTCTGATTCAAATGACACTAAATGAGGAAAACACATGCAGAATCACTGTCAGAAATTATGACATTACATATGTATGAGCGGTTGATGCATCTATCTTCAGTACAAAAAGTAAAATAGAAAATAATGGCTCCGGGGTCCACTGGACCCCCCTCAGGTCCTTGAGGGTTAATAGAAAATGCCACACGGAATGTAGAATATTTTGCTAACACATTGCAAAGCCTCTAATTATTGAATGAATTATAGTTTCACTTTTTCGACTTTTCAATTGCAAAAACATGATTGTCATCAGTTGAATCACAAGGCTAACTAAAGTTAAATTTGCATCCTTTTTGACGATCTTTTTCGAAGAAATAATCCAGGCATGTTGGAAACTGTTTTTCCTTGATCAAAATGAAATTCGGCCAAGAATAATCGAGCTGTGAAACTTTTTAATGTGACAAAGGTTTTGTGAAATCCCTTGGAAAAATCGTGTTTCTTCTGACGATTCAGGATAATTTTGTTTCTTCTCAGTCGAACGCAGGGGAAAGATAATCTTCAACAATAGTGTAACTTCGTGAACCTGAAATAGAACATGTCACTCATGGTTGAATTAATGTTGCGACAAATTTACCACATGACGGAAGTTGAATCAAATCATGCATGAGTTTGTTTGTCTTTCTTTGTGATAGATAATATTGAATATTTTGTTTGCAGTTATAGAAAGTGCAAAGAATCACGTTTTTACTATTTGAACAGAATTTTTACGTGGAAAACATATTCGAAACAATATTAGCAAATTTGAATTGTCACGTTAGCAAGAAAACTGAAAAAATCTGTAAATACTGCTGATACATTCGATGATGATAAATCACTTTTCTGGTATAAACAGCAAAGCTCAGATATCATTATGAGTCTCACAAGCATAGGAAAAGTAAATCAGAAATGAATTAGAAAAATTATAAGTGAAAATTATGACTATAGAAGTAATTAAGCAGTGAAAGTGTTTTTTGCATATTTTGTTTCGCGGATTCTAAACGCATGAAAGTAATAAAGCTAAATATACCAGGTATTTCCAAGTGGGATCCCCATAATTCAAGGTGGTAAGTATACGGTATACTTTATGAGAACAAGTGATGTTTTCCCGAAAATATACATGTGCTTACTTTGAATTATGGAAGTAATAAGTTTTGCGACTCATTGTTAGGCAGAATGGTCCGCATTAAGTATATGCAGGATCTGTATAACAAAGGACCGAATTACATTTGACATACTTTGATAATTAAATGTTCTTTGTCACTGATTTTTCCTGATATAACAGAAAAGTATATAACAATGAAGTTGGACGTGCATTATGAAAATTGTTGCTAGAAAACATCCGGTTCTGCATTAAATCTGGACAATGACCGTGTGTTCATGGAACAAATGAAGGGCCGAAATAACAAATGTGGTCCGTGGTCTTGATGGGGGGACCCACTGGAGGCACGAAAATCAACAATTGGTCCGACGCATTAGTGAGTAGTGCTGTGAATATATTTCTCACATACCAAAATGTTTCCTTCAAAAACGGAACCGATAGATAGAAGCAACCATGCTCCATATATGTATCAGAGACAAAGTAAATATTTATCAAAGGACTACAAGAATCTAAAAATCTTAAAAAAAATCAAAAATTCATGTTTTCATTGAAATCTTCAGTTGCAAGTATTCAGCAAGAAATTTCATGTAAATTGATAGATCAATCAACTGATTGTCAGTCACTTACATAAGGATGGAGTAGTTGCACATCTCGGGGATTGATAGGGTAATTAGCTGTAATATGTTATTGGGATACGGACCCTTTCGGTATCAAGTCCAATTTATGCTGCAATGGTATGGATACATGGTATTTACATGGAAGTCAACATGTAAGCTATATAGCTTACTTGCAATTTGAGATGTCAGTGCGTTCAGAGAAAGGCAAGAGCTTACCTTTTGTCAGTTTGTCTGGGCATAGAATAGAAAGATATCCGTGGACTTGAAGAATTTGAACAGAGAAGGTATGGCTGGCAGAGGTTTTTGTGCATAATTCCTCAAGTCTTGGGACATCTTTATACTAAATATTCTGACACTGAGGTTCATCAGTGACTCTCTTCCTTTTCTGAACGTTCTGATATCTCAAAATGTGTATCCATAGAACCTTGTTTCCTGTCAACTAGAGACAATGCTCACATGTATATTTTTTTTCCATTTTTTCAGGTGTGCATTATATGTGCCACTGCAGTTTAAGTCTGGTCTCATTCGGGGGTACCGTCGAGTTAATAGAACTTGTCCACCGTCAACACTGTATGGAGATGCTCTAAAACGTAGGGAGACGCAAATGTAGAATTGTTGCACTCTTTCTCTTTGTAATGCATGTCTATTATATTCAGATACCGAAATTTTGGAAATTTATCGACTTCCAAAAGGAAACAAAACATTTCGCCGTTGATATCTGCTTAAAAATGCCGAACACAGTAAGCATTTGACGAGTATACCACTTATAACTTCAGGTGAATGGGATTTGGTGACAGATATTGTTCTTTTGAGATGTATCAGCTTCTTTGTTTTGTGATGTTTGAAGAAATGACATCACGCAAGTTGAAACGATTGAAAGCTTATAATTCGTATATTTTATCAAATATTTATTTGTATTAAAAATGGAAAGTTTTATTTCTGTTGCATGCAATACATTGATGAAAATATATACAAGAGCATGAAAGCACAGAAATTGATAGCCACATAGCATCTAGAATCATGGTCCAGCTTCATGGTATCCAAAATAGTGCCGCAAAGATCGCGCACATTTTCATTTGGATGCACATGTCAACGACTGCATTTGATCGAAAACTGTCATGTATATGTAATACTAAGCTTTTGACTGGTCATTCATGTCCCAACCTTGGTTCCCCTGGCTGTGCCTTAACCTTTTCTTCTATTCTAGTCAATTAAAAAAAACAATCTATTCTCTGATATGGACAGCGACTCTAGTTCTATTTATAATCATTTTAAAAAGAATCCTTAATTATATATACTGTAAATGGAATTAAACACAATTTGAGAATATCTTTTTAGCTTTAGAAGCATCAAATTACTTACAATAATTTATCAGACAAAAGTCTGTTTTATCTCCAAATAATCCTTTCGTAAAGAAAGCTGCGACCACGGTGTGATAATCAGATATCACACATCGTGGGACATTGATTTGTGAACAAAATGATCATTGTTTACTTGCCTCAACCTGCCGGAATGGTATTTATTCGTGGCCTTGGAACATTGGTTTACACTCTGATATTTCTGAGGAATCGACAGAATTCATGTAGGTATGGGAATATCCATGTGTGAGTGTCTATGGGACAACCTGTGAAATTCAATTGAAGAAGTATCAATAAATTATGGTCGCAATGGAAATTTTAATGTAGTCGTCAGCCTATTCACAAAATGATATCACTGTGCGAGTAGTATCAACAGGTGCTTGCTGTGTCATGTGACTGCTGATGGTACATCTCTGTAGTATTGAAATTCTATTAGCTAAACGATGGTCTCATGGATCAAATGGGAAAAATTCTGGTACAATAAGCCTAATGCAAGTTTCAGCAATGCACTTAATTCAGACGTGTGTGTTGGGAAACTGCACGACTGAACTGAAAATGATGGAGTTCACGCAAATTATAAGCTGGCCGTAGCGGACATCTGCATGTAGGTATATAAATTTTCATATTAAAGGACAATCATTAAAGGACAATCAAGCAAATGACTTGCTTTCAATTCGGAGATGTATTCTCATAGGCCGGGCATGCAGTTTGGTTACATGCGCATAACAAATAGCCTACATGTACATCGCGCACCGGTGCGTACTATGCGAACATGTCTGGCATAAATCAAATTTTTCCAAAATTGAATCAAGGTACTGAAACGTGGAAAAGATGCTGATTCCTGCCGCATGGCAGTGAGCGGCAAGTTGTTTTATCAAAACAATTTTACATTGGAAGAGAAAGGATTATAATCATGACTCTCCACAAAGTACACTGACATGGTATGGATACCTGTCAGTCACTGGATTAAGTCTTTAGGTACAGTTGTCATGGTAATGCTTGTCCATGCCGTAGTAAATTCTTTTCAATGTACGCGTCCTCCATTCCTCTTATATCATGGTGTCGGATTTCCTGAATAGTAGCATTTGCTACCATTGTTTCCTCTCTCTCCGGCATGCCGCCATTCAAGGTCAAATGATTTGAACAACAGTCAGTCACATCAGATGGATAGGAACTGGTTAATTTGATTAATCATACTCAATGTGAACATCATCGACGGCATTATGAATAAACCTGACGAAGTATCGCATATCTTAAGGTACCACAACTTGAGAACACCATGTTTCACAGTATTCAATCCCAGCTAATTCGATTATTAGAAACTATTGACGATGTCTGTGAAAAATTTGAAATCATCTGGATTGGAATGTGTAATCCGGTAAAATAATTAACGATATTGGAATTTCTCGTGGGAATAGTTTTGGTGGCCTTGAATGGGCTTTGTCAAGCGGAGAATTTTGATGTTTGACTAATGTATTTGGCAGACAAGAGATGGATGAAAAGCTACTTGACCACATAAACAGTTATAAATATTTTATCAAACTATCCCAACATGACAAAAGTTGGTGTAATTCTCGGATCTACCTGATTTGAAGAGAATAGCGGAATCGGACTCCTTTTTGTTAGGTCACAAATCTCGTAGAATCTGAAGAAAAAGAGGAATTATTCAAGGCCAAGCGAGGATTAACTACCAGATTCGTTCCAAATGACCGATGTTGAAAACCGCAGTGGACAATTACTCGAGGAGGTGAAAGACGTAGATGGAAAAGACGTGAATAAGAAAATTTAAAAAAATCATCAAAGTGAAGCAAACCTTTCAATCCTGTGTGAATGTGAAGGGTGATGCCTTGACATATTTTACGATGACAACTGATTAAAAGCTTAAGAAGAGCAACGAAGTAATGAAGAGAGCATACATGAAATTGAGAACTCGCGCAAATGCGGTCATTTTAATATAGTAGGATTAGCAGAACATATTGAATAATGACAACAAAGCACAAAACGAAAGAGGAAAATTAAAATTGTTCTGACTAATTATGCATTAAACCGAAAAATAAACCTGGATGTCACTGAAAGTAGATATTTTGAATCGCAACCCTGGCAAAAACTAAACATGTTTAACTTGCAGGTAAAGCAGTATTTTCATTTGTCTTCTGATTTCAATACTGACATCAAAACATGCTTAAAATATCAAGATTTAAATCAACATTTTAGTAATAATTGATCTCAGCAACATTTATTTTCAAAATTGAAGATTTAATATTTTGTGAAACTATGTGTGTGGTGCATGTAAGTGAACAATACCTGAATGGGGAAGCATGTGGTAGATAAACTGATACTTGTGCAACATGTCCATATTAAAAAGCAATTCCACTGAAATGGTTCAATAAGTGAAGAATCAGTGAAAAAGGAAAAATTTCACTCAGACATGTGTTATTGCGACGAAAAAAATTATACTTATTGTGTAATGCATTAATCAAAAATAGAGTAGGAAAACTCAAGACACTTCTATAATGGAACTTCGCAATTTTGGCCATCATGCTTTTGCACGCAATACATATTTGACAACTAAATATTGCGTTGAAGAACCGCTATGCTTGAAACTTTAATTGATGTTGTCTGACTACTGCGACTAGGAATGGGGATACTGAGTTGCGGCATGAATGACCGATAGAAAGTGACTGTAATCGAATAGCACTAATTGACTGGTTCCTAAGAAGACTGGTCCCAGTTGCATTGCATTGAATGAAACTGCAGATGCGTCGCAGATACTTCATGGTTGCAATTTACATGACCATGGACTGTCATCCGTGTTCTTTTATTCTTTCAATATTAAAATAGCTGTTAAAATTACATAATTCGATTCGCAATTTAGATTTACAGTTGCAGAAATCATGCAATTGGAAAGATTCTTCACCGAAAGTTGCAATTGCCAGCTGTAACATATAAATTCCATTTCATAAAATTGGTCCCAGATATGTTGATAGATGCTAACACAACACTTATTTGAAGGGACATATTAGAACGGAAGTATGCACATTGAGGATAACACTAAGTCTTGGACACGCGCTGTGCATGAACAACGACCTAAGCAATGCTAGCTTACAGTGGTTATCAATGGTCCATCTTATCAGTACGTACGTGCAAAGATTCACGATTTCTATCACTTCCCTTTAAGTAGAAAAGCATCTTGATAGAATATCGATTAAGCAGCACTTTAGAATGCTTTTACATGTGCAACTTTATTGCTGACACTTTTCAATCCATGATGAGTCAGAGAAGAATGGACAAACAATTGAAGTAAAGGGATGCCTTCAATAATCGTGCTTCATGCGTCACCAGACAGACTCCAGACAATGCCAATTTAATGAATGGTGATAAAGAGATATACATTGATCTCATCAGCTTATTATCTTTTGAGTGTCAGGAATAAAAGTGTCAACTAAAGTTCAAAAAGGCGCAACTTTAGCTGACACTTCTTACTGACGCTAACAGGATAACAAGATGATACGATGAATTCTTTTCTCCTTGTCACCATTCACTAAATTGCTATTATCTGGTGACGCACGAAACAAAATTATTGAAGACCTTTGCTTCCACTGTTTGTCCATCTTTTCTGACTCATCATGGCTCGTGAGGTGTCAGCAATAAAGTTGCTCGCATAAGCACACGTGCACATTGCAAACCTGCAGCTATTCTTAATTTCTTAAATTTGACTCTTCTCATTGTCCATAAGTTGGAGCGATTTTGAATGTGAACTTTATAATCAAAACTTCAGATGCTTTCATATGGCCACGCTTGTTCTCTGGGTATGTACTGGGTATGTAATGGGCAACAAGTGAATGATGTCCAACGCTAAAAGATAAATATAGCTCTGTGCATAGGTTCAATTTCATAACACGTAAATGAAGTTATCGCCGGCAGTATTCGGAAAGATATTGAGCGGTCCCATTACCAATTGAAGGCGATTTCGATATTTCGAACACGATACTTGTGCCCTGATGTGGTCAAAGACAATGTTATAACAGTCACATGTTTGATTACGTCATGCACTCAGCGCTTTAAGCTTGGATGACATATAGAAATTGACGATCTTAAACACTACCAACAAATAGGTGGCAGCAAAGTTTTGCGTAAAATAAAATAGATAAAGAGAATAAATCAAAAAAATTAATGATAAACGTTAACAAACACGAAGGAGAAATAAGTGATCCTTTTGAAGACATATAACTGGCTTCAAATGTCGGATCACCACATTTCAAAGCATTTCTTGCTTGTTTAGATGCCATTGTCAGGTTCATGAATCACACTGAACTTCTCTGGGAAGTCACATAAATGTCTTGTGATGGCAGACTGGAGTGGATTCTTTGACTTTAGTCTTACGTTTGACGAAAGAAGCCATTTCAGTAGATGCTCCCTCTCGCGCGTGGTCAGACATCGCTCACTTTTTCCCACGTACCTCGCTCCGCAAGGACATCTGAATTCATAAAAAACCATGGGTTTATGGGCTTGAGGAACTATGTATTTGACCACATCAGGGCACAAGGATCTTGTTCGAAATATCGAAATCGCCTTCAAATGGTAAAGGGACCGCTCAATTTCTTTCCGAATACTGTTGGCGATAACTTCATTTACGTGTTATGACATTGAACCTATGCACAGAGCTGCATTTATCTTTTAGCGTTGGACATCATTCATTTGCTGTACATACCCAGACAATAAGCGTCTCCATATAAAAGAATCTAAAGTTTTGATTTTAAAGTTCTTCTCATTGTCTAGAAGCATTGATGTAGAGCGGCGCCTAGCCCTAGTTCTGAAACTTTTTAATGGCGCTTCAAAAATGAATTCTAATGATTCCCTCACGGTGGGTTGGAATGGAGATTCAGTTCAAAAAAATTGTCCAAGGTAATATGATACATTTTCTGAATCCCTAGAGTGTCAGCATTTCAAATCTGTTTTCAGAAAAATCGCAATAATTTTTCCTTTTTTGCAATACTCAAAAATTCAAAATGATGACAAAATTTATGATGACATTTTGACCTATCAATTGGCTACCCAGCCTTGTAATCACCTGTACAGGCTATTATTAGTGCATTGACAGCAAAATACATTCAATTACACCATTCAATACTTGCTTAGCACTAAAAAAGAATTAAAGGAGTAGGCACGTATAATTTATAAGTAGTACTTTTACAATGTCAGTGTTATTTTATAAAAAAGGAATGTAAACATATTTTTAATGAACATATTATCTTCCAAATAACTTATGTGCATCCTATGACATTAGGAAATAAAATGTTATAACTTTCGAACGCAAGTACAGCATATTCCTGTATACATGCTCAATGCTCATGTTCTTAGTCATTTATAGAGTTTCAACAAACTAAAACCTATGTGTGCATCTGAGTCGTGTAGGCCTATACATTCTTAAAACCCAATGATTTCTGATTGCACTCAAAACATCAAATTAATACAGAAGACTTTATTCTGCGATTTTGAACTATGAAGGGTAGTATACAAAACAACGTGATTAAAGAAAATTATACCACATGACTACAAGTGCTTAGAGTTATATTCTTGTATCGCACACAACAGCTTTGAGGAGTACAAGGGATGTTCTTCTCCAACTTTGCACTTAAGCCACGTTGCTTTGAAGTCCGAATGAACGGCTTCGAATGCCTGTTCACTATATTTGCCAAGGCCGGCATTCTTTCTTCTGCAAAAGTCGACCACGTGGTAAAAAGTGGAATGTACTTTTGGTGTTACAGAAATTCCAAGTGCCAAGTAACTGTCACGAAACTTATCAATCAAATCACGATATTCGGTGTGTAGTTCTTGTCCATAGCAAGACTCAACAACTCTTTTCATTATTTTAAATGTTTGGACGTACTTCAAAACTTGGATTGGGCAAATTGATCGTAGAATATCGACGCGAGAAATCAGTTTGTAACATGAATTACCATTAAATGATCCACCGTGTAAGGCCTCACGCTCAACATGACAAGATCTTGCCCATTTTATAGCTTCAGGCCATTCCTTTTCCATAGCTTTGAATAGTGTATTCACGGGACCTATGAGCAGATGCAGTTCTGGGGGAGGAAGTAAGTCAATCACTTTATCTTCTGGGTCGCCTTTTAAGACAGGGCAATGAACCACATTTTGGAAATATTTTGCCTGTGACTTATTTTCCCCAGTCTGTTCCAACCACTGCCAAAACTTGCCAGTTATGGAACCCAACGTTCGAAGACGGCCTCTTTGGTCCAAGGAAGTTCGATGGCAATCGCACCAAGTGCAGGGATGGTTAGATCCGTGCGACATCAAACCTAACAGAATGTTGGCCAGCTTAAGATCGCAACTAACTAACCTCGAAGGCAAAGAAGTACAAGCGTCCAATCAACTGTACCTGATGCCACAACTTTAATACATTGACATAATTCTCTTGGAGATTTGGGACAATACCAATGATAAAAAGTCGCTTGACACCACTATCTTTCCTCTGTGAACCTACATGAGTCGTGTCCAAATCATCAGGAAAAACAGATAAGCAAATTTTGAAAAATCCTCCTCCACCATCTACGCCGATCTTGAAGACCAAGTCAGTATCATTTCTTCTAGTTTGAATAATACTATCAACCAAACCATTTAAATCATTACAGTAAACAATTGGCCTTTCCACTTTCTGGGAACTATTTTTTTCAGAACTTATGAAATCCATTGTTGAGACTCCAAAAAAACAATCCAAGGAATGATTTATTGACTGCAACTTTTGCTTGATGTGCGATTCAACACTGCCTCTCTCTGCTGACGCCCTTACCAAACCTGACAATTTAATGGTCTGGTTTGTACTGAGGTTCATGTTAACCTGAATATTTGAAATATCTTTCGCACTAAAAATCGGTGTCTTGGCAGATGATGATGAGGCTCTCTATGGTAGAACATCAACTCTCAAAGGACGACCGGTTGAGGTAGATAGGACTACTGAAGATGAAGCTCCTTCCTCAAGCTTTTCTTTCAAAAGTGAGGATGCCATTTGCTCAGACGTTTTACCGAAAGACATTTCTTTTCAAATTCTCTAACTTAGTCCACTGTGTGCAGCTATGAGGCACTCCCCTCGAAAGAATAGAAAAGCACTGACCGCATACCTTTATGGAAGTAGGCCTATTACTGCTCTCAGAATTGGACTCGTGAATTGGCCGTCCTACTTTAGATTCTTTTACTCCAGACTTACTAGCTGTTTTGCAGAGCAGACAACCGCAATTAGGCGTGGAACGAGTTGGTGGTGGAGGTGGCGGAGCTTCAGCAAGCGTAGAGAAATCAAACAACTCGGTAGATCGATTAAAGATGTCTTTAGCATACTCAGACAGCGTAAGGCGACAAATGTTACATACCACGGTTGGAAGTCTAATATCATTCGGATCATACCCACTGACGAAGTATTGTTCGATTATATCTTGCATTGTAGGAGTTATAGAACGCATAGTCTTTGTTTTCCCAAAACATAGCAAACACAGTTGCAAACGGCTATCTTCGTGTGTGTGCTTCGGACGTGACATGGTGGTGGTATGAAAGTCTGATTTACGAGAAGGGTTTATTTGTGAATCGATACATTTATGAAGTGATCATTGCATAGATATCTGAACGACACCAAGTTCGCACAATGCTATCGATAGACGGCACTAGTGTCGTGCATTAGCCTCCAATCCGTCTGCACGATCAATAGCTTGTATGATGCATGAAATGTTTGCATGCTTCGTGATGTAAACAGTATCGGATTTTTCCAAAACTGCCAAGCCACAGCACATAGAAATTTAATTCAACTGGTTCAATTGATCGATGCTGTTTACATTGTTTTCATACGCATGCTCTGCAAGGCAAGGCAAATTATTCATTGTCTTGCGTCAAGGAGATATAACACATATGATACAATTATTAGATTGCAGAGGACGTCATAGTAACTTCATGCGTCATACACTGTTTATCATGTTTCCAACTTTTTCAACGAATACTTACTATTCCGTTTCAAAAATATTTTACATGCAAATAATTATTTCTAACCAACAACATATTCGCATCATATATCCGGTATATACTACTTACAAATACCTAATGCCTACTTCTTTAATTCTTTTTAATGCTAAGCAAGTATTGAATGGTGTAATTGAATGTATTTTGCTGTCAATGCACTAATAATAGCCTGCACAGGTGATTACAAGGCTGGGTAGCCAATTGATAGGTCAAAATGTCATCATAAACTCGGCCATTTTGAATTTTTGAGTATTGCAAAAAAGGACAAATTATTACGATTTTTCTGAAAACAGATTTGAAATGCTGACACTCTAGGGATTCAGAAAATGTATCATATTAGCTTGGACAATTTTTTTTAACTAAATCTCCATTCCAACCCACCGTGCCCTTGATACTATGTATTTATGAACAACGGTTCACTCAGTTCGCATGAAAACTTCAATTATCGTTTTCCATAAATAACACATTAATTTCTTTTCTAATTGTCTTTTGAAACAAGATGATCGTAATCACTTCCACCATCCATATTCTTTAACAAGCAAGAAATGGACGAAGAGATAAGGAAATGAAGATTTCTCTCACTTTATTCTCAAATTCTCCTTTTTCTTGTGATTGTCAAAAGATTGGAGGGACTCTTCAAACCGGATATTGCTTTTGTTGATGTAGAAGGCCGACAGATGTTTTGAAGCTTTCATGAGACATAAGAGGACGAATTTGAGTTTCAAATCAATATGATTTCTTGTTGAACGGCATTTATATAAATTGACATTAAGGTTCGAGGAGACGAAATTACAATATCAGCATATCTGTCAGATGTTCAGTGTCTATTGTAGTTGTAATATGCACTTTAGCTAGTTTAACGTTAAGAGCTTATTTCAAATGCACTATTCAAATATTTGAATGATTTTATAATCAAGAACAAATCAAACGCAAATACAGAATTCATTATATACCAATAATTAGTTTAAAATGAAGGCTTTGAAGAAAATGAAGAGTTCTTCGATTGTTGCTCTTGTTGACAGGGAAACAGAATCTTACCATGTTCAAGATGGTCAAAGTCTAGGCTCAACGATTATGAGTATCCATCAAGCGCTTCGAAAAATCACCTTGATCTCCTTGATCACCTTTGATCACTTTGATAACATATGGAGAACAAATTTTTCATGGAATTAGATTGTTTTATCCTGTCAGGTTATTGGAAGTGCAACAAATAACTGATTCATCGCCACGTTAAGAATTTTTCAAGTAAGCAGAAAGCGAATGTCAATGCATCAGTTGAGCAGGAAATAGTCTTCGTTGTACTTTCCAAAATCCGCTAAAACTACACATGCTAATCAATCAATGAAAATCGTATTGAAGTCTGCTAATGCTTGACAGAATCATTAGAAAAGTGCAAGCTCTTGTAATGCATTACAGCTGCTTATAACGAGTAGCATACAGTGGAGTACATACATTTTCACAGAACACGTCACCCTAATAATGAAAATATTGAATCTGGCACATTAGTTAAATTGGTTGCAGTATGAGAAAATATTTTTTAAAACGTTTTAAAAACACTTTTCAATGACATTATTAAAAATTCAAATTGAAGCAAATGCAATGGAGTGCCGATTTCACAAATACAAAGCGTAGGAATATCATAATATGTTGAATTGCCTTGAAAAGTTAAAGCTAAAATCAATTTCACTGTTTTTCGCAATCCCAGCAGGAAAAAATCCGAAAAAGTATTAACTGTGTTTCAGTGATTAATTGATTTTAGCTGTGATGTCATCAATAATCAATTTATCAGAAATTTATCTGAACTGCAAGGAGAATTTCTGAAAAGCTCAACAGTTACTTTCACTGCTTTTTGCGGCGTGCAACGCAATTGACAAAGAGTGACATTTTCTCAAGCGATTGGCCGTCAACTTCGATTAGAGCAGAAAATGGCTAACATGATTGATACAAAGCGACTGCCGTTCCAGATATGACCGATTCATGGATATTGCGTCATCATGGGCTTCGTCACGTATCAGATCACCGATATCCCTTTGTTAGTATTTTCCAGTGTGACGACCATGGTATGCTCTCAAATAATTCACAGCGCTTGGATCACGAGCGAAGTCTGAAAAATAGTATGAAATATATGTACTTTTTACGTAGCAAGCCTGCCTGCAATCTGAAAGCTGATGTTTGGCCAATCACGGCCAATCACGGAGCTGATGTTAGCGCTCGGCCGGCCAATCACGGTCAATCATGTAATCCAAAGAGAGCAGATAGACTATCAGCTTCCATCGCTTGCTACCATTGCATAATGGATAGGCTGGGGGTAGGATTATGTCCGCGCTATACTAGGCCATGCAGAAATGATTATATCTCTGTGGGTACTGCAGAACACATCCAGCACGCGCATCTAAAAGTTTGATTTTCACAGTGCAACATAACGCGATTATTTTGATGCGGTTTTAGTTCAGGCACGAGGGAACAGGTTGCTAGGGAGGGCTAAGTCCCCCTTAAAATTTTACTTACTTGCGGCAGCTCCGAGATATTCAGTCAGACTATAGTCTAATTAATCGATAGGCTATATTTAGCAATACAAAACAATTATTTCCTTGACATTTCAGAATGATTTCATTTTCATTACCATCCACGCGTATTTTCTCCTGTCACGTGACTCAAGATACTGCATGAATCAAATAGAGCTACTACAGCGAGTTTAGAGATGTAGAGCCCAACAGGCCCCACAGACTTAAATTGTATGATCTTCTACTGTTCGAAACTCAGTGCTCTTGCATAATCTGGTGAATAGTAAAATAAGACGAGGATTCGACCAATCGATGATGATTGAAGCAGTCGTGGAAGCATTGTTCGTCAATACATAACAAGCAGAGGATGCGGGTTCTCTTTTGAAGTTATGTTTCCGGGGATGGATTTCAATGATGTAGCTCCGAGTATATTAAACACATTTAAAATCACCTTTGCATTCGGAAAGTCTAAGGAAATCACTTGCTGAAATCTTTTCCAAGGCAAAACCTAGAACATGATAGCTTGCAAGTGAACATAGCAGCGGTGAAACCGGGTCAGCGGGTCAGATGCACCATTCGTTGACCAAGTCAATGACCCGCTTTTTGACCTAGCTGCTTTTGTGTAGTTATAGAGCAAGCTTTTGGATAAATTGTGAAGTCAAAGTAAATAATCCGTTATATAAAGTACTACATAATTCTATGAACTTGTAAATCACTAGAGGTGATTGGAAATGCAATTAATGATTATTCAACTGTGAAAGATGGGCATCAAGGATTTAGTGCGCATAAGCACAGCTATGAAAAAGGAGCCATGAGGCAGTGTTGTAAATTTATCAATATTTTTTCAGAAAATTGGCAATTTTTGAGAATTACCTGGAAGTAATTTTTCAACTTTTGGTAGACCTAATTTAAAGCACAAATATTACAAATGAAAAAAACTCTTATTTCTTACTATATCACAGGAATTTTTATGCGCATTTGATCGAGGTCAACAATTCGTACTATCAGCATTTAAAATGCAGTATATAACCCGATACCGCGCTAACGGTGTAATTCCGAAAAAGTGAAAGGGAAGGCAATTCGAAAGCACTTCTGCAAATTTTGGAAATTTGAATTTTACAGGTAACTTCAATAACTAATAATAGCTGCTATTCAATAGCAATGCTTCAATAACTTCAACCCTACGCAATCTACTATCAGTAGGATTTTGTAGGCCTAAATAATAATAAGATTAACTGTCTAGTAAACATGCGAACAAATTGTTCGGCAAATGCCTTTAAAACTGTGATGCTGAAAGACCAACTTTCACATTCACAAAACCATATCATTGGTCGTTTAGCCTGCCAGAAATTGAAGGAAACCATTCAAGAAGCATTTCCGTTCGTGAAGATATGGTAATTTTGGTTGCAAAAGACTATGTATGTTCAAAAATACAGTAATCTCGTATGTTAATTTAGGTCCAATTTTTGTTTATGAAAATTAAATGCAGGCATAGGCCTCTATATTTTCAATGGGGCATTTAGAGGATTTTGGCTAGATTTGAACTAATCTGTAATAACTTGTGCGGGTCGAGTTCAAATTAATATCACTTCCACCTGAACGAACTGCGCTGCTAGTGAAAAGCATTACAAATCTGCTACAACCTCAAAGATGATGTAAGACATTTCAGGCAAGTAAAATAATACATTGTGATAATGAACTCAAATAGTGCAAAATCAATTCTAGCCACGCAAGGTTTAATTAATGGCTGTGCTGATGCTTTGTGCCGTGATCGTTGTTATGCTTGCATATACGTTAAAAGATTGAACACTTAAATGGAATTGTTTAATCAACATCATTTTTTGAGTGTTTGACACATAGGCACGGCACTACTGCAGTTTAGTGCACCCTCTTTTACCCCTACTGCAGTTTAGTGCACCCTAAAATGCATGTGAGAACAACATGATTTAATCAACAGAATGAATGCCGTTCGTTCTTCCCTATAGTTATAAATGAGTGTCTTTGTGTCTTCGTGTGTCTTCGTCTTCGTCTTCGCACATTACACCGAGCGCGCGCTTCGGTGTAATGTGCGTAGTCATCGTTTGCGGGAGAATGCGCCGTTGTTTTAGGGTGCACTAAACTGCAGTAGGCGCGTTTCCGTCTCTTTCATAGAGGGTGCACTAAACTGCAGTAGTGCCCATAGGCACTAGATCAATTTGACGTTTTTCTACATCAACATGCCATAGTTTCATGAAAAATCATTTCACTCCAGTTCATCGGAAACTTTTAATCCTTTTCTCAATAATATAGGTCAAATGCGTGATAGAAAACTGCATGTACATCACAAAATGCAGAGCTAGAATAAATTTTCTTCTTATTCAAACCTTCGAGTGTCATATCCAACAGCATAGTAATACAGTGCGGGCTGCAAAATCATTCTACCTGCATTTTGTGATGTAGTTGTCTGTCACGTATTTCTATATTACCGGGAAAAAATTAAAAGATTCCGGTGAACTGGACTAAAAAGATTATGATATTAAAATGATGACATGCATTGGCAGCTTCAGCAGTGAATAATATGCAGATGTCAATCGATCGCTGCAGAGCGGTTAAGCGAACTGAATGACGTCACAAGTCGGTGAGAAAATGCACACTGCAACATGATATGTTAATGAAAGGCTTATGCACAAGAAATAAATCAAAAAGACTATAGATAAAGTACTTAAAATATATATGTACAGCAGTGCAAAAATAATAATTACAATCTTGTGATTAGACAAGAGATATATTAAAGATGTTTTATCTTTGCTGACAAAGGGAAGGACTACGAAAGTGAATAGCACTAGCTTCAGCAGTCGAAAGTTCAAGTTTAGTCCTACAGCGCTTGCACGGAAAGGTTGTAATCCTTTTGATCACTGGTAAGTAGATGGCGAGTAAAAGATGAGGACGGCGTAAGACGATTTGTTCAGTTCTCCTTTATCCACTTAGGGATGTGTTCGTCGACTCGTCGAATGAAAGGACGCGAGGTTCTCCAACATAGTCTGCTCCGCAGACAGTCAAAATTGTAGACAACATTTGCCAAGTTGAAATGTGCATGAAGTTATGAAACGCATGTTTTACTTTTGGAGAGTGATCCCCTATTTGTCAATTAGTTTATGTGTGCCTAACTCAAGATAACGGGAGGCCATGATGATAAAAAAGCTGAAGCTAAAACTTAATAACAAGATTCAGCTTGAATGTAAAAAAATAGGGTAGGTTCCCCAAACCCAAGTTCAAATACCCATGATCGAAAGATCAGAACCCATGATAGTGAGATTATCACCGATACTATATTTTATCCCGTTTGGTAGCTGTTTCCCATAATGCAAAGTGATCAACAGATTTTGAGTAGGCATATGTTTTTTGTCGTGCATTTTTTAATTGAATATCGCATTATTTGGAGAATTTATTGTTTACATGTTTTATGTCCTTAAGTGTATGCTAACTTACATGCGCTATATAAATATCTCGAAAAACTCAGAGGATATGTCTGTAGGAATCCTGGTCAAGTTATCTCCGACAAACGTACATAGATTTATTTAAACTTCATTCATTCACACCCCTTCATATTTAGCATAAATTTAATTATTTTGTAATTCTGCATGGTTTTTGATTGATTTGATTCTTATAAAGATTAATTTTTATTATTATGCCTATTATTATGATTTTTATTCTCATTTTCAATTCATAGAGTGATGTACGTGTAAAATTAAGTTGAAGTTAAATGTGCATGGACAACATCTCACCAATGTTCAGCAATCACACTTAGTAAGCCATGCCTAATATATCAAAGCTTGGTAAATGAAATTAGAAAATCGGTTTCGTTTTACTACCCAAGATCTTGGGTTCATTATTTAATATTTTAGATATCTTCCCAAGATTACCCAAGACCCAAGATTTTCATGCAATACAATCTCCAACCTCGCTTAAATTAAAAACACTTCATAATCCAAATAGTGTGAATGCCAATGAAGAATGTTCTTATCATGCTGCATGTCTTGCCATTTGGATATATGGCAAGTTAATTTGAATAACAGAAGTAGAAAAGTAATTATTTCATACTTTTCAGTTGAATATTCACATCAATAACGTTGTCGGTCTACTACTATCAGTGATGCCACTTAGATTTGACTTGAAAGAATTAGGGATGGCAGCTTAAGGAAAATGATTTCGCATCAGATATCTTTCGATTATCTCCTTTTTCTCCGTTTAGTAATTGGCAATCTTCAATAGTTTGATTTCCTTCCGAAGAAATAATTCGTCGCTCGAATAAATAGAATGCTTGGTATAAATCCCAATCAGGCTTCATCCTTTGGAACTACTTTTATCTGCATTTTAGATTTTTAATGCATTTTTAATGGCTATCTTCTGGATTGGCAGCACTTCAATTTTTAACGTGCCCACATTTTTTTACATTGCTAAGTACAATTTGCATGTAAATCTCAGTTAAATTTGATAATTTCAGTTGAAATGAACTCATACGATACCCAGAAATCTAGAAGTCCTGATGGAGACAATTCATTTATGAATAACATAGGAAATGAAGAAATTATTTCTGAAGCTCTCGTTTAATCCATCACAATTGACAAACTGAAGTTGTATCAGTTTTCAGGAAATGACAATTCTATTCCTTTTGCAGCGTTGTGGAATGTTGAATTCAAGTTATGACGTGAAGTGCATGTTGCATCATTGTTGTAGAATACTTTGAAGGATGTGGCAGATCAAAAATGCTCAAATTACCAGATTTCAATCAATTATTACGAAACGCTTGTTTTAGTAGAGTAGTAATGATAATTTACTTTGTACTCTGTCCCTTTTATGTTTCAATATTCACTGTCACCGTTTTGCATCCTGCCGATTGAATCACAGAAATTGGTGTTTTAATACAGTGATTTTCAACCGGCGTACGTGGAAGGTTTCACGGCTGTCATCAACTACAAGTATACTGTAGAGATGCAGCGTCGTCAATATTTGTAATAATATTGATAATTATCAATTATGCATGCGTAAATATGGAAAAGTTTAATTGATGAATTCTAATTGCCTTGTTAATGCAGTTGTATTACTTTGTCCATAAACATGTTCACTAGAATTTAGGAATTGCAAGTTACTCGCATAAATCGTTAAGTAGAATATAGCGTCCTCATTTTCGGTTAGTAATTTATCTAGAACCAAAAATTATTAAAGAAATTTGAAATGAACTTCTTGTAGATAATCATGTCTTGAAAAGAAGCACCTGACATATACCAATCACATACGGAGGATGCATACCAAAATTTTTTTTTGGTATATTTCTATATTCTCTTATATATATTTGTAGGCTTTTCGTATGTCATTTCAAATGTGTTATGCTTTACATACTAAAGCCATACCAGCACAATGTTAAAAGAAAGTATCAATCATGTCTTAAGTATGTTGATTTAAGGCCTTTTGTCAATAAAGATCACACTAATGTTACTACTGATTTGTAAGCAGTGAGATAATGACATTCAAGAGTCATACTTTCAATCCTGAATTCGATTTTGATACATGTAAGTCTAAAGCGTTTCATAAATAATCAATAAGTATTCAACCATCAACAATTATGCAATATGTAATTTTGAAATTAAGTATATTATCAATCCGAAATAAAAACACATTATAATTCATGAACGGAAAAATAGTTATGTTTGAGATATATAAGTCAACATGATTGCACGAAAGATATCGTTTGAATGAACTGATGCTTATCAACTTGGCTCATAAAGCAGAGCTAACTAAACGTCCTGTTAATGTTGCTAGACAAGTAGCAACGACGACAATCTCGTGGAGCATATAATTCACAATAAATCTAATGTAGATAAATATCACTCTATCAAACAAGGAATATTCGCGACTGGTATTACTGAAAAAAGTTATCTGCCAGTAGTATGTAATACACATATTTTTTTGCTATGTGACTTAAAGCTGCACATACCAAATACATACCAGACGCATACGAACAAGGATGAATTTGCATCGGGTCTCGTACATAAAACATACCAACAACTCGTATTTCAGTGTGATACATACCAATCACATACGAAAGTAAGTGAGACTTCGTATGAAAAACATACCAGATCTCTGTAAACATACGAGAATCTCGTATCAGATCTTAGCTTCAAATTGTATGTGATTTTGGTATATGCTTGTACGTAATTTTCGTATCCAGCGATTTACAGAGTACTTGCAGGTTTATTTATCGTCACAATCAGAGTACAGTAGCTGGTGTTATAAGTCATTAATGATGAATTGGAGTGGCGTACAATTTATTCGCTTATTGTATGGACAGTGTGGTCAATTTATTAGAAGCACCCATGAAATATTCAGTATTTGTGATTTAAGTCATTTTTTGAACGAATCAGGAAAAGTTTCACTTGTTTTAATCAAAATTGCAAGTTATCAAACATGGCACGTTTTTGCTATGATTTTTATTATGATATTTGTTTTGATATTTTTGCTATGAAACATGACGACTTGTAAAGACCCACATAGTTTAAAAAACATGAAAATTCATAAAATAAACTGGCTATTAGCCTACATGGACGACCTTGATGTGATTAATAGAATCATTTACATGATTCTGCACTGATGTTGAAAATCGCGGCGTTTGGTTGAAAATGATCACTGAAAATGCTTACAAAATGTTGCAAAACTCGGACATTCAAGAAAAGTGCTTTTGGAAGTATATCATAAATTCAACATTCTAATCAGCTGACTGCAACGACTTTTTGCCTTAAGGTCATTGATATACTAAATCTAACAGACACAGAAGTGAGGTCGATCGTCATAGTCTTTCGAATCTCAGCAAAAATGCAACAGGGGCTCGAATCCCCCCGTCATTGCTAGGTTACATACCCTCAGTAAGGATCATGTTATGGAAGTCTATATATGCATCCTTTAGGTGAGTACAATTCCCTCGCACGAAGTAGAAAGATCGCAACCGATTTGCTTAGGATCCTTAATTGGCATTATTGAGCTAAAGCAATCGATAAGTTGGGTCTTCACACATTTGCAAACTAAAGGTGACTACCACATCAGAACCTTGAAAAGGCGACTTTTATGATGTATTCGATAGGTTCGAAAAAATGCTTTTTTGCTTGATAATTGTCGCTCATAGCTTCATACTTCTCTATCGCCACAATTTCCACAGTTTCGTGATTGCGCACAGATGCTTAAAGATTTCTGAAAGATGAAGAATATAGGTTCTTTCAGTTCATGAAAAATTATGCATCTCAGTGTTACGAATTTCGAATTACAGTCGACTCGCAAGTATTTGCAATGTGCTTTTCAGTGTCAAAGCTGACTTGACTTGTTCGATATCTAACGGTGAATTATGAACCTTCTCTGCAAGTCAACGAAATGCGATGCACTCTTATTTATTAAATTATTATATCAAATTTCATTTGAATTACTATCAAAGGCACATTATTAATATATTCTTGAATGTCCGAGTTTTGCAACATTTTGTAAGCATTTTCAGTGATCATTTTCAACCAAACGCCGCGATTTTCAACATCAGTGCAGAATCATGTAAATGATTCTATTAATCACATCAAGGTCGTCCATGTAGGCTAATAGCCAGTTTATTTTATGAATTTTCATGTTTTTTAAACTATTTTGGATTTCCAGTTTCAGGTCTAGGTACTTTGCGATCTTCTCTCTTTCTTTGTTTGTTATATTTCTGTCTTCTGGTGCCGAGATGTCAATTATGTATCCTCTTTTCTTCACCTTATCCATTATTACCATGTCAGGTCTTCGTGCTGTGATTTTCTTGTCCGTTCGAATTTCAAAGTCCCACAAGATCTTCACCGAATTATTTTCTGTTACTGGCAAGGGCATATGCTGCCATGACTCTCGTGGTACGCTTAGATCATAGCACATGCTGATGTCTCTGTGAATGATTCTTGACACCTCATTGTGCCGCTTCAGGTATTCACTCCCTGCTAGTTTCGAACATCCCTTGTGAAGATGTGAGAGACTGTTTCATCTGAGGACTTGCACATTCTGCACTTTGGATCTACACTTGTTTTCAGGATATATGTTGCGTGGGCTTTAATGTTCAGTGCTTGATCTTGAGCCGCAGTGAGCAACGCTTCTGTCTCAATCTTGAGATTCACCGTTCTTAGCCAGCTGTAACATGCCTTCTTTGATGAAATTTCATCCATCTGTCTTGTATATTGCCCATGTAGTGCTTTGTTTTTCCAACCTTGATATCGATCTTCTACTACTGTCTTCTTCTTCCAGTCTTCGAGGGTCTCTTGCCGTTGCCTATACAAGTCACCAGCTCTTGCCACCACCAGCAGTGGCTCCTTGTTGCTGCCTTGTATATGCTCTGTAAGGCTTCGATTCTCATGTTCTATGACTTCGGTCAAGTTTTTCAGACCTCTTCCTCCCCGATCCCCCGGTAAGTAGAGGCGGTCCGCGTCTGCTCTTGGATGCAACCCTCCGCATATATTTAATATCTTTCTTGTCTTGCGATTCAGTTCATCTAATTCTTGTTGCTTCCATTTCACCACTCCGCCACTGTAACTTATTACAGGTACAGCGAATGTATTTATAGCTTCGATTTTGTTTCTTGAGTACAGTTTCGATTTCATCACTTTCTTAAGTCTTTTCTTGTAATCAGCTGTTGCCTTTGTCTTTCCATCGTTATCGAGGTAGATATGCTGTTGAGGAATTCCCTGGTACTTGTATCCTTCATCGCTTACGTCGTGTATACGAATCCCGTCTGCTTCGAATCCATCTGTATGCACGATCCGACCACGACAGATGACGAGCCTTGCGCATTTATCGATGCCAAATTCCATGCTTATATCATTGCTGAAAGTTCTGACTACGTTGATGAGGCAATTTAAATCATTTTCTGTTTTTCCGTATAATTTCAGGTCGTCCATGTAGAGGAGATGGTTGACCTGGTATCCACTTGTTAACTTGTATGAATTCTTTACTTGACTTAGGACATCACTGAGTGGGTTCATCGCTAGGCAGAAGAGCAATGGTGACAGTGAGTCTCATTGGAATGTGCCTGCCTCTCTTTATTTGAATTGTTCCAATTTCCTCTTTCTCTTATGTTACCATAGTACTCCAGACTTTCATCGATGGTGCGATTACTTCTTGTATGCGTTTGTTCACCTCATACATCTCCAAGCACTTCTTTATCCATGGATGCGGGATAGAATCGAATGCCCTGCGATAATCAATCCATGCCATTGATATGTTTTTCTTTCGCTTTTTGCTTTCGCATGTTATTGTTCGGTCTATCGCGAGTTGCTCTTTGGTTCCTCTACAATTGGATCGGTATCCTTTCTGCTTTTGGCGCATTATTCTGTTTGCTTTGATGTGCTGGTTTATCTTGCTTGCTATAATTCCACTGAATAGTTTCCACATTGTTGGTAGGCATGTAACTGGTCTGTAATTGTCAGGGCTAGGTGGCTTGCTTTCATCTTATAGAAAGATATTATAGAAAGATTCATATATAGAAAGATGAAAGATATATTCATATAATAGAATTATTATTATTAGTGATATTACAAAAATATTATATTAAATATTAGTGGAATGCACCAGAATTGTGCAATTACTTAGTACTTAAAGACGATTTTTCATGTCATGTGCTCGACAAAATTGATATAAAAGAAAGAGTACTTTTATGATATGCACATGAAAATTCCATTTTAACATGTAAATATCCTTCAAACTTCAAGGCAACGCATAATTGTTTGCGTGTATACATTGTATACTAATCCATTTGATTCCATTCCTGCCTGATCCGATTCCGACAGATTTAAATCGTCTCCAGGACCACCTCGTCAACTGAATATTTATAGACAAGCATATTTATCGAGTCTTCTAGCTTAACGTTCGGAATTCGAGTTTTGTCCATGTCTTCATGTATGCAAATGCAAGCTAAGTGGAAGCAACTCTCTAGAGTAAAGCTTTATAATCATACACCGAGTTCCTGGTAAAAAGATGTTAGATGAATATTAGATGCTTGCCTCTAAACGCTACAGCAAAAGTGAAGAGGATCCTTCACAGTTTTTTCAAAGCCTTGACCAATATTGTAGAATGTTCAAGGGTCATCAGAATTCCCACTCATAGAAGTTTTGCATTTAATCTATTGCCTAGCGTTTTGAGCCGCAAAGACAAATCTGCTCCAACTACCCGTGACACACGTCATTCACTCATGACTGCAACCCCCAGATGGACAAAAACGCAGCGATGACGTGCAGTGCTCGCCATGGGTAGTTGCGGCAGTGTTGCACGCTGCTAGCCGAACACTTGCGCAAGTACATCGGGTCTCAAGAGGCCTTTTGTGACCTTCACATTTGCTGATGATTTGCTCATTCATGAATATCGTTCGGTAAAGAAACAACTAATTAATTCTCCTCACAAAGTGACATCTCTACAGATTAGATTATAGAAATCAAAGAAAGTCTTCCGGTTCTGTTTCATCGGCTGCTCATCGTTTTCCTCAAGAAGCTGTGTTGAGTACTCGGTGGATAATTCTCTCAACAATACTTTAAGGGATCCATTAACTTTGTACCATGTTCTCTCATAAGGACACCAGGCGCCTCTGAAAGCCATTTACGTTACTATGAATCGGATGCAGACTGAAAAGTCCTTCACTAGTCGTTATTGTCTTAACAATTAGTACGCAACGAAGGATGACAATGAAGTCTTTCAGACCTCAACTTCAAACTGATAGCGAACAGTTTCGCTAATGTGTGACCAAAACCTGAAACTGATTTATTGAAATGAGAAGAAAGATTGATTGTTATTCTGTTGCATCGTAGAATAAGATGACTTATCCCTTCAATTTGCCGCTGAAATTGATGAGAAATTCAACCTGTTTCTGCCATGGAAAACTACACTGAGAAACCAAATCAATGAGTGAGAATTAATTGAAGAAGTGAGGTAAAACACTCTTCACAATATTGCGAAGGTTTTCGTTATCGAGACTGTCTGTGAATTTCCTACATAAATTCGGAATGACTTGAAATCTATAGCATGACTGGAATTTTCGAACCAATTTAGGGAGATCTAAACTGTAAAGTACATTTTCCAAAAGGTGTCAATCACAGGTGTGGAGTAGGATCACGCATCCAAACAATGGCTGAGAACAATTGGTCGTCCTTGATATTTTTACCTAATGCTGAGAAGCAACTTAAAAATTAAGAACAGACTGCATCTTTCAGAATCTTAATGGATATAGACCGTAAATATATAAATATACTCCGCATCAAGAATGCGGAGTCGGAGTTAGCGTAACCGACTCGAACTCTGGATTGCAAAATGCACACGAGGAATAGAACTCAAGTTTCTAAGAACATGAGACACGCATGTACATTTATGATCATCCCGTATGAATGATTCTATAAATGTATTTATTGCTCGACGGACGATATATGACCCTCATCGTGCAATAAATATTATCAAAGAATTTATCGCTACATGACAGTTAAAATCTGTTATAGCACTATGGCTGCATGCCGTTTATTCGTTGTGTACAAGCGCTTATTTCAAGACATAGAAGTAGAACAATTGATATTTGCAATGATCAAGAATGAAGCTATTCTAATGCACTTGTGAGATGTTTTGATGAGCAACGTTATAATGACGCTAAGATAGCGATCACCTTCTAGACTTCTATAATGAAACATTTGACGAGCCATAGAAGTCGAATAGAAACACTGGGTTACAAAAAAAACTTTTTGAAAATACTCAGAAGTTTTTCAACTGATTTAGGACCATTTTCCTCCACTAACTCTGAATATGGCATCCATTTAACTCAATCAGGTCAAGTTTTCATGCTAACTATATTTTGAGAAATTAGATTTTCTGGCTTAATATATCACATTTTGTGAAGTCATCTGTTATTTCTAAGAACCCTTCTCACTCCAAAATGGCTAAGTGGAAAAAATATACATTATGAAGGAATGTATTGAATTGGTATCACAAAATCAAATTTCACTTATTTGTATAGAAGTTATTGACAAAGGATAAGATAAATACATGTAGGCCTACCTGTACATCCAATCTGGGTAGAAAGTCGCAATTGTAAAAAAGTCAGGGCATGAATTTCCGTATTTTGCAGTTCCTTGAATGCTCAGCTGCAGGGATGTCTCTCTTTAGATTCCAGCAGTAATCAGCCATCATAACTGTATGCCAGCGTCCCTGATACCTTGTCTCCATCGCCTTTATGTTTTGATGGAATCTCTCCCCTTGTTCATCGATCACAGATCCCAGATTCTCAGGAAACCGATCCATGTATGAGAAAATGTAATGCATTTTGATACTCATGTTGCATGCAAGGATTCTGGAAGCAGTCAACGTATTTGAGACTAGCTCTGCATAGTTTCTGGCCTTTTTATTGCCAAGAAAGTTCTTCACTACCAGAGCAAATGCTCTCCATGCCTGCAGCTCCACATCGTTCATTGAATTTTCAAACTCAGTATCTCTGATTAGCTGTCGGATTTGAGGACCATCAAAAATGCCAGCTTTCAATTTCTCTATGGTCAATCCTGGAAAAGCATGGCACAAGTATGTAAAGCAGGCACCATCCTTGTCCAGAGCGTTGGTGAATTGCTTCATCAAGCCGAGTTTGATGTGCAGCGGAGGGTGGAGTATCCTGTCTCTGTTTACCAGGGGGGTCGTTGATAATGCTCGTTGCTCTACATGGCACCAATTCTTCGCGGATTGGCCAGTTTTTTCTAGTGTTGTGATGAGCAGTGTCTCTGCTATCCCACATGCACAGGAAGCATGGATACTTGGTATAGCCTGACTACTGTCCCAACAAAAATTCACCATTTTTAAGTCAACACAAATTAGCCACTGATGCTGATCATAACGTATTTTCTACAGCACGCACTTCACTGCTTCATAGTTCTCTTTCAATGTAGCTGAGTGAGCAAGAGGTACAGAGGCAAACTGATTGCCATTGTGAAGAAGAACACATTTCATAGATCGCTTCCTGCTGTCTATGAATAGTTTCCAATCTTTGGGTTCGTACCGTGGCATTCCAAGTTTGAACATTAGCTGAGCAATATCTGTGCAGTACACCAAGTCATTCTCTTTAAAGAAGAAATGAAGGAACTCTTCATGTCTATTGCGATAGAAAGTGACACGAGCACTGTTAGATATAAGATTCTTTTCCTTCAATCTGGATGCCAATAGCTCGGCAGAGGACTTTGATAAACTGAGATCGCGAACTAGATCATTTAGCTCATTTTTGGGAAAAAGGATATGGAGCAGCATCGTCTAAATCCATTTTTTGCTCTTCTACATGTTCAGCAGCACTGGAGGAATCGTCATCACTGATGTCAGGAAGTTCTCCAAAAATAGGTTCCGGAATTTCATCACAATGAGCTACAGGACGACGTGCCGATTCAATATTAGGATACTTCAGGCTGCTTCGGTTCTTTCTGTTGATCCCAGTCACATCAATAGCACAGAAATAGCAGTCATTGACATGGTTTCTCGGTTCCCTCTAATCATAGGAATACCAAATTTCAAGCAACTCTTCCTGCCTTTAGTCCACAGACTCAGATACTCGGTGCATGACCTGTATACCATGTGTGGAGCCCAAACTTTATCCTGGTCACCAAGTTTAATTCCAAAATATGATTAAAAAGTTTTATGAAACTTGTTACTTGATTCCTGTTAGATAAAAAGACATATTCACCACAAATATAGCAGAAAACGTCCGGCCTGTTTTTGCAAGATCTTCTGGTTGAAGTCATCATTCAGCTGCAAAATGCGAATGTGTTATTCAAAATTCACTGACAACATTCATTAAATATGATGACAAGGCTAAAAATAGCATATGACTCTTCGATTGAAATAGAAATTGCTCTGAAAGCTTGCCTTCATTCGTTGAATTGATTGACAAAGTGCAGCAAAGAACTCGCACCTAGACTGGTTGAAAATCCTCTAACAGAGTGAATGAACAAGCGTCCATCAGAGTGAACAAATATCATAGAAATGTCATAAGCGATGAATTCAACAAGGTATTTGAGCAGTGGAAACATTGATGGTGAATTGCATATTTTCAGATGACCAGCATTTTAGATGATCAGATGTGACACAAAGATCTTCAGAAATTGCATTTTTAGTCTAGAAAATAAAAGAATGGCTACATGAACGTAAGAAAATACCGGTACATGAGAAGCTCTGGATCATCGTATAGGCCAAAACTTGAAAAACCCAAAATGTAGCTTAGTTTAAAAAGTTGACTTGATAGAGCAAATCTGAGGTGATTTTTGAAATCAACACACTTGATTTACCCGAAATCAGCTAAAAACACGTGACCAGTGTTATCAATGATAAATATCTTTCGATATTGTCGAAAACGTTCTTCTGTGACACTCAGTCTAATTGACATAGTGTCATTTCATGAAGGAATGCGCTATGAAAACGCTAACTTAGCGTTCTATCGGGTGATTATTTTTTCTATTGAATGACAGTTATGATAAGTTGATTAGATTGAACCGTTATCTGTACTTAATTTTCTAAATGGTTGATTAAAGTATCAAAGTGTGACAGCGTGCTGAAACCATAGAAATTGACAACAATAAAACCTCTAGAATGGAAATTAAGCTTCATGCAATGCACAATAACGGCACATAAATCGCACGCATTTTCACTTAGATGCACCTGCCAACGTCTGTATCATTGGGTTAGAATCAGTCACATGAGTAAATCGAAGGTTTTAATTGGTTCTTCATGCCCCAACTTAGTTCCCCCGGATGTGCCGCGACCTTGAGTCAATTTCCATTCTAGCGAACTTCAGATAAACAGTTTATTTCTATGGCTGAAACCGTGCAGTTCGTCTCCGCCGCGCTGTCAAGCAATAAGGTAATTATCGCACTCTATAGGCTTCCTATCGACCTTCGATCTCGACAAATCATAGAGTGTGATAACTATCACCTTGAGACCAATGCCTTCTTCAGAGAACAAGTAATGAAAACATTATTTCTGCTAGGTATGACATAATTTTCCCACTGGTCAAATAAATGACATTTAACATGGAAATTTCTATTGCAGCACGGTGTGAGTCACATTTGCGGTTTGAAAACCACGCGTTTGCGTATTAAATTATGAATATGTGCTGCATATTAGATTATGAGATTATGAATGCTCACATACCTTAATTCTAAACAGGAAAGCATGCTGAGCAAATCTTGAAATAATATGACTTAACTGAATATCCATGCATACTTATCATTATAATCAAAAGCTAAATATACACAGCTTAAAAGAAACCGGTCGAGGGTTGAGCCGACGCCGGGTTGCCATTGTGAAACTGTGCACGACTAAGCTATGGCCAGAGTTTGGTATTCGAAAAAGAAAGGATACTTGTCTTCTCTGATGATTGGCAAGGACTATATATCAAAGACAATACAAATATGAAAGGTCGTGTTTTAACTTGCTTTCATTTATCAATTCACAACATTCATCTACAACACAAGAGGACATTAAACTTGCATTTCATTATTGTGCCTCCGACGATTTTTATGAAATACTTTTTGAAATTTCAAGAATTTCAGAAAGGGCGTTTGAAAGGAATATTTCAAGCACTTTTTTTTATTAACCGATTCTGTGAAGAACTGCAATGACGGAAAACCATTGACAAGTGAGGTCGGGAAAATTGTTTTGCCAAATTGTTCATCTGAAAAATGTGGAAGTGTAGACTTAATATCTCAATTGCAATATTCGGTGATATTCTCATTGATGTATAACCTACTGAAATATTTCAAGAATTTTACTTCTCCGGACTTTTATTTCATTTCTCCTGAACTAATGAAAAGGATCATTTTGATCATAATTTTCTTGCAAATTCGCTTCTAAAGCCCTGCCGAGTCGTCATTATCTTTAAACCGCTTGAAATTGCGAACACAATAAAGTTGCGGTTCTTCAAAGCAACAAATCCGTACAAGACTATAAACTGACCTATAGAATTCTGTATCTCAACTCATTTCCCTTTTCATTTACTCTTTTTATTGACTCATGCGTGAGTGGAATTACTTTACGTCTTTCAAAACCGTTTCCTGTTTCTGATTATCCAAAACCATTTTTGTTTGCTCTGTTAAACTTGTCACAACATTTTTGTTAACGTTAACGATCAAAGATGTCATTAAAACTGAGGTGGATTTCAACGCAAAATGAAGCAAATTACGCCGGTTTGAAGAGGAGTTGAGGAATGCGTGCGTTCTCCGCGGAGTGATCTATTTAAGTTGGATATCATGCAGATATTTGATGGGAGCAGAAGTAGAGCTATTCGGACCAATAGTTATTTCAGAAACCCGTCAATATGATTGAATTGAATTTTGATTTTTGATTTTCAATAATGCCTTTCGATTGTCAGCGTCATTTATGCATATCATTGCTGCGTCGGGAAAAAATAGTAAAAACGTTAATTGAATACACCACATAAAACAATAAAATATGCAAATACAGATGATCAAGCCATTGGACGCGATGAGATATTTCCTGTGGACGAATTGCATTCGAATAACGCGACTTTCCTGAATTATTTTTCGGATATGATATCACATCTGACATAGCAAGCAGAATCAGCCCATCATGTCGCATTCGTATCAGATATAACATGCAAATGTATCTAAATATAAAATGTAATACACGGATCTCCTGGGCCACAGAGACGAGTGTTGATATGTTTCTGTGAAAAGACTTAACTTGATGATGATATTAGCTGTTTTATTCTATTGCATTCTATTTTTGCACTTTATCTACAGTTAACAAAATGAATAGCCTAATGAAAGTCGCTGCCTTCATAGAGAATACATGCTTATGTAGTAGTTCATGTTTGATTAATTCAGCTGTATTCTATGTATCCAAAGTATTCGAGTAACTGATTGCTTCGGAGAAACGTCTATGGTGAATACTTGGCAGATCCATTTTGCCTGCTGAAAAAACAAGCTACTAAGTAAATTTGCTAAGTTGAAAAACTCGAAAATTGAGACAAGAAGCAGAATCAGTTTGTAATTTTTTGCGTAAAGACTTGAATAATGATTCTGTTGATTAATTTGCCTTGATAGTCAACGAAACTTCCATTTAAGATAGATGTTTTTGGATTCTCATCAGAATATTTCATTTTATTTGATGCAAATAAACATCGAAATCCTACATGCAGGATTTACTTGCAGAAATTTTTGTTTTTTGCTAATCTACTCAAACATTTCTTTATACCTCATAACAAAAATCTTCATCAAAAACTGAATCTTTTGATATAAAGATTTTACTGCCTGCTGACATATCAATGAGTTGACACTCTATGTACAACATACATAATCTGCAAGAGTTCAGTGAGAGTGCACTGACTTCCAGGAGAGGTTCTATAATTCGAATTCAATAATAGTAATAGTCGTTTATTCAATCAAATGAAAATCAAATCACTGCATGAAGAAATTCAAAGTTAATAAATTGGATAAGCAAAGCGATGAAACATGAAGAGATGAACATGAATTACAAACTTAGTTGGAGTTCTCTTTTGTAGGCTGATGCACAATGAGGAATGAAAGACGGTGCACCACGGAGTGTTCTTTAAAAAGGGATTTCCAGATTATTGCTGTAAACTAGGCTTCGGGCATTAAGGGGTGAAGAACATTGTCCGCTGTCAAAGCTTGATTGAAACACTTTAGGGCTCTCTTGTCTCGTCCAAACTTAAAGTCACCGAGGCATTCGTCACCGCAAGCGTCTCCACAAATGATGTGCTGGCATAAATTGCTAAATTTTCTCAGCTTTTTACTGTTCTTATTGTTTATGCCAACACAAAGTGGGGAGTTATGCTCAATGATCGATCTGATGTATACATTGAATGTAAAAACCAGATCATGCTTTGCGACACCTAAACATTTCAATCGTCTGAGGGCATGTACTCTTCTGCCAGCTGATTTGCACAAATAGGATGTGTGACTCCCAGTTTAAGTGATCGTTGAATGTTAAATCAATTACATTAATTAATCGTTAAATCGTTAACACCCAGGAACTTAAGTTCTTTGACAAATGCTTGCAACTGAAAAGTGTCGAAGTTTCCTTTCCTGACATACATACGCCTTTGTTTTGTCGGTATTCAGGTACAAACCATTAGTATCGCACCAGTAGGACATATTTTCTTCCTCTGCAGACATTATTGATTCGAAGGCCGATATGTTAGACTGATCGTTAATGTACATTGTACTTGGGGATCAAATGATCCCGCATCAGCCGAGAACAGCTGCGGGGACAAGACGGAACCTTGAGGAACACCTGACGTAGCATGATGTATGCAGAGAATATGTAGAGAAATGAAGCGATTCCAGAAAGCATCAGCTGCCGAGGGAGCAGCTGACCTTCCACTGGCACACAGAGTGAAAAATCGGAGTTGATCAAGTAGTGAACATCTGTTTAATAGATATTAAGTGAATATATTCATTGTCTACAACAGCATCTGTCAGATGAATGGGAAATTGTATTCTCCAAAACAGCCGGCGGAATTTCAAATCAGTGGCATTTTCCTTGCGAATGAAAAATAATGCATGGCCTCCTCATTCAGGCAGGAAAGTATTAATATGGAACCTCAGGAATCCATTCAGCTCAGCATCTTCAGATCGAAGCTAGCCGTCCTTCGTCTTCGTAACAGCATTAACCAGGGTTCTCCACTGATACCGATTCTCCGTGTTCTTCACCGACTTTCCCAATGTCGTATTTGTCCATTCTTTGATGTCATCATCATATTATCTGCGAGGCCTGGGTCTTTGTCTTCCCGGGTGAATGCCTACTACCAGATCTTTAGCCATCTCTTTCCGTTTGCATGCATGTCCGAAGAATACCAGCTTCCTTCTTTTCACCATCTCCAAAACATGAAGCTGCGCACGCATTTCTTGCAACACACTGACATTGGTCCGTCTGTCCGCCAAGTTTTTTTAGCCATTCTTCTACAAGAATGGCTGTGACTTCGGCCACTTTCAAAGTCCACGCCTCAGATCCAAACGTCAACAAGGGGTACACCAACGCTTGTAGCAGAATTACCCTTGTGGCTTTTCCTATCCCTCTGTCTTTCCAGATATTCACAAGTTCAATTTTCGGTTTCTCAGCCATGGCAATCCTGAGGAATAGAGCATGATGGTGCGCACGAAACAACTTTTTGGGATTGAAAAATGTCCATGAAAACGTTTGGCACATACTGATGTAGTTTTCTGTGCTGATTTCGAATATGACATTTATAAAATCATTCATCGAGCTGCTTTTGAATAGATCGATATTTATTGAATTCAGAGGTTTCCATATATGGCAACCTGATCAATACTTATTGAAAAAATTGTTCGTGTCATTTATCTGCAATTTTTGCCATAGTATGCCTCTGTGATTAAAAACATGCAATTTATACAAGAAACCATCGACCATGTCAAAAATTATCACTCTGGACTTAATGATTTCCAGTTGACAAGCGAAAACATAGAAAATTTCATTTTAGCCAAAAACTGCAGTCTGCGTCCCATTGGATTAGCAGGTGCTTTTCTTTGATCCTGTCTGACAAGAAGATGAAAGAACTCGGCAGACGTGCCGATTCGTAGTAGGTTCTGATTCTGTACATGATTCTGTGGAATTCTCACTTTCGGCCGCGTTCCTTGCAGAAACTCGTTCTGGCTACCGGACTATTTAGTGAGCGAATAACATGCCATCAGTGTTGCTTTAATAACTAATTATTAACTTTTTGATCAAGTCATTGTCGAGATTCTGTAGAATCGGGGATTCGTCCTTTAGCGACCTTATCATGCATGACATCTACACGACAACATGATGTCTATGTTATCATTTACAGTTCCATTGTTGTTCATGATGACCATTTAACAACAATGAAGTGATTGGTTTGTCAATAATAAAGTCATTCTCCGTAGATTCCTCTGTTTGCTTTGTTTACAACTATCTGATTAGTAATCATAGCTTTATTCGCTCACTCTCGAACTCTGCTGTTCTGTTTTCATTGTTGAATTTCTGCTTGTTCAGACTTACATGCGATTGGTGTCTGTTCACCCAAAACACCGTTTAGTATAATATGCTGAATGTCTACTGTCTGGAGAGTTTGTTTCGCTTGCTTCGAAAAAGTCTATCGAGATTCTATGAGACTGATTACAGATGTACATCATGACCTGATTAATGAACATCTTATTGAAGGTCATGGTCGTCAGGAAAGCAAATTGTCAGAGGTTATGTGTTTCATATGTATACGACTTTCGGAGTATTAACATGGCAATTACAAGCGCAAAATTGGAGTTTTTGACCACAGTGTAACTGTTTTTTTGCTGCTGAATTTTACAGAATAACTGCATTGGTTTACAGAAAAAGAAAAAAGGGCGTCCAAAGTCATCTTCATCAGAAAATGATGGAGAGCATTTTCAGGGCACACATTTATACGTAAAATGCTTGTTGAAGAGCAGGGCTATACACCTAGTGTACTAAAATCACTTTGATAAGCAAAGTGAAAGATCTTGTTGCGTGTAGTGGAGATAGGATAGGTGAACAGATGATAATATGTCCGTTAAATGACTTATCCCCGATTCTGAAAAATTGCGACAGCGACCTGATTAAAAGTAAATAATGAGTTATCAAAACAATATTGATAACGTGTTATTCGCTCGTTAAAATATTCACAATTCAACGCAGTTCAAGCAGTGCGATCATATGTAGCGTAAAAAGAACATATTGAGTCTTCGTTTTCAATAAGCATTGATTACATGTAGGTTGCCATATATGGAAAGCTTTTTTTAAATCAATAGATATCGATTTATTCGAATAGCTCGATGGTTTCTTGCATAAATTGCAAATCTTTAATCACAGAAGCTTAATGAAAATTACATTGCAGTATAGTCATTTTAATTCTAGTACAACGATTGCGCAGCTTATACCAGAAATGGCAAAATTCTTCTCCAAGAGTAGCGCACTTATCTTGCACAAGTTTCATGCAAAGGTAATCCCGAAAGGAATTTGAGCTGAATTGACTGAATTTGAAGGAATATTACCTGAAATGCGCTTCATAATAGATGCCTAAGTGGAAAAGGCAAAACAGTTGCATATAAAAAAGAAAATATAAATGACAATGTGAAAATATAGTAAAACAATATCACCACTTAACTGCATTAATAGTACATCATTTGTGGCCGACTTCACTGCTAAATGATTTCGAAGTAAATTAATTCATTTATCATTGCTGCAGGTACTTTCTTCAAGATTGCATCATAGGTGCACCCATTTTTCAGTTTCGCTTAGAAGGTTCCTTTCAACTTTCCAAAATGGAAGATTTCAAATTCTCTGAACTCATGAGCTTTTGATGATCTATTTCTGGTTATCGAAAACTTTCTCTTCGATCAAATTACTTGGCGTTATTTATTTCTACCGAGTCATCAGAGGAGGTACAATACCTGCTGTGTTTTAGAGGACGTAGATGCATTCGTGTGGTAAATTAGTGCATGATTAGACGAACACGAGTTCAGATTACACTCTTACAATTATGAATCTAGCCGTAAAGTGATTAAATTTTCGTGGCTCTATTAGCCGGGAATTGCCGATACTTTGAATCTATTGCTAATAACATCAAAATAATCAGATGGATGATGAGAAAATGTAGTAGCATCATTGATTTTTCTGCAACTTCTTCATTTAATCTGGATTAGTTCATCCACCTGGAAGAGAACTTTTACTCATCTTCAGGAGTACATGTAGGTACTACTTTTTTCTCTAAGCACTGTTGCTCAGCATTTACAGCTAAATGCCGGAATTGAAGGAAAAAGCAGCAAATATTTGATTTTTTGTTCTCATAGGCAGAATAAACAGAGACTTTGCTTTGCTTCATAGTTATGTAGAAAGTCATGTTCACGTATATTTTGCTCAATAATAAATTGAATTTCAAAGGTGAACAGAATTAATGATAGTAAATTGGATTTTGACTTCTGATAATGATTCACAAAATACTTGAAGTCAAAATGAAAACTCCAAGAAAGGTCAACTTTTATGAATATTGATGATGTCTACCCTCGAAAACACGAAGAGAAACAGCAGAAATCAAGGACATGCGACTTTGTTGGCACAAATAATTTCAGCTGACAAAAAGCATGGCTCAGAATCAGATAAAAAATCAAGACAATTGAAATGAACATAAAATTTAAAAGTCAAAATTAACAGCCAACATTAAATTTTACTGTCTTTTAGTCTCATCAGAAATAGCCGCAAAAATAATATGCCTTGTCGTCATCAATCATCTTATTTTGACGACGTGAAAGATCTCTAATATTAACGGTTCTCTTCACTGTTTTAGATAGCGTGCAGTCATTTATTTTTTTAAATGGTGGGACATTTTATTTGACTCACCCTGTACAGTGTAGATCCGCATTTTAGGAATCAGGTAAAAGTAAATTCGCGAGTTAATGGGGAAATCCGCCAAAAAGGTGCATTTTCGTGTGTCAAAAATGAAAGTTCGAGAATCTTTGATATGATAGTCTAAAACTATGTAAATCAACATGCTAACAACGAATTTTGATATGACAACCACACCATTTCACGCAATTTTGATATTTCAAGCATTTAAGTTTTTAGAAGCGTCGGTCTGATGACAAGATGCGTCGGTCTGATGACAATATGTTTCTGTTTGATGAATTCAACCCCAGATTGTTAGAAATTAAACTTGTGCTTCTATGTATCATTTTAGACTGCTCAATAAAGACTGTTTCGGGGAATCTTCACACCTACTAGCATATTATGATGTAAATGAACCTATTTTGCATTAATAGAAATCCTTTGAATAAAAAGAAGTCCGTGTGTCAACAAAAGATCATTCTGGATAAAAAAAAACATCTGCATCCAAAAAATACAGTTACAAAAACTTCCACTGCTTCTTGTTGAAGCAATCACAATCTGCATTAGGACTGCAGTGGCATGCTAGTTCGCGGTAAAATATTTGACCGTTGTTCCAGTTCACATGATGACAATTCATTATCCCACTCATCGGTTTGAGATTCCTGAGCAGATTCTTCCATTGGTTGATCTCTCGTTGATGCACCTACAAAATGATAATGTCAAAAATTTCAAGAATAAACAATAATGCACATTTGATAATTAGATATTGAATGAATAAATATTGAGACATGACCTTTTGCATTCCTTCACATGTAATTTTACTTAATTCATTTAAACTGAATTGATTGACCAACTTTCCCCTTTTGAAGCTAATAAATGCAAACTAGAAAATATATGCCAAATTCTATACAACGCGCTATACAACATATATAGCGCTATCCAACTTCTTAAACGTTCAAAATGGCCTATAGTTTTTTTGCTTATTGCATACACACACATGTGGACTGTGGAGTTTAGTCTTTGAAAGTATATTTCAAGCAATAGCTGATGTATACTTTAAGAGAGAAAAGTCTCACCGAAACACATATTGTTGAACAATAATTGTTTTCATCGATAATTTTATCCCAACGAATATACGTGTATTTCACAACAGATGACCTGATCTTTGATGCATATACCGCAGCCAATGCTTGACAATTTTCACATTTGCCTTCACAGCATTTCAGGTCATTGATGGAACAAGGAACTTGTGATAATATGATCGATATATCTCGGGAAGAAACCATGTTGTTGACGAAAAGGGCATCAATCATAAGCTGAAAACATGAATCAGATAAAGCAAGGAAGATTGCATACACATTACACATGTGTATTAGGTATCCCCTAATGTTGCATTGCAGCATAAGCAGTGGATGTAAGATACCGTAGTGCAGGTTGAAAACGTACAATTACACATGCACAAGTATGACATCAGTCGCAATAAGTACGATGATTTGATTAGGAAAACGTATATGGATGAAATCAGGAATTTAAGATCAAAAAACATTCAAAATTGTCTCTACATATGTAGAATTCAAATTTTGATTACTCCTAATGAATTACAGATGCGGGTCGTTAATGCGCATTGTTATTGCCTTATTGACAATAGCTTTTGCGAAAATATAGAATAAGGGTTACGTGTACAATTGCCGATACATATTTTGATTATAAATTCATTCACATGTAGGCCTACTGGCCCCAATATCTACGGAATATATCCTACACAAGCATATAAATATGTAGTATTAGTATGCATGCATGATCCAAGAAATTTATAATTGACATAAGCTCTTGCACATACGACTCATTTCTCATAAAACTTACAGCATGTAATACAAACAGGCTCTTCCTTAATGAGTATGGATAAAATCAATCGAGAATTAGATATACGACATTTGATTAAGCTTATTGATTTTTATGAAATTTAATAGCCCGCAGAAGCAGACTGTCTGTATTTAACCTAATTAATAGTATAATAAGTTGAACATATTAAGATAGTTCAATATGTCTAAATGCATTTATGATATGATATGTAATATATGTATGAATTACCGATATACAAGACATATTATCAACATTAGACACATTGTGCTACAGCTTACCTGCAAATTCGAGCATTTGATACACAAGCATTGTTCTCTATCGTTTATTCGAGGTCGCAATACCCAGAATGGTTTGTATTTGTAGAAAGTCGTCCTGTCAATCTGAAGATCATTAGACTCCGCTAAGAACTTTTGGTATAACAAATCTTGTGAAAAATGCATGTAACGCTTCTGCATTTTCAGTTTCTTTTTCGTTACAGTCTCTTTCTTGCCCGCTGTCATGCGACTATTGTCGTCTCGACAATAAAACTCGCTGATTCTTTTTTCTGTAATCTTCTGCTTTTTATGTGCAGTGGAGCGGTGCTCACTTTCTTGGTGAGATTGACGATTCTGGTTGTGCGTTGAAAGTGTTTCTTCATACCTCGATACTTCTGAGAAACCCTCCTGGCAGTTTCGATTAGAATCTTCTTTCTTCCCTTATTCAAATCGTGCAACATGGATAAATGCCTTTGCAAACTGACTCGTGTTTGTAATCGGTTCTTCATGATATCACTGACCATTCTACTCGCAGAAGGCATTGCATCGTGTGTAGGTTCGCGAGACTCATTGGAGAGATTGCAACCTTTGCATCTCTTCTTCAAATTTGCAAAGCGCTTCGAAAGTCGCCACAGAGCTTTCTTTTTCAGATGATTTTCTTTTCGAAGACTGCAGATCTGTACTCTTCTTTTCTGCTTTTCCCTGATATTAGCTGCTTCTTTCTTTGAGCTGGATTGTGATGAATTCAATTGATCTTCTTCCCGATTCCTTCCCTGGTTGGTCTTTCTTTTTTCTCGGCACACTCGTTGACTTTTCCTCCACTTGCCTCTTTGCATTCTTTTATCTCTTGATAATAACTGCTAACTTTTCTTCTTGTATGAATTTCTACATATTTCTCTTCGCCTTGCCCTGTATCCTTCATCATCTTTCTTTTTGAGACGGTATTTTCGATCTCTTTCTCTCTTCTTCGCTAACGCGTCCATCGGTGTACAAGATATCACTCACAGTGATAAAAAAGCAATGCTTATCGACTTATGCAGCAGAAATTTGGTGTTGAGCAATAAACAGGCATGCTACATGGGAAGATCCGTGGAAGACGATAGCCCTGTATGCATCACCATCACGACTGCGTGCTCTACCGGAGCTTGAACCTCAGCTGTGATGTGAATACAATAAACTTCATGCATATTTCCGTAGGAGGTATTCGCTACTCGTCATGGTGTGATGCTTTAGTTAGGCTACTTGCTGAATATCGGAGCCCACACTAAGCTGTCTAATGTTTAAATGTGTGAGAAAGACATCGTTCAGGCGACATACTTAGCATAAGCTCCTGAATTAGTCTCAAGGCCTACACCATAAAATAGCGGAATTGATATTTAGGAGTTCCTGGCATGACAATATCGGTGCCAGCATGAACCAGACTGAAGTGGTACATCTGCATCCATTTCTATTTCTATAGCCATGAATTCATATTCACATTCTTCACATATTTTCATTGTATACATTCTATTGTCATCAGACCGACGCTCATTGTCATCAGACCGACGCTTAGTGTCATCAGACCGACAACGTCGGTCTGATGACATATTTTGCTGTATTTTGCTCTAAAAATTGTTTTATCATATACTTATAGGTTCTACTTCAGTCACTGAACTTCAAAATCATGCAGGAATCATGCAAATCATAAGGTTTGCAAAATATTCCTCCTATACTACCAAGCATACATTGACAAAGACGCGTCGGTCTGATGACATTTGTGGTGGATCTAATTGATACTTTTGCTTCCCTTTATTCTATGGATTTGTATCACTTAATCTCAGAATCCTAGGATTTTTACTCAATGAGCTGTGACCTTGGGCGATGCTTATGACATATTTAGAACATGAATACATGTTTTTGATATCCGAAAAAATGCGTCGGTCTGATGACATCAGAATTTTTGGAAACATCAATAACATCGGTTTAGTCAATTATATGACTTTCAGGCACGAAAGAACGTCATCAAAATAAGGTTCAGTGTCCTGATGATCAAACTCGGGCTCTCGCTTTGTCAAAAATCCGTATTATACTGGACAATTCGTAGCATGATTAAAGGCATATGAGCTGTGGAAAGCTAAAAAATGTGTTTTTTCCCAATTTTAACGGGTATATTCAATAGAAGATAGCACGAAATGGAGATCTAGATAATTGCCCAGTATACTACGATATACTATCTCAGCATAGAATGCAACAGGAATGTTACAGGAATACGAGTTGAATATTCAGTCTAGAAGACGGTGGAACGAAAATTCTCGAAAATGCACCTTTCTGGCGGATTTCCCCTAATGTTTATAAATAGTAAAGCAAGTGAATGTATCGTAATTCAAGGTCAAGTCTCAATTTTTGCCATCTGAAGTTAAGGTAGCATGATCAGTGTAATACTTCATTATCCCGTGAATTTAGTTACATACACTTAGTGTACTTAGTAATTCTAATTGTTTAACGGCTATTAAGCGTTTGAATTGATTAACAGATGATTCACATCATCGCATAGTTTATACAATCAGAATTATATTCTTCCAATTAATTTCGAGTTCACCAACACTCGATAACTGGAAAAGCTCTGTCGATGTACAACTGCACATGTTTTACTATGTATAACAGTAGTAATCATGAAGTAAATTCCGAAAAAAACGAAAACGAGTGAGCGACATGCAGCAATTTAACTTTGCTGTACTATCAATCATCAGCATCAAAGATGACAATGAAGCCATGAAAATCGGGAAGATAACTTCAGTTCAATTTCGTATTATTGGATTCATTGGACCGTAGAGCACTGTGCTACTTCAGTATACATGTGGCATGGATCATAGACTTCGGCTGCACTTGTACTATGCACCGCACTCGTATACTAAATAATTTTCAGCGAATCAAAAGTTCTCGGAATTGATTATGTGTCATTATTAATAGCACAGAAATGGTATAAATTTGAACAGTGCTAGTTATTATGATGTTTCTTAGTATACAAATCACTATATGCTACTTAAAATGAAAATGGATTTTTGAAGGCAAGATAAAAGTGCGGGATAATTGAGGGCGTCTGGCTGCGTAAGTGCCTGAAAAAATACATTTGTATATTGCGATTCCGCGTGTACACAATGTAGGGAAATACAGGTAGATAATATTATGATGCACATGAAAGAGCATAATTTACCCTGAGTTTTCTTGTTAATGTCTCAACTGAATCAATACAATTATCATCATACCGAGAAGCATATCTGATTCCTTTTCGCACGATGAAATGGTCAGATGATTTAAAAAATCGAAATTACATGCTAAGACAAGTAATGCCGATAGGAAACTGGTGCATGGCTTCGTGTAGCGTGACTCTAAGCTTTAAATCACTGTTAAAAACCCTTTTGATCTATAGCGCATGACAAGTCTCTCACTCTCAATAGCTATATTTATCGTCTTTCAATAACTCATTTGAAAATCAATGTTTTGCAGGTACTTTTTTCAAACACGTGTATAACGTTTCAAATCCTTTTATTTCTAAATTTCCACGATCGCTTGTATGTCATCGTCTCATGGGGATTGTTTGTTTTTCAGTTTTGTATTTTTCTGGTGTATCAAGTTGCACTTAATAACGTCACACAATTTCTGTCGTAGATGCAAACGTGTCACCTGTGTAATGGATTAACGAGCTCAACTCCTCACCAATAACAGTCACATTTGTTCTAATTAGAGTATCAACGGCTTCTTTTTTCTCTCTTATGAAAGACAACGACCTTGAAGTCTTCTCACAGTTGGGATTAGACTACGTCGCTCAGTTTCGTCTTGGGGTAGAAAACTCGCTTCGGGTGTTGCAATCATCTCGTTTGTCTTGTGATTGGAGGCATTGAAACGTAAATGATACCATGAAGATAGATAACAGGAGATGAAGCAATTTGAAGGATAGATAACTTCACGGTAGCCTGCAAATGACAGTACTTATAGAAAAAGTCAATGTCTTGATCCCACCACTGATATTAAGTCGTCTAGCTACTTAATTAATAATCATCGCCTGACATCGACTTATGCCTGTTGGAGAGCATTTAGTAAGCATTCTGAGTGAAAGTAAAGTGCTGGTTTGCAACTTGCATCTTATTGGCAGATTGCGCATCGCATTTCGTAAAGAGATTCTCGTCAACATCGAAAACTCATGTTCATGTGTTCAAGATGAATAGCATCAATTTACTGTAGATAGTTAGTGTCGCACTTTATCCTATCTTGTATTTTATAGCATAATAGTTAATCTTAAGCTGGCCTGAGCTATTAAAAGGGAAATCCAATGTATTTAAGCATCCTGTCAATCACACTAAAATTAAATTGTTTAATCGTTTCACTTTGTTAGAAGCGCAAACTGATTCAAAACGATGGTAAATACAGGAACTTGCTAAGTGGGCAAAGAGAAATTTTTACTACCCTGCATAGATAGGAAAATAATCGTGCGTCGCTTGCGGATTGCTGTGAATTCCTTCAAAATGCTCCGATCGCCACGATTCCTTCAGATTCGAAGAATTCAGATCATTGCGCAGAAGTTTGCTCGATAATGTTGGTCCTTCCAATCATTAGCAAAAAATATAGCAGGCGCACACGAGAAAAACGTGCACAAACTTCTCTGTAGAACTTGAGTCCCCTTGCTGACTTTACCATCTGAGAACTTGTCCGTCACCCCTGCTGACTTTATTTGTGATATCATCTCATTTCGTTCATTTTGCATAAACATTGAGCTTCCTAACTTCATCATTCTTGATCATCACAACTCATCTGACATTTCCATGTACATGATGTATTGACTCGTCATTTCAATCATTTTTTGAGGAATTCATATGTTTGTACATTTTACCTGAATTTGGGCATTTTCAATTCCAAAAAAAAACACATTGAATTTTTAAATTTTGAAAGAAAATCAAATTTTGAGAGAGAGTCCGCAGATACTACATACAGGCAAAGAGCATGTTGTCAACGCAGGAAGACGAGAGCAAGCTTCCTTGTCAGCTGATCTGTGAGAACAAGTCATGGAAGATTGCTATTGCAACTTATTCGTTAATGACATTATAGCCTGCATCATACATGTAGACCAAACGCCGTTAAACTATTCATCGAAATTGCCGTTTTTCCCATACTTCATTCAAGCATCAACACCAGACAGAGTATTAAAATATAATTAACTTTGAGCAGCGATGCTCAGGAGGGTTGGGCTGCAAGTTCCTCCACCCAACTGCTGATTCCGATAATTGGTCACTTAACCCGAGAGCACTTTGTCAATTTGTCGGGAGTTTTATTTAATATCTGAATAGAGATAGTTTGAAAGCTCTTCCCTGAACACACACCATTTTGAACAGTTGTCAGAGTTGGTTTACTGCTTTTCGCTCGTTCGTACGATGAGTACTGAAGTACGTTTTGAACAAGGGATGTAGATTACAAAAAGTAAAATTAGTCTTTTAGGCTGACATTTCAGAAGCTTCCCGCAGATACTGCCTGTAAAGTGAGATTGAAGGCCTACATGTATTTGCATTCTTCGATTAATTAAGTCTAGATCCCATATTTTGAAGCATGGAATCTCTTAGGTCATCTTCTATGTGAGATTTTGGCTAAGGCATCAAATTTCAACTGGAATACAGTATACACTGCAAACTGTAAACCGTAAATATCCGTTAAAATTAACAGCGGTATTTGGGGGTCATTTTTCCCCTAAGATCTGCTGAACCATTAACTTATATGTCATAACATATTGCGGTAAAGCTATTTTGGGTATGCTCTATCCGATGGTGGTATCAGTTTTTCATGCCAAGTTGATCTTGTTGATATAAATAGGATTTTAAAATTCAAACAATCATTTTTTTAAAATTCGTAATTGTATCTAAAATATTTGACAGAATTTCATGAAAATTAGAGTAGAATCAATTAAAAGCATCCTCTGTTTGGTGACATTGTCGATTTTGCATTTCAAGGGATTATTGTTATCATTATTAGTCTTATTACATTTTTATCTTTATTTTCCTGTAAGGAATTCGTAAAAGTTGAAAAAATGTTTGTTCTTATCATATCAGTAAGATACATAGCTATATGTATCACCAAATCTTTCAGAGCACCATCGGCGAATACTAGAGACGTTTGTGTAATTCGTTCAGTTATTTAATTATGAATATGTATATTATAAGTAGCATGTACGAGTATATAACATGCGTAACATTAGTCATCATAACGAAGTAAATAGTACGGTGCTGAGCATCAATTAACACAATTACTCGACCATACTTCCAGAACGGGCAAACTACAGAAGTTGCAAATCAATAGAGGTGAAAATCCAAAATGTCGAAAAATGTGATCGCAAATTTTTTCATGTGGCACCTGTGGCTACAATATTGGGTCTACAAATAAACAACTACCACTCAGAAGAAGTCAACACAAAATTAGGAAACGTCACTGAAGGAGGCCTTCAAACAATTATTCGTTCCGAAGTGATGTAAAAAACCGATGGGGCCATAATGCCCCCTCTCCTTGAGACAAATAAGGTTAAGTCTCATTCTCAGCCGTCCCTCCCTGCAGAAACTCGTGCTGGCGACCGCACTTGTAATTAAAATTTCTCTGTATCCACTTAGCAAGTTCCTGCAAGTGTCATCGCTTTGAATCAATTTGCACTTCTAGCCAAGTGATACTTTAATTAAACAATCTATTCTTGTGGTCTTCACTTTGAGTTTGATTACACTTCTATCAAACCGACCCAGATGACTCCGGCAGATGTTAGATTCCTGTTAGACACGTATCTGTGAGTCTGATTTCTATGAGATTATTCGATGTCTATTTATAAACTGTAATTCACCGCCTACCTTCCCCTATTCAGTAACGCAAAATCGTGCTTGACCAGTTCCAGGTGTCTGGAACGTAGGAATTCCTTCTGCCCCTTGCTTACGTGCTTACAATTTCGATCTACAAAGGACACTGATTCTCTCAGTTGCACAATAAATAGAGCGAGAAATTACAAATAATTCCTTTCCTCTTGCCGTCAGATTGGAAAACTCGTTCTCTTCTCTTCAGAATGGCGAAAGTGATGGATGATTAGACGAAAGGTTTTCCTCCTACAGACACAAACTTAGGATGAAGCATTTTTGTGTTTGTCTGATGGAGATGTATTCCCATAGGACGATTCCTGTCAGGAGTGATTATTTTGAATAAAAGGCTGTAATCTCTGGAAGAGGGTTGTTAAATTCCTCAACAGTTGATTTTGGTAGACAAAATATTTAGATATTATGGACGTAACAATTTGAATAAGAATAGTTGACCGAAGCAGACAGTGTTTTCTTTAGAAGTTTTGATCTTTTCATAAAACTACGAAAAATACGAGTTTATCCTTTTGAGTTTATCCTCATAAATCCATTTCTGGCCGAATTACGAGTTTAAGTGAAAATCAAGCGGCGTTGCACGGCAAATTTAAATGGGGTCTACGTCCTCAAGATTTCTTGCTCATGTTTCAAATAGAAAGTTGTGTCTTTCCTGAAGTTTTCTTCTTTAATAGCCCTATTTTGGATTATATCTGGATTAAATGGTTTATATAAACCAGGGATCATTTTGATAGGACTTTGACTCCGACTCCAGGTGGCGAGTATATAAAGCCTATTTTTAAAAGACAAACTGGTAACCTACATCATAGATCATTATAGGCTTACCTGAACCTATTTTTAGTGATCATTGCTGTATCAATTATCAATCACTTTCGATGAAAGTTTATCAAATGTCGCTTTAAGTTGGATGCATACGACTCGGCTCCTCACATCTTGTTGATGTGTGCTTCACACGGTTTTTCGCCAGTCTCTAGCTACCAGGCAGGAAATTCCCCCATCATTCTTCAAAAAATATGAGTACACTTTCGATTTTAATATGTGCTTTAGAGGAGCCAGTACACACGATTAACGTGAGGGCAAGAGGTGATGTTCTCAAACAAACTAGTCATTTTTGTCTCTGATGTGACTTTTGGTGCGTAGATGTGATCGAGGCTAGGAAGGCTTGTCTTCTCTACTAAATCACCAAGTGAAAAGACAATCATTTTTTCACTATCACAGTTCATTCCCTCAACTATGTCAAGCTTTGCATGTACTGCTGTCTCTGTACTTTTGTTTGACGGAGAAAGTTGACATCAAGACAGTGACAGCTATATGCACGAGGATATGCTTGTATTATACGAGCGTATTTCGGGTCTAGTTATAGGCCAGAGTCAGGAGTCCTATCATTTGATAGGACTCCGACTCCGGCAAAAATGATGTGACTCCGGGAATCCGACTCCGTATCCCTGATATGAACACATAATGTAAATATGTATGGATAAAAACAATCCTTCCCCTACGCCTGATAAAATAGAGTCAAATGCATTGGAATTTGGTGTCATCTAAAGCTGGTAGCATGTGCGATTGAGTGCCTAGAAATAGATTGCTTATGTATGAGATTGAAACTGACTCTAGGTTGCGGCACACCGCGGGAAAAGCGTGAGTGTGATGCACTTTTCGGAACAATTTTCTTCAGTTCATATTATTTTTGAACCTAGAGTATAGGATCAATAATGAGTCACTGCTTTCATATATCACCACCGAAAGCAATTACTGTCATCAAAATAATTGCTTGCATGCTGTGATGTTGAGAGAGAAATAACTGAAATGTTCTTTGGGTGATTATAAGTACATAGTTATTCAAGTGCAACTTGAAGCTCATGTCCTACTGTCATAAAGAATACTTCTTCCGTTATTAGAGCTTGGAAATCGCATTCAATCCGTGACTTGGACAAATTCGGCTTAAGTATGTAGCCATTCAATGACATGTGCGTGTAATGAAAGAATCATTTAAACATCGATATTCATGCCGATGTGTAGTTAAAACACAAGCTTTTGTTTCCATGCAGTACGGAAAAAGGTGTGTTTACAACTATCAAAAGATGATTAAAAGTGTACGGGGTATGATAACACAAATTTTGAAAAGTTACACCGAAGCACATATTGAAGATTGGTAGCTGAATAGCTTCGCGATTATCCTGCGATAGTCAATTAAAACTTTCATGCATTCCGTAAAGATACATAGAAATTTGTATAGAAGTCCAACACATTATGATATAAATAAGGCCTTATTAGCATCCCTTAAGGGATTAGAGCGGATATGCACAACATCTACATTGTAGGGTTTACACAAACTCACTTCCTAAATTTCTCATGTCAGGGCTGGAACCGGCCGGGCCTATGCTCGTAGCCGAATTACGCTACTAAAACCACCACGACGGCCAGTTCCAACCCTGCCGCATACCTAATGATCAGAAATAACTCATGAAAATGTGAAGAAGTGACATCACGCATCCGGTTGTAGATATAATACATGTAATGTAAATGCATGTAAATGACTGCACAATTCACTGTAAACCAGCACCTCCTAAAGCGAGCTGAATCACCTCCTAAAGCAAGACACTATTCGTAACTAATAAAAAATCCTAAAGCATGCGCCTTTTAGAAGGCTAGCCTCTCACCTCCTAAAACATTTTTTCAATGCCATATTCTACTTTTCCCTTATGACAATGCATACTACTATCTTTATTCAGCAGTAGACGGGTTACGCATTGATATATATTGCAGACAAACCTCTCATTATATTCATTCAATATTTATTTCTTGCTTTACAAACAGCCCTCTAAAGAAATGAGAACCCTTCTACCCCTGTAGTACTGTAATGCAAGAGAATATGACATTAGTGTTGTGCAATTCGAATACAAAAAACAGACTTTACTGAAATTCACTTGAAATTTTATGAAATTGACACCCAGTAGCAAAATGAATACAATAACAGGTCTATTTATGTAACAGATGCAACGAAATCTCATGTATACATGTACAATGAAAATTTTGGCCTGACCACGCAATTTTCGGCGAAAAAAATACAAATGCTACATAATATAGTGTCGGAACAGTAAAAAATGTCAGAAACATGCAGGATATTTATTACAGAATTATGTGGATAAAAGCATGTGTGAAATCGTAGATCAACAGTTGCAATATAGAGATAAAGTAACAAAATACTCTCATGATGCGAATATCGAATAACAATCAAGTGCTAGATATGCAAATCAATCTCTATCATTGTTCAAGTAAATTACGATCTAAACTAACATAACAGATATTGCAGCTCTAAAACATCATGGAAATAATCAAGGAATTATTATATAAAGATGGAAACTAAAGAATTCAAAGTAATTTATGGCACCAAAAAAATTCACAGAGTTGTGCACTGATCTTGGTGAAGATGTGACGCACACGAAGAAGTCTTTCCAGCAGTTTCTACGGTGGCCAAATACTGCCGATTGCGTTGGAGATTATATGTTAGAAACAAGACTGCATGTACCGTGATGGCATAGATGCTGCATCCGTCAAAGCGCATATATGATATTTGGACACCATATATTAGTATTCAATGATATTCCAGTCGAAATGATTGCTGAAAAGAAAAAGGAATTTTAGTTAGGAACTATGGAGTGAAAGGAAAAAATAATAAACTTTATGATACAAGGACGTCAGATCTACATGTTACATGCAGCAGGCTGAACAAATTATGATTTCTTCAAAAATTCTAAGTTTTTTATTTGACAGATAATTGAAAAAAATAGAATTTCTTCTAACCATGCATACATAGAGCGCATCGTATTTTTTAATTATTTTTATTACGCTATCTATTTTGATATACGCCTAGATAATATAATTTATCAATGCTGAATTGAATACATACACATGTACTTTGATAAAATGATTGAAACCTCTTGTTGCAGAAAATTGGCTCCTTTCTTAGTTATTCGATGCTCTACAGATTATGGAAATTCACGAGTTTCATATCTCCAAAAAAAGCACATATTATGCTAATAATCCATATTCACAAGTACTAACTTTCGTCTGAAGGTTCTAATGCAATACTGCATATGTTTCTTATTGACTCTCCACTTCAGACATCATGCACTGTCCTGCAAACTTCTATGTGTCGACAACAAGTAGTCGTACTTATTAATCAGATGAACACAATATGAGTGTCACAGGTCTCTACCAAACATACATGAGCTAAGTTGACTTCAAAAATAATAACTGACATGGCTTATATGGCCCAAAATTGTCGTTAGAAATTTTATAAAAATTAAAAAATGGAAAGATCATGAGATGATTTTATGAAAAAGAATAAAAAAGTTCCATAAATTGGCGGACATTTTCTTGCTATCAGAATTACCTTATCATGTATTTTAACAGAATAGAAACATTCTATATTAATTAATTAATCTTCTCTTTTTGTGTTGATGACTGTTTAGTCTTTCCTATTTGTGCTGCAGTCTATTTTTGCCTTGATATCATGCTAAGTTGGGAACTTAATAATAATGACGAATATGAATAGAGTATGAAAGATACTTTCATTGCTAAAATGGATTTACTTTTAAAAGTAGCCAACAGGATGGACTGAATATTTATAGAGGTGAACACTTAACGCCGCACATTAAAAATACGTTTGCATCCAATAGTGTCTGGACATTGTAGAAAAACCGCGGATATTTGAATACTGACAAGAAGGATATTTGTTGGCAGAAGATTTTACACAGAAGTATAGAAGTTTTAATTTATCAGTAGTATGTTGGCCCATAGTTCAACATTCGGAATTTCATATATTTTGATGAATATTTTTAAGTTCACAACTATATGGCAGCAGAATTTTAATAGATTGAATAAAAACGTTTAAAAGATTGAATGAGAAATTTTAAGCATATGTTTACAAAGATTTTTCTTCTTAAATGTATATGAATCAGGAAAGACTGAAGACAATTCTTCTACTACATAAAGGAAACGAATGTCCTTCAGTGTCGTCTATTGCATTTTTTTGATGTCTATACTATTACCTGACTATATATTATCATGACAGTTGGTGATAAATGGTTGCATTAGCAGGTTACATTCAACTAATGTGTGCCTCCAATAAACTAAATACAGAATTGATTGTTCTACTTCTATTAAAATTCATTGAAATAAACAAATTTTTGAATATTCTGAATATTATTGAACACACATGAATGATACATGTGTACATCAAAGCATTTAGAACTTTGCATTGAATCCTAAACTTGATATACCAATTCAATCAACCCTTCACATGCGTGCATCTACTATTTTTCCACCTTCGTACGGAAACCTTATTGGACTCGCCACTTGTAACAGATGAGTACTTTGAGATGTTTCTATGAGTGCGCATTTGCTTTTCAGAGGCTTCACCGAGGACCGATAACGCGAATGAATGCATGAAATTGACAAATACAATGTATGCCTACCTCAAAAATTTACAGCTTTTTGAAATTTGTGATTTCCATTATCCGCAAAAAGTAATTAAGTCCCGTTATGAAAAGTGGCATTTTAACTCTTTCGAATAGGCTATCAGAGCAACAGGAAACTCACCTCATTTTTCAGAGCAGCCGTTAATTGATGAACCAGATTGATCACTATATCTGTCACGATTGACTATCACGAGAAAATGTAGAATGCAGATTTTTGGCCATTTGGCTTCAAGTCTTATTATATTTCTTTTCCATTGATCCAGCATTTCGATCGACGTTGATGGGAAAGATGTAGTCTCCTGGCATGACATCATGATACCCATATATTTGCAATTTACAACTGCACAACTTCAACAGATAATTTCACTAAACAATTTAATTGCAATATTACTGACAGAAAGTCAACTTGCCACTCGAAGTCAAAACCAGCTACATATCCTCGGAGAGATGAAGCGGAGAATGATTCACGTAAATACAGCAACGTGAAGTTATGATGTCCTCAATAGCAGCTATTGTTATGCGACAGCGTTCCTGCTGTCTGGCAAGCAGTGACTCACGCTCTCCTCTATGCAGATGCTTACGTCTAAGGGTAATTGTTCTCTTCAGTATGCTAGCCTACTAATTCAACTTAGCCTTCTGAAATTTTAGTGTGTGGCGCTTTAGGATGCAGATTTCTTCCGCTTTAAGAGTGCCAGATTACAGTGAAAATATGGAGTGTTTAAAATACTACTATCTACAGTAAATTAAAAAGCGCACGACAAAATTGAAAATTGGAGAAAACAAAGAGAGCAGATGAACATAGACCTTAACTATTATATGTTTTAATGATTTTCCGTACATGATCGGAACGTCGTATATTTGAATAATGCTCTGTATTCGAAGAAACTTGTTCTCTTTGTTCATGATTATGAACACTAATAACTCCTCTTAACTCTCCAATCTGTGTCCTCTCATCAATGCTTCTCTTCTCCTTGATAGACAACCATGGGAAACAATTCATCCTGGTGCACCATGCACCGGGATAGTTGGACCTTCTGGCCTGACAATGGCACGTTTTGTACAGGAGTTCCTGGACAGTGTGGTCGCATAGTTAATCAGTCAATGTATTGCATCAGTGAGACAGACTGCTGTCCCGAGGGTGTCTCAGGTCTTCGCCATCTCCTCATCCTCAGCCTCATATGGATCCCGATCGTCACGCTGTTCGGCAACACATTGGTGATTTTGGCTGTCGGGAAATTTAAGAACTTACAAACTCCAACGAATCACTACATCGTCTCTTTAGCGGTTGCTGATATTAGCTTGGCTGTTCTGGTGATGCCTGTGCAGATCTTTGTTGAGGTAAGCAGAAATTAATGATGCCATTTAATTTATTTTTTGAAGTAATCGAAGCAATAATGATGATCAAGGCTTGATAAAAAAGTTCAACATCCCCAATGTCACTAATAGTAGGCTCCAAAAATTTATTGACAATCAAGGCTGGGCACGACTGTCATTACGCGTGCGAATACTTTTAATCTTGGCTCTAAGAGTCGAGAAGCGACTTTCGAACGATAGATAAATTTTGGTGCTTACATGTATTTGGGTATACTTAAATGATTCATCTTTTTCTGTCTATCGCATAATCATTACTTTTCTCTCATGGAAAATAGATTTATCAAAACATTCCACCTTAATTCTTCCTATTAGATGAAGCTGCCTGAGCTGTTTAACTTTCCTTATAAAAATCTAGATGTCCATCCAGTATGACTTCCTTCCATTTTGACATGTTGTACGAGCTTTGTAATTTCAGCAAACAATTGTATTTAGTTTATGTACAGTTTGCACCTCTTTTGTTTTCTTAACTGTAACCGTTATTCAATGACACCAGTCGAATTTATTTTCTAAGCTGTCAGAGGAAGGTATTCCTGGGTGTGTAATTGACAAGGGAAATACAGAAAAATATAAGAAATAGATAGCAAAATGTGTAGAGCTGATTAAGGCCTGTTCACAATGAGCGCCAAGATTCTTGCAGACAGAAAATAATGTCAGTGCTGCTTACTACACTGTTAAATCTCATGTCGAAAGCCAAAATTGTCCAAAAGGCGATTGCTAATTATAAATATGATCAAATATGCTTTGAAAAAAGCATTTCCTAGAATCAACACGGCGATTGTCACGATTTCAACATACGAAAAAAGAGGGATATTCAATAGAACGTAATAAAACTGTTCGCATAAACTGTATATCGAAATGGCTGGATATGATTCAAGAAAGAAAAATAGCCTAACTGCGCACTGTTTGGTGTAGCTATATATTAGTCTGACAGTGTTGATGCAAGAATCAGTCATTGTTTTCTCATCCTGAGATATTTTGAACGGTTAGTAGATGCGTCGTTGTTGTTAAATACTGTTTTTTGTATGAACAGTAATACGATCGACAGGGGATGAGTTTCGAAGGAGTTTCTTTCTTAGAATAAGGTGGTTGAGCATTGGATGACATTATCCAGTTTTATGAGGTGAGAAGCATCTGTCAACCTGTGAGATGCCGAAGTTGCTACAACACTTGTGAAATGCCAATGTAATATCAATCAATAATGATTCAGGCTATTCTGTTGGGTTGTCCCTCCACGCTTTCAAGATTGTCTAAAATCTGCAAAAAATGTGTCAATCGTCACAAAACTAAAGGTACAAGTACCAGAGTACATGATATACCCATATACAAATATTTATGCAAATCGGACAAGTACTTTTTGAATTAAAGACAATAGCGCAAAGCTTTTTGTTCGACGCTTTATTGTTATTCGTATGTGCATTGTTCTCTCTTCCTCTTCCTCTGATCCACTGCTATTTGAAATCTTCACACGACCACTGCCCCAATACACCTTTATTAGGCTAACTGTATTACTATAAGTGATGTGCCCTGGACATTATCACTTCACGAGTTGTCGCGAAATTACTTGGTTAATCTAGTGGCGTCTGCTCAGATTATGAAGTCACTGACAATACTGACATTGCTGACACTTCAAGTCATCGTCTCTCATTCAAAAAGTACTAACTCGATTTACATAAATTTTGTCATCTGAGTAGAAAATATCTCTACCTCCGTGGACGTAAAGTTTTGCGACGATTAATTCTTTTATGGATTTCAGACAAATTCGAGAAGGTGGGGGAGATAACCCATAAGTAGGGTTGTTGTATATCCCGAAAAATCTTATCCCGGGAAATCGGGAAATCTTTCAATCATTTCCCGGGATCCCGGGAATTTCCCGGGAAATAAATAAGTAAGGTTTAGAAGCCGAGTACATTGATGATAGATTATCAACAATATTTTAGAATAACTCGAGGGTAATATAACATGTAAATATATACAGTGGTGATAAAAAAATGGGACAGCTACATTTTCATCAATTTCAATCGCTTCTCCTGCCTTTTATATTTATTGTACAGCAAGAAGGCATACATCATTTAAAAGCTAACGAACAAAGTTTGCTGTTTAGCAACCAATAGAAATCTCACTATAATTTCTTGTCTAAATTGGTTGGCAAAATGTTTTAAAATATGATAAAATTTACATGCAAATATGGAATTAATGTAAAAGGATTGCTTAAATACATTCAGAATAGATTAAAAAACAAATTTATTAGTTTTTAGATCTTTACTGAATGTATTTAAGAAGCCGTTTTACATTATTTTCTTATTTTCTTATCTGTTTAAGTATAATTTTATTCTTTTTTGCCAGCCAATTTAGACAAGAATTTTATAATGCGTTTTCTATTGGTCGTTAAGACAATGGAAAATCGAAGTCTTCCAATTACAGTTTGTTTATTGTTGAAACCGAAATTACATATAATACAAAAGAGCGACATATCTACCCTATTAATATCTTTGCTGTAACTAAATCACAAATATTATGTATTTCCTGGGATCCCGAAATATTTTCCCGGGGAATCGATTTTTCGAAATTAGCTGATTTCCCGGGAAATCCCGGGAAACAACCCAACCCATAAGAACGTGATTCAGAACAGGATATCAGAGGGCACTCTGCAGCTTGGCTATTACACTGAATAATGTTTATGAGATATTCATTCATGGTGCATTTGTACATGTATGCACAACGATGTCGTGAGATTAGAAACATTGAGAAAGATTAGAAGTTAAGATTTAAGTTCAAATCTAAAGAATAACACGATTTTTTATGAGTCACCGAAATACAGATGACGTGGACAATTCATGATCGATTAACAAAAACTCGAAATCAAAATCAATCTAAACTCCTTAGAAACAAGCCTGTAAATATTGAATTCCAAGTCAATTTAATTAACTTCAAGATAGCAAACACATACACGTAGTTAGAAAAAACACTAAAAAATTGGTGGATAAATCTGCTCCCGTAAATCAGGCAATATACAGCTATACTGCAGTAGTAACCAATTAATTGATAATCAACACTTTTGATGAAATACAGGTGGTACGATGAATCACGGCCGACCAGTAGCCAGCTGTTATAGTGAATTGACCGAATGGCCGCAGTTGCTTCCCATTTTCAATTCATCTCTGATAATATTTTAAATGTGTCACGTTCAATGCCTTTTTCAAAATTGCAATATGTTTCAACTCTGCAAATAAATCATTAGTCATTTATATAGGTGCATACAATTTTGACGATAAGCAATTTTGTACTAGTAGAGAAATCTACACAATTCGGTAGCTCAAAATTTGCAGTATGTCGGTACGGTATATGTACCTATGTCTTAGTTCTGATCAAATTTTGATATCTGTGCATTTCGTTAATTTTCTAATAAGTAATAGTTTCGCTGTTGCCACAATGTTATTTATTATGTTTTTGTCGATGACAAGAACTTTCTCTAAACACTTCAGTCGCACGCTGTATTATGCTCATTGCCTGGTAATCAGTCAACTGCCAACAGTTGAATTCTCTCTACGTTTGCAAGTAAGATGTACTACGAGTAGCCTCCTCCTCCACGTAGATTATTGGACAACAGACACGCGGACCAGGCGGGGGCCGACCCTCCTTTTCCAGTTCTGAAATTGTAGTAATCAGAGGCTGCGGAGCGATAGTCATAGTGGATGGTCACCGATATGATAATCAGTTCGATACTCCTTAAGCCAACAGAATGCTGATAAAACCCTGCCACATTTCAGGATTGAATATAAGATGGATTGCTCTAGATCCACTAAAAGCAATTATCAGTCGCACATAAATCTATTAAAAATTTCACTTAAGATTAAATAAATTTAAATAGATGCAGATAGATGGCTTATATAGATTTAAATATATTTCAGTTTTTGGCATTTGTAGGTCTCTCCATCACTCATTTGTCTGTACACTTTTAGCTGTGCGTAATTTTCTGTAACTTCCGTAATATCGAAATAACTATTGAAGTATAAAAACGTCTCTTGTCATATTTACGAATTTTAACAGCTGTGCTACTACTGTATATGCTGCATGTGTTTAAGGGACTATCACAACGAGATCACGAATCGCTCTGAACATGCTATTTCATAAGCACCATGCGGTATTAAATAAAGCAAATCTAGCTATCAAAAATTAATGTAATGATGAGCAACATGTGTACAAAATTCTTCAAAACCAATCAATATTTTCCAAAAAAGCACCAACAAATTGTTCTATCTTTTTTCTGACATATTGCTTCGCAACTCAGATTTTGCTGGTCTGATAGAAGAAAATGTTATTTCTGCACTGGCAGAACTCATTGTACAAAAAGTATATATCTAGTAACCGCTTCACATTGCATAGGCCTGATACAGAGACAGATGTTAAGATGTTTTTATTGAAGAAAGTTGGCACAGTCTCAATCGATAAAGCAGATTCAGGAAAGGAAAATTCTGTTTTGAAAATTACCAATGGTAGTTCTGACACCGTCAAGTCAATCTTTATATCATATAACAGTTTCAATTTCAGGAAATCTTTGCAATAAATATCTTATTGGTTTGATGTCCTTATTAAGATTTGCACAATTGCTGTCAGGGTAATTACGACTCTGTTGTAAATCGGCGTTTGATTTCGGAATAACATGCATGTATATCACTGCTTCTGTAATACATATCCTTGTGATATTCGCAGGTGGAGGTGAAATGTTGGGCTTCTAATTCATCAGAATTCTGTGTCCTTTTTTTACCAGGTACAAATAGCAGCATCAATAAATTCAAACTCTTTGGTCTCATCTTTCACTGTTTGAAATTTTTCAAAAATGAGCCTTTTTGTTGTTGCAATGTATTTCTCGATGCATTTATACAAAATTTTCTGCTTCTGCATTTATTTGTAAACGCTATTTTGCAACGCTATTACAATCTGTTCTGACACAAAAATATTTTTGGTCGAGTCTAGCAAAAAGATGGTTGACTTTTTCTGGAGTAAATGTTCTGCCATCGCTTTTGCTGATTGATCGTTTGTGCTTTTCATGAAATGTCTTTCAAAGTTCTAGACAGCAAGATAGTGACCGAGAATACTACTTGTTAATATTGTCCGCATTACCCAACGGGTTGGACACGCTTTGTGAACTGCGGTAATTGAAGTCGCAGAATTATCTATCTCTGCAGCGTAATGTTGATGCTTTGACATTCGCAAGAGTGACACAGAAATAAATACACTAAATTTTGAACTAATTGCATACCATCATTTATTATTTTCACATGTTCTACTCAGCTTTCCAACTCAAGATACATAGACGATGGTTGCTGCAATGACTGTATAAAAGCGACTTGTCATCGCTCTGTATTCATATAGCAACTACGCTCAGAACCCCAGACATATTCGCTGATCACATACTGCTGCTAATCTTAGCTTACAAATTTTGTCAGATTACGTATATTCATGAACAATGTATCAAATAAATCTTTCTTCGTGGTCGATTAAACACAATGTACATAAAGTAATTTGAAAATGTATGGAAATATGATGCGGTGAACAAGTCATTATCTCTTTAATATCTCCCTTATCTTCCATTCTGAATAAAGACACAACGCAAAGGCATGTAGTTTAATGAAATGAAAACTGCCTTCGGAAATAGACAATTCTATGAATATTGTTGTTTGATAATAGATCCTCTTTGTCTATCATTGACAGTTTAAATCCTATCAATAGGCTACACTTGATAGACAGTTTTCATGTGTAAGTTATTAATTAATCAACGCGATTCTGAGTCTTCACTTGACCTTTCGTCATATAAATCAAACCTGAGCTGATCGCTAGAAGTGTTTCCCGAATCCATTTGTCACTCAAAATCGGATCCTCTTACAAACCCTACACAGCTTGGGATGGGATATGAATGTTCCTAAACAAGCAAATTTCGTGTCATTTGTCAACCTCGTTATTAGAAGTTCCGCTCCATTATAGAAAGCAAACAAAATATTTCGTTCCTCGCCATTGGTAAACAAAAATGACCATTAAGCTCCTTACTACACTGTCTCAGGTAACGGAAGCATAAAATCAAACTGTTCAATGGATAGTTTTTGTCCGAAGAGAGAAAGATTATTTCAAAAACTATCTCGAGTTACTTTGAGAAAAATTACAAAGCGCATTCTTAAAATAATTAAGTGGATATAAGCAGCTTTGGCCAAAAGATTGCGATCTGCTCATAAGCTAAATTTATTCGGTACAAACACTATGTTTCATAGGTTAACGGCAATTAACGAAAACAGCCATATATGTAATAGAAAATATGCGATGTCCAATGTTAAATATATTCTTCCAATTATTTATTGATAGAAGCACTGGTTGGAACCCGTGTTTGGAACGCACTGTCGCAACTATGCATTTTGAAGACCGGTCGGTCTGATAACTAATTTCGCCGGCCGGTCATATTAGGTACGGCTATGTCAACTGTTGGTGACATCCATTCTAGAATATATTGCTTCGTCGATATCAAAATTTTGCTGCATTACAGGAGCATGTAAATGTAACACGACTGAAGAGTATGATATGTGACATAAATATTGGTAGCCATTTCTTAAGTATTGAACAGCGCTGTAGTTTAAACCCTACTTAGTCACAAATAAAGTTTCCAGACTCGTTGTTCTTCCTTATTCTTACATGAATTTTGTAAGTCTGGTGCATTCCTTTAGCTTATCAATCGTAAAATTACTCCATATCTATAATAATTTCAATGGATTGGGAAGTTTATGAAACACTTGTAGCTGAGATACAAATGAATGATTGGATTTCAATGCAGTCAGTGCTACGTGAACATTTGACAGTTGATTTTATAAGTTAAAAGCATTCCAGAAATTCTAACGTCATCCAGGTACCGCAAAAAGTATTGTAACACTTAAATGTAACAACATCGATACTCGTATGTCGATGCCTCATCGATATTTTGTAAGTCTCAAGATAGGCGCTTTCGTAAGGCCGCTGTCACACAGGAAAAAGCGTCTTCCATCTTCCATGTCACTCGCCTCTTTGCACATTCTTCATAACGCGTCTCTATAAGGCGTGATGAGACGATATTCATCTGCGGTCTTCTGCCTTCCATCGTCCATCTTCCACCTACCGCAGTCACACTAGGGAAATCCATTTCCGATACAGTCAGCGCTATTTTGCAGTCAGCGCCGTCGTTGTGACTACTGTCTTGTTCCTCGTCCTCGTTCGACATTGTGAACAAAGGCTGTTTTCTGAAGCTTTTCTTCGCAAATCAGTTTTCTAAATCTTCCCTCAGACGTCACTTCACGTTGTTCTTATTTTAGAGCAGTCTCGCGGCTGACGCCTGATGGCTTATGGAAGTGAACTCATCAGCCGCATAATTTCATGCCTTATGTCCGATGGACGACGCCTTATGACTTTTCCTGTGTGACAGTGTGACGGACGATGGAAGATGGAAGATGACTTGTGGCTGATGACGATTCGGCGGCAGCAGGGCCGAGCCGGGTTTTATCCACTGATCTGCGGCAGCCAGCCTTGCAGAATCCCTCAACTCGGCATCGGCCAGAATAGACTTTGGCTATCTTCATCACTGATTTTACCCAGACCTATTGATTTATTTACACGACAGCTTGTGAGTTGTTGGATGACGTTCAAAAATGTGGAATTTTATTAAAGGCTTTTGTTCAGTAATATTCATGTCTGGGAATGAGGACAGCGATACATGAAGTCAAATGACTGATAGTTGAACCATTGTCGGACCCGATGATTTGCAGCACGTGTGAATTGGAATAGAATAATTTCTATAAGAAATCTAGATCATGTGTTTTGCCTGCCATTCTCAGAAACAGCTTAATTTTTGCATAGAAATAAACAACGTGCAGTAGAATGCTGTCTTTTTTGCTTACAAAGACATTGAAGATCTTCTTTACCACTGACCGGAGTTGCTACCCGATATAAGCAGCATAGAAAATGAATGGCCTTAAACAATGACGCTCAGCGTTTTGATAACAACATTCAATCTACATGAAAAATGAACATGGTTTTGTGATTCAATAAAAATATGTAAATCAAATCAGCAATGAACACTACTGTTTGTGAAATATCTAATTCCATGCCAATAAAAAAGTATTTTATTAAAAAAAGAATCATTCATGACTTAACTGAGAGTTCGCTGCATTGAAATAAGTTCAATCATAGTAACGTGGCATTAGACAGGCAAAATCAAAATAAATTGATCCTGCCTATATAATGTCACGTTACTATGATTGGCACAATTATTTTATTGAATTTTATATATTCATATATCGGCAGTAATTTTCACTCGGGAGAGTTTTTTCTATTACTATCATCGGAATCATGGTCCTCCCGCCTTCTGCTATTGCATACTATGATTGAATTTATCTCATTGCAGCGAAATATCAGTTAGCGCCAACGCTCAGCAAAATGTCATTCAATTCATGACTTAAATGCAAATAAACAAAAGCAATTTACATGGGATTCAAAATAGCTCAAAAATGCTTTCATGATGCGTGAGTTGATTTATTGCCGCTCCATTAAACGTTTCCTGTCATATATATATATATATATATATATATATATATATCTATATATATATATATATATATATATATATATATATATATATATATATATATATATATATATATATATACTGTGCTATGTGTTGTTCGGCAATCAACCAGCAAGAAGATCATTTCTTCTTTAATGCCTGGCGAGATGGCAAGATGTCAGCAATCAAATAGTGATTTTATTTTAGGTTCAGCTATAAAATACATATTACTAAATAATCAGATACGATTCATGACCCTTTTCTCAATCTGAGCATAATCGTCAATGTGTAAGTCTTGCGTCGCAAAAATTTGATTCTTGCAAAATCTGAAAATAATGAGCATCAAATTGAATTTCTTTCCCTAGTACCAACGACTTCCTTCGTCGAAAGAATTAAATCACTCAGTTTTGACAACACCACTTACTCGTAATGTTCCTAAAGCTATTGACAATCTCATTGACTTCTATGGAATTCCAGAGATGAAATTGAATCCTGAAAATTGAATCATTTACATTTTTAGATGATAACAAGATCGTAAGAGATTCCTTTCAAAGTGAAATGAAATTTCTTCGTGTCTTTTCTTTAGGTCGTCGTTTTAGATCATGCTGCCCCTCATGTAGCTCCACAAAGGAAAGTAGATATCAATTCCTAGATTTGACACTTCCTTTATCTTAAATGTGCAGACAATTGCACGTACAGAGGCAGACAGTAACAACGTAATTGCAGTGAAAATTGTCATCGAAAAAAATTCAGAAATGTCCGATGTTCATTTCAAAAGATGATTAAATTAAGAAAGGCGAGATCCTGACTCTTTTCTTCGTCTCACTACACCGGTGATCCATCACGGTACCCTTGATTGTGTTTTTTGGAGGACACAAAATATATAAATACATATGTGGGCTACAATCAATCGAATTATTTGAATCCACAGGGGTATGAGCCATTTAAATTTTGATGGTCATTGTTTCTTTTAGTTACTTTGGCATGAACCGTTCAGAGTCCTGTCGTAACCAATGTGGGCAGGGCACGTCATAGATGAATTGTTCAATGTCACCACTATTTAGAAGTCATCATTGGAGCATATTTAACTAGTGCGGTGCCAGTGTCCGAATGAAATCTAACATCTGTTGTATCGATCCCTACTAGAACACCAAGCAGAAGGTGGTGCGGCAGAAGCACTGACGTCATATCACCGCATTTCATAGTGCACAGAGCTCTGCAGTTCAGGACATGTGGATAGATCACTTGCAGAGCCTGTTTTGAAAAATCGTGGTCAGAATAGTTCCGTTCAAGAATATCAAGTGTTGATGTCCATTTCGACTTATTAGTGTCATGTTTATGCAAATCATTACTTACCAAGAAATCGCAGAAATCAGAAGCTCCATGTTAGATAAGCGAATTTAAAATTTAAATTATGAATTGCTATTTATAGCATGACTATAATTGTATGCCTATGCACCTTATCAAATTGTGGACACTTATGTACACCCTACCAAATAGATGTCATTTGAGAATTCACACACGAAGCATGTTGCACCGCCAATTTCACTTCACAGACAGAAAATAACTGCGAGTCTCGGTAGATTTGAACCACAAACCTTTGGCATTCTAGGAAAACATTCCACCATCTGAGCTATAGACGAGCGACAGTACGACATAGTGCTCAATTGAAGGATGTGCGTGAGCATGTCATCCGTAACAATACTGTAGAAGCAAAGGGAGGAGGAGTAGGAACAATTCGCCAACTCCCGGCATTGTAATACGCTTTTCAGATATATGGATAGGAACAGTTTATAGAGGATGAACAGTTTAACAAGTCGCATCTGACGAAATATCTGAAGTCATATCATAATGGCACTTTATTTCGATATCGCATTGTTTACAGTGACAGAGCTTAGAGTTCAGTCATTTAAAAAATTGTACTGAGTAAAAAAAGTAGTAAGTGTACTTGTAAGTGCTCTGAAAATGTCAAATAAATTTAATTGCAAATGTAGCCCATTGATGAATAGATAAATTTTTAGTCAATCGGAGAAACCTTCTTTTTAAAATTTACGTTTGTTGTCACCAGCATTGTACGCGAAGAAAGTAAAGTAATTTCAACATTTTTTTTAGAAATGTAGAACAACAGGTGTAAACAAGTCAAAATTGCATCTGCATATTGCAACTGAAAATGCGCAATTAACTGCTCCTAATTTCTTTTAAATTCGATTGTATTCAGAGTTGACAATCACTCATACTTACTCTTAAGACATCATTTAGCTATTGTCTGCAAGGGAGAGGATGAAATTTACATTTGGCTCATGAGTCTTGATAAGTCGTGTATGAAAGACTAATTTTCGCACGAGATAGTTAGATTTGGAAATTGCTACAGTGTATGTATGCCGTACCTGCATAAAGCCAGGAAATATATTCGAATTCAAGGAAGGATGTTTGCTACAGGCCCATAGACCAAGTTTCATAAATATAATGCACAATGAAAAAATTCGAATTCGCTAATGAACATAATAGATTAATTCAAGTAGATATTTCTTCAAAAGACAACAAGCAGAGTTTTCAAGATAAAGAGTTGAATGAAATTTAAACGCGGCGTCCGCCGAAGATCTAAATGCATTGTCCTTCAAATCTCCTTTGATTGTAATAGAAGAGTATCTGAAATATTTGCAACCCTCAGAGGCCTGTTCGTTGTCATATCTTCACAGTCCACAGACCTGAGGTAGTGCCTTTATGCTTAGTTTTCTAGCTTAATTCGCTTTCAAAAAAATCAGGAAACGTAATAGTGAATAAAGCAATAATGTTTACTTACAGCTGAGCAATGCTTTTGATTTTTGAGCTTTCTTGATAAACACATAAGACACTAGTGTTTTTATAAGTCAAAGACACTTGACAAAAGAGGAAGTTTTAAATATATTGTCTTAATTCTTTGTCATGTTTTAGATTCACTATAAACCAGCACCTCCTAAATCACACTAAGGCAAGACACTATTCGTAAGTAATGAAAAAATCCTAAAGCAAAGCGTTTTAGGAGGCTAGCGCACTAGGGTAGTGTGCATAGTATAGTGCAGTCTCTTTAGTATGTCAACATTCTATTTCACGCAACCTCCTAAAATTCTGGTGTGTAGCACTTTAGGAGGTGTTGGCTTACTTCATGAAACCCTCAGGTTTCCACGATTTTACGAGGTGCTGGTTTACAGTGTTGAATTGGAAAGAGCCATTATTGAAAAAAAATTTCTACCTGAAGATAGTTAGCGGATGTTAACAGAAATTAATTGTAACAAATAGTGTGGAATAAAATCAACATATTTCAATATTGGCTCTTTCCAATTCAGTCTAAGACACAAGAAAAGATGCACTAAGAGGCGGCCTAACGACGCTTATTGTTATGCAGTAAAATGTCAAATAGCTTAATTTATTTAAATTGATTAGTTTGCGTATTGCAGAGCTTTTGCACTTGATCAATAATGTAATTCTTTCTACCTTCTTCGGAAATAGACTTGAGAACCAGAGTCATACTTTTTTGACTGTCAAAACAGCTATGGAAATCTCAGAAAAATCATCAATAACTGCAGTGAAAACTGGTTTATTAGTCCTTTTTGGCTTCGAACCATGAACATAATATAACGTTCATCTTCAACATTGATTTATACCGAGTTGTTCATGTAGGCCAACCCGGCATACTCGATCATGTTCGAAGCCATAATCGTCGTATTTACAGTCATATGACACATAAACACACACACGTGCATCATTTTTTGCGTAGAGGCGGCCAAAAATTCCTTAATGCTAGGTAAAATGGCTTTAATGCTTTTTAAAGCTATGATATACAACATCAAGAATTTTTTGGTCGCCTCTACCCAAAAAAATGACAAGCTAGGATGACCATTTATTTGCAGCAGCACGTGCTTCATCATGATATTATAAACAATAAATGGGTGAATATCACACACAATAAACCATCAGAGATATCTCTAGAATCATTTGTCATGTGACAGTAATTCTTTTCGAAAAAATCATTTCCGCACGTTCGAAGACCAAGAGTTTATTGAACTCCTTTCGCTGTCTACCATGCGTCTGGTATTTCAGCTGAATTGAATTATCACAATATGATGATTATTTCGCATGGACATGATGACATCAATGAAAACCATGTGGTATAGACTCCGAGGTTCACTATGGGTTTTACATCATGTAAGTTTCTGTTGGTAGATTTAACGGAAAACCTTTTCATTTATCACTGTGAAGTATTTGTGGCTTTCTATATTCATTCTTTCCAGAACAATAGCAAATCTTCAACTGAGTATTATTTCAGATAAATGATATACATGTACTACACAAAAAAATACAATAAATACTACATGTACATGAAGAGAAGAGAATATGAAGAGAATATATATATATTTTTCAAAATGAAAATCACAAAATATATCACAATTATAATATGGTGCAAACTCCACATTATACAAAAAATTGTCGGTACTTTTCGGAAAGTGCAAATTTTCAAACAATTACATTGAAATCTAGAGGAAAGTTGTCACCCAAAACGATGTTTCCCACGACTAGCAGTGTCACTGTCACACCGCATTTTTCAGAAGTATACCACTTTTTAATTTGTCTTTAATACCACTCCAGAAATGTTCTCAACATAGTTTAAGCAAACTGGAAATAAAAATGCATCGCAGAAAATTTCATTATTTGATTTATCCTCAAAATTATATGAATTGATTTTTATCGGTATCATGAAATCCGATGTATCAATGAGATGAACTGTCACCAAGAAAATTCTAAGCAATTTGAAATCAATCTGAATTACTTGTTATTCATTTTCCTGCCAATCTGACTATAGACAGGTCCGCTTTTAACAATAGCCAGGACTGCTAGTTGGATATTAAAATGAGCGACAAATGAACTCAAACTTTATGAAATCGGTTGAGCTGGAAAGCACTCGCTTATCAGCAAGCGATTCGTGTGATGCAGTTGGAATAGTACAATGGGAAAACATTTCACTATTTACAAATCCAAATTTAATAATCTACAATAGGCTACTGCTTTAAGTGCAATAGAAGCTCCGCATCAGTTATACCCACAGAATTAGACCGGTCGCCTCTTCTGTTTGACTAGAAAGGAAACATTGGAACATGTAACGTTAATGAAATGGCACAATCTGCTGACATAATACCATAGAAATCGAACAATGAGCAGTCAGTTTAACATTAAACACGTAAAATTGTCTGAAGTTTCAGTGGCTGTTATCAATCGGATCACACAGCAAAGAGACACAGTCGATGTCAAGTTCTACAGAGAAGTTTGTGAACGTTTTTTCGTGCGCCTGCTAACTTTTTTAATAATGATCGGACTGCCCAACATTATCGAGAAAAGTTTTGCGCAATGATCTGAATTCTTCGAATCTGAAGGAATCGTGGTGATTGGAGCATTTTAAAGGAATTCAGAGCAATCCGCAAGCGACGCACGACTATTTTTCCTATCTCTGCAAGGTATTAAGAAATTCTTTTTGCCCACTTAATAAGTTCCTTCATGTGCCATTGCTTTGAATCAGTTTGCACTTCTAGCAAAGTGATGCGGTTAAACAATTTAATTCTGTGGTTATACCCGTTTGACCATGACATCTTTACAAAACCTTGTTGATGCATAATTTCAAAAATAGAACAAGTGACAATGTCGCCAAGTAAAAATCTAATTACAAACACATAAACGTCGATGCGTGCTCATCATTTACTCTCTGATGCACTTAGAAGTAAAACTTCGTTGAGATTAAGAGTTTATCTTCGTGAGAACAACTCGTCAACTAAATAGATTGTCAAATTATACTATAAACCCTTGATAATCGAAACAGTTGATTGATATCATCGCTGCAGTAAAAATGTCTCTCCCTTACTACAACGACCTGTAAACTTGACTGCTTATTTCGTTTGTGCGTGGGTACTGATCGATAAATGAATTACAAAAAGTTCAAAAAGTACAGCCATTATCGAAAGTTGATGTGACTGAAAGGTTTATTTGAGCATTTAGCTCAAAGTTTTGGTACCTGATATTGCAATAACGCAGATGAGTGTCACAGATGGGATCAGATAGGATCCAAGAACTTATTCTATTTATTGTACTCTTTATTTAGTACTATAGTATAGGCTGTACTCGTAATCGAGAAACGCACTCCCTTGAATTTCTGCAAATCCGTTAGTTAAAAAGGAAAAGAAAAAACGAGCCTTTACTCGACGTTTTGGGTCCAGACCCTTCTTCACAGAGTATAAAACAGGCGTTTATAAGACTTGTTTTTTACAACGGATTTGCAGAAATTCAAGGGAGTGCGTTTCTCGATTACGAGTACAGCCTATAATCATGATCCTCCCGGTTGCCTCCATCACTTATATTTATTGTAGGCTAATCTTGAACACACTTCGATTGAACCATCATACCATGTTTCAACTAAAACCAAGTTTGCTTTTGCTTTCTTCATCTAGATTGCCTTAGACCATGAGGATGTACGCAATGTTTCATTCTGAATTTCTGATTAACTTTGTGTCCTGTTCCACACAGCTTCAACTGCTGGATATTATTATAAGATCATAAATGATTCATAAAGCAGCGTTAGGTACATATTTTGAGGTAATTCAACAGAATGCATTACAATTCTTAATTCACAACAGTTCAGAGCACTCATCTGTTGTCAGAAATTTGAATCAGTGCTGAAATTAAAGTCTTGGAAAGAAGCTGCATGTTCTGCAATACATGCTGGTTTCTTTATCTGGGTGAAAATGAAGCTCAAGATTGACCGATGAGAAGTGCTGAGAGCCCTTTCTCTACTGCCCATTGGTTTATATGTTCCTACAGTGTTGAATATAAGCTTTCCTATCACGACTTTTACATGACAATCATTTCATTCCGTTGATGCTAGACCGGCTGACTGCTTATTTCACTAAATAATTGTTAGTTCATCACCACAATTCATTATTGTCATCTTTATAGGCTGCCCTAATGGTGCTGATTGTCAAGAATTCCATGCACAGTCACATCATAGCACAAAATGAATTTTCTCAAGCTGTTGATCTCTAAAAGCACTATTGAAAGTATCGCTTTCATTTCTGTGCATGTAATTAGTGACCAATGAATAGTGAGCACTAGGCTTTTATGTCCGAAGACCATAGCCATCATTAGCAAACTGAAGTATGAACGCAGTTTGTTTATCCTGTCCATACTGGAAGATTAAAAGATGCACACACCAATCTTGACAAAACCACTTTGCTTCATATTTTGTGCACAAACGAAGTATTTGTTGGATAATTGACACTTGGGAGCTACTGTAGAATCAGCAATCAGTAGGCAAATATATAAACAAACATCAACGTTTTCAGAAATTTTGTAAGGATGTTGCAAAATCATTTATTGCAAAGAGTAGTAGAGAAAATGAACTCTGCAATTGGAAGCAAAATAATTTGGCAATTGCGTTGAGCACGATTTTTATGACAACATGAGCTAATTAAAGGAACAATAGGGACGGAATTAAGTAGGGAGAAGACCTTGATATCTCGATGCAGAGGGGATTGCTATAGACACCGACATCTTCGCTAGCAATCCCTTGTTAATTTCATTTTTTGGGTTTTCAGCATCTAAACACCAGCATTCCTATCAGATTTCACATGACAATTGCATGCTGACAATACTGATTAAACCAGGGAAAGCTTCAGGTCCTCAATGAATGTTTGGGAACAGAATACACAATGTGATATTTCATGACATCGCATATTATTACGTGGATGAATAACTAAACTTGCCATATCTCACACTCAACAAGACGTGGCATTTATGTGTGTTCAACTACGTTCAAATTTGATGAGAATTAGTGATTGACGGGATTGATCAAGGCAATGCCTTTGATTCAGTGCGTCAAAGTCTGAATCTAAAATCTGCTTCATTTTAGAGTCATAAATTGTATTTTTTCATGCATACACATTGCTTTGTTTATCGACGAGGAACAAGTTACATTAATCATTTTGTGTTATCTAAATATCATACATTGTATGAGAGCTTTTGTTTAATCAGCATTCAATAATTTATTGTAGGCATTTCGTGCAGGCTGTCAGATTTACGAAAGTCTCTGCTCTACTATATGACTCAAGGAAAGAAGGGATACGGTATGTTTTTGACATGCTGTTGTATAGAGATTGATGAAAATCGAATTTGTAGGAGCTAGATTATCAAATTTGATAATCACATTTTTTCATTCATTTTCATTTAAATTGATTAGCTAGATTTGGGAATTTATTTGAAGCGATTCGAGCAATCGTCGATCAGATTCCTTTAGATTAAGCGAACTCAGGCAACCTCCACAAAATAATTTGACTTGTAAATGAACTTTTAATATCGACTGAGCTTTTCATCAACATCGTAATTGAGTTATCATTGCTGCTACGGCGCCTCCAGATCATAGCATGACAGACAAGATATTCGACAGGATTTAACACAGAAGGGTTTGATCTCTCAAGTCTTAAATTTATCATTACGAACTCTCTGGCTGATTTCCCAAAGGGCAACAAATATTACGATCGGAATTCATAATTCCATACCATCTCTATGACACAGATTAGCTTCTGACAGGCAGGATCATTAATCAATGATCATAACTTTGAAAAACTGCTGTTCCATATTCAAAAATCCAGAGAGTTGTCACCCACGCCAAATTGTCCTTTCGAAGTTTCAGGATCTTTATGATATAGTTGTGTCCATTCCATGAATAGAAGGGGCAGTATCTTATTCCAATCATTTGTTGTAGAAAACTAAACTACAAAATACAGTTTACTTAGACAACTTCAATTATGCGAAATACTACAAACAAAAAGACATCTTACATTTCGACTTATTGTTTTATTCATCCTCCAATTTGCACAACTTAGAAGACTGACGTCTTCATCCTAAGCATCTCAAACGTGTTGTGGCATAAAAATTGTGACAAAAATATAATGTGGCATAACTTTCTAATTATGCAACAGAAGTTAACAAAGAAGGTCTCATTTTTGCACATCTGTATTACCATAATCAACATTGCAATGATTGAATTTGAGGATAAGTGTACAATGTACATGCGAGGCAGAATAATTCAAAAGCCAAGAAACTAGATGAAAAGAGTAACGACTGAATGAAAAAGCTAGCCTACTTGAAATTCTACTTGCAAGTCTTTCTGCTGCACATGATCACACAGCATCAATTGGATTATGACTGCAATCACCCTTCATCAATCACGCTGTGTAACGGAGCACCAATGGTTTAGTATTTTCTTGTTTTATTTCTTCCAAAGTCTCCACATCTCTTCCTAGTTAAACACCAAACATGTTCTTTTATTACTTCCAATTCTTCACTTAAATGATGATCAGCACAGCCAAGTCTTTCACCGTTGTTGTAAATGACCATTCCAATCATGCATTAGTGAATATTTATATGTACATAAAGAGATCAATGTGCTGAATCAAATGTGTTTAGGGAAGATATTCATTATATGAAAATCAATACCCAGTGAATCATGTGGCTTTCAACAGAAAACGATATAACTGGCATATCTACAAGCTATCTGCAAAATCGATTTTCAAATTTAAAATTAGAAATAGCCTGATTGCAGTCGAAATCTTCGTTCAAATTTGTCACTGAATTATGTCACAACTATAAGTAGAGAGAAAAGAGTTAGAGAGACCGTGATGAATTACTTACAGTACCAGGTCTTTCTATCACATTGTATATTAAGAAAAGAGATTAAAAAGGAAAAAAATACAGAATAAATCAAATTTTTAAGTGGTAATTACAATAATTAAAGAAAGGAGTCTATAAAATTCATCTTGCACGACGTGAAGAAAAGCTTGTACCGAGATGCTTCGCAGAACGAATGTTATTTATAGCAGCATGAGATTGATCAATGCCTTGACTTTAATAATCTTTAATAACTTTAATACCTTGACTTTAATAGTTTTCGAACTCATAGACGGACAGACTCATTTGATTCCATCTCAACTGTCAACTTAATTGAAAAAATGTCACTTCAATTAACTTTGAAGTGGCTCAGAGTTTTGAATTATCTGTCTTATGATTATTACTATTACTATCTTCGCCTTTTCTTCTCAGCATTGATCTGACTTTCATCACTGTAACTTTCAACAATCAATTGTGGTCTTCTCTTTTCATCGCTGTAAAGGTGAAATAAGACAATGTCTATAGTGGAGATTTTAGCGAGTGACGTTTAGTGATGTGTTTTACCCACGCCCCTTCTGCAGTTGCCTTTGTCTTTCAGCAAATCATGGAGTCTGACAACTTGCTTTGATGTTTGAATTAGCAATGAACTTCCATCCAAAGCAAGACATTGCACCTAATAACCTCAGACCTCGATTGAGAATGCAAGTTTTGCATTCCTGAATCCGCAACATTAACAGCGGAGATGAATTATTTTGTTTGAGTGAGTGTCTGAACAAGACATTTTGAAGCATACATAGGCTCTAGCAATGGCTAGCACAATTGTCAGTAAAGTAAGAAGACTGGGTTTTCTGAGAAAGCAATAAAAGCACCATTTGTAATTCTTTATTTATGATTATAAATTCTTTGTTTTCATTTTTCCATATTTTTCCCTTCTTTTCCTCCTTCTTCCTCATTTTTTCCGTTGCCTTTTCTCATGCTGCTTTTCTTATGTGCTTCAATTTGATCAGTTTTTAACCCATCCGATTCTTTAATCATGACTTGTACATGAGTTTTTACACTAGGTTGTTAATCGCTGTCTCCTACTGAGATTGTCTTTATGCTTAAGTGTTCACGTCATTTCCGTCCATGCAATATATCACTGTAGGTCATTCGTGATATTTTGTTAGACTGCGACTTCTTGTGGCCACTATATGCAGTTCCGTGTATTGCTCTATAAAGAACGGACGAAGCGCCGAGCAAGATAAATGATTTTTTCATTTCAACATCGAATAAACGTAGAAAGTGTAAAAGAATGAATCCGCTTATTGTCAGAACAATAAAAGAAAGTCAAAATTTTAGCGATATAGTATAAAAGCTTTTGAACTCTGTCAGCTATTCATGTTGATGTATAGAATTCGGCCCTCAGGAAATGTTTCTAACTTTCCTTCTGTTATCATGAGTTATAATATTATTCTCTACTCTTTATATTCCTCATATATTATGCAGGAACGATGCCTTATCGCCAATTATGAACTATGAACACGCTTATTTACAAACAGAGACCGGGTCGTTTCTAATTGTAATAAATATCGGAAGGGTGTGTGTCTGATCTTTCTTTTATTAGGTCTTTGTTTAATTGTCGTGAACATGGCTGGTGGACGCTAGCCGAAGACGTTCGACAGCTTGAAAAATTGTTAAGTGAAATTTAAAGAAAGATTGCACACACCTGGATCCTTCCGCTTTTAATTACGAACACGCATATACATGTATACTGCGCGTATGTACACATATATGCTTATGGTAGAAGGGAGACCATAGAAAGGATGATGCATAAATAACATTAATATTTTCAAAATGTATGTTGACGATTGCTTCGCACTCCCAGATGAGCAAGAAAGTGCTCTTCTGTTTCAAATAATCCTGAATGCACAAATCACTATTATTTTAATTGGGGATAGAATTGCCAAAACAAAATAAACAATTGAGTCTTCTTGACTTTGCCGTAACAACAAATGAAACAACTGAGCTCGAATTCTACAAAATAGCCTGCCAAGAAGAATGTCTTCATTAATTGCAATTCAAACATTTCGCAACAACAGAGCTGGCATCAGCTAAAAATAATGCATTCATTAATTTCAATTCAAAGATTTCATCAACAACAAAGCTAGTCACCGTCGGAAATGCCATGAATAACAGGGTGCTGTTCACACTCAACTTCGAATCAAAAGCACATCCAACAATTTGATGAAATCCATCGACTGAATAATTATCCGAAAGACTTCATCAAGCTATCAAAAAAGAACAGAAAAGAAAGCGAAAAAACATCGCTTATATAAGCAAAAGCAGATTCTACGTCAAAGTGCCCTTCATCTGCGATCGGCTCATCGCCCCAAGTTCATCTCTTTTTGTAAATAATGAATTAGTTCAATTCAATGGCTGTGTCACTTTTTCTATTATGCCTGTTTTTCTCTCTTCTGCCATTGAAAATGACTATAGAATGACTTCTTTGCAACAAGAGCAACTGATAAAATTGTGCAGTTGAACGATTTTATCAGATACTGTGAACAGTGGAGCCGATAAATCGTTGATCCGAGAAAGTGAAATATCGTCACGATTTCATCGTTATCGTTAATCGGGGTAGTGTGAACGCGCCTTCAAAGGACCGGAAAAGAGACGTATGTAGCTCGTCAGTCATCTTGTTGATGAGCTTGTGTCTTATTGTACATGTATATACACTGAAAATCGCTGGATACGGAAATTACATACAAACATATATCAAATTCGCATAAAATTTGAAATTAACATTTGATACCAGATTCTCGTATGTTTAATGAGATCTGGCATGTCTTTCATACGAAGCCTCACTTCCTTTCGTATGTGATTGGCATGTGGCGATACGAACCATTCTATCTGTGATTGGATGTTTTACACTGAAATACGAGTTGTTGGTATGTTTTATATACGAGACCCTATGCAATTTCATCCTCATTCGTATGCCTCTCGTATGTAGAGCTCTTAGTCATCCAGTAAAAAAATTATATACGGTTATATTACATTCTACTTTCAAATACCTTCTATCAGCAACATTAGTCATATATGTACATTCTCATGGATAGCGTGGTATTTAGAGTATTTGATCTATACTCGATTTACTGTGAAATTAATGGCGTATGTCATCGTTGCTACTTGTCTAATAACATTCACACGACTCATAATTAGCTCAACTCCATGAACTAAGTTGATAAACATTATTTCAATACAACGATAACTTTCGAGCTACTTTGTTGACGTATATATCTTAAACATAACTATATTTCATTAATTGTAATGTGAAACCTTACAGCTATCTTTATTGACAAAGGGCCTTAAATCATACGAAAAGTATACAAATCGATAGAGATATATCAAAAGATATATTGGCATGCATCCTTCGTATGTGATCGGCATCGAGCGATTTACAGTGTAGTTGCCTATTTTGAGAATATTTTTATAGACAAGGTGAACTTTTATACCAGCCTGTCGTTTTCCCTGATTGAACGCAACAATGAGTTCGTATTTTAGGCACTTCCAACCATGGAAAGCCATTTTGGATATTTTTCAAATTTAATTTGTCATATAATTTCCTAGCTTGCTTTTCTTCACATGTAATTGGATGAGAGCTACATTGCAACATCAATGACAAACTTAGAGTTAAAATGGTATCAGAATTTGAAGTACTTATCGTGAAGTAGATGCAGAAACAGATCTAACCGCTGTCATTGACCAGATGAGTTATTTCAAATACCTTAGGCTCTGGATTGATTAGAATCCATTATTCAAACAAAGGTAAAATTTCTTAGAAATAGATCATGCGATGGATTTGAATCATTTAGTGTCGGGAAGTACAGATTGAGAAATTCATTTATCCTTTAATCTTTCATTCTCGAATTAGATCTTGATTTCGTTTCCATTAGCAGCTAAAGAAGACTCTTCTTGTCTTGGCAAATATAAAAACAATTCCGAGCTAGAATTGGCCTATGGGGTATGAGAAACGGATCTGAATAGCCAAAGACTCAATTCAAACCAAAGTTGAATAAATTTCGTCCTGTCGCATTGAACTCGCCATATGAGCTGATTGACAAAATGAATGCGTCACTTGGAATATCAGAAAAACTGAAACATCAATTTTTGGAAAAATAATACGTGTAGTCAAATAAAAAGATCTTATCTACTTACCATATGCATGTACATGCAGGTTCTAGTAATCATGCTTCTCCATTTTGAACGACCCTGAACCACTGAAGATAGCAGGTGTATTACTGTGCCGGCGTACTCTTTTCTTGTTGATGCTTAAGACTTTATCCCGCTCATGCCTTTCGTGCTTCAGCGTCTTATCAAAGAAAGCAACGGTGAACTTTTACATGCTCGGTGTCTGCCAAGGATGGAACCAGTCGAGCCGAACCGTCAGTTAGAAACAGTCAGCCAGTCGATCAGGGCTGGGACGGTGGCCAGGGTCTCTGTAGTCGATTGCCGAAAGGCTTTGATCGTCAGACATCATTTGGGTAACCGTTGGGCATCATTGAATTATCTTACAATACATAAAATGCATGAATGGTAGGCCCACTGCGATTCCGGAAAAGCAAGAGTTTCCAATTACAATGCAATATTGCAAGATAATTATTCGCACTTTGATATTATATTTTCAGCGATGGGAAAGACTGACCACTAAAAACCACGTAATTATTTATTTGCCAGTCAAGTGAGTCATAGGCCTACGTAATATTTTACAATAGTGAAAATAGTAACAGTAAGGCTGGAATCCAAGGAAAACACTGCCGAAATAAGCAATATGATAAGGGTTGGTTGGGCAGCGTTCGCAAAGTTCGGCAACCTAAAGCCTCGTCTACTCTAGGCCACTGAGTGTCGGAACAGTTGACTTGAAGTGACACAGATTCTTGCCACATAAAAGCGACTCCCCTCGATAAGTTGCAAGATACTAGACTATTGAGACTCTTTTATGAACAGTTTTGATAACAGTTTTGTCCAATGTGTCGACAATGCTTTTCGATTGGGGCTTCCGAATATCTCTATTCTTATAATCTGTCGATACGGCAGATCGTTAAGGCATGGATGCTAGAAATACAACTTGACTAAGGTAATTATCTGTGCGGTGCTCCACTTATCCATTTTAAGAGAAAATGACTTTTCCGAATCACTAACATCCCTTTTTGATTCATCTTAACGTTTAAATTGTTATGGTGATAAAGGATTGGCATAGATTTGAATTTTCATGCTACTGTTTGATGGTTGTGTAATGTGAACGAAACACCAAGTTATCCGTTGATTAGAAAATTTGCAATGACTTAACTGATTTTCATAATCGTACCCGTCTTTCTACAAGGAATATAATGCAGTTTAGATCATCAAAATCTGTTCTGTATTAGCGCAGAAATCACAAAAATACATTTTGAACACATAACTTGATGAACAGCTGACTAATTGAAAAACGTAAAACAATGTCACAGTCGTTCACAGTCGTTGAAGACCACTGTGAACGCCCCCACCCACTTCTCGTGTGAGAGGGCAGGTGCGATCGTGTGACGGCAAAGACTGACCCTCCAAATCAAATGTCCCGACACTCACTGGCCTAGTGTAAACGAGGCTTAATGAGAAGTCGTTCCATTCCACAAAGACGAAAGACTAAAGAATAAAGCTTTCAAACAGTGCATTCTACCAGCAATGATGTACGGCGCAGAGACATGGACAACAACAGCAGCAGCCATGTCCAGCAGTGGTTAGTTAGCAGTGGCCAAACCACGCATGGAACACATTATGCTGGGCATTACACTCCGCGATCACAAAACGAATGAGTGGATCAGAGATCAGACGAAGTTGAAGGACATCATATTAACCATCATGAAAAGTAAATGTCAATGTACTGGTCACATAATGCGCAGGACAGACGGAAGATGTACCCAGAGAATACCGAGTAGTATCCAAGAATTGGTTCCAGACAACGTAACTAATGACGGTCAATAATTCAACTTTTAAGGAGCAGTTAACAACATTTACGCCACATAGTATTCTTATTTGTGCTCTTGAATTATGTTGCACTTACATTTTGTTGCATTGTTGAGATTATTTTGATTTAACAAAAACAGGTTATTCTAGAATGAATGTCGTCGACACTCGACATATCTCTTATTAAATAAACGGCACGGCCGGCACGAACCGGCTCGGTCGCCACCCCTGCCGGTGGCCTGTTCGAACAGTGGCATCTGCCTTAATTTCAGTTTTTAAGTAGAATTCAATTGGAACTTCACTGAATTCAAAGGAGATGCCGTACAATGGAAGCAAATTGCTTTAGAATTTCAGTATTGACCATTTTAATTTGTAGTTTGGTAAATGGCTTTCGCCTTGTGCCTGGAATTTTCATTATGGATATATAATCTTTCCATGCAAAAAATATCTTTCCTACTTCCCAGCCAACAACAACATTTACTCTTTCGATGAATATGATCTTCATTTTAAACAACTCTTTCTATCAGACAAAACACTTGACTTAGCAGAATAACAATCAGTTTCAAGTTTTCAGTTCTATCAATAAAATGAAACGTCGCACAATTCATTCGTAAAATAAATCTCGAGGGAGAGCTCACATATTACAAGGTCCACATGAATGTCAGTGTTGACATGTTATATTACGCATTTATATATCAGCAAGCATTCTACTGCTTCCTCTCTAAATGCATTCAATATGAAATTTCCAGTTTGATTGTTTCACTTCGTGTGTTTAGTTAATCTGTTTGATGAATTTCCTCCCAATTGGCAAAACGAATTCAGACTTTTCTTAGAATTTTTTTTTCATTGCCAATTGAGGATTTGTAAAAGATAACATTTGAAGGATTTATCACATTCAGAAATCGACGAAAACATCATTGCTTTCAAGAAAATTGCTTCTTCCTTAAATATATTGAATGAAAGCAAATTTAAGTCTTAAATTACATTAACATCAGCTTTCAAGTTTCACCACCATTCGGGTGGAACTTTCGATAGATGGGAGAGTTGGAAGTGGGTCGTGGGTCATGGGTCAGGTGGGTCACGTGGGTCGTGGGTCATGTTTTCCCGAAAAATTGGTGGGTCAGGTGGGTCGTGGGTCTCATTTAGCGTGGGTCAGGTGGGTCATGGGTCAAACTTCGTTGACCCACTTCCAACCAGTTTGACCCATGATAGATTTGACAGTCTCAAATACAGTAAACTTCATTTTTCGTATTCTTATTCATGAATTTGTTATTAATTCATGAAAAATGATTAAGTCAGTGTCACTGAAAGGGATGATGGATGCACACAGTCAAAATATGCAACACTATTGACTTTCACACGCATCATACAATTTTGAAAGGGGGCGGAATTCACACAAATTTAAGGCTCGAAAACAATTGCTGCTGTCTACTGAGAGATGTTGGTTGGTGGAGAGAAGTTGTTTGAGTACTATTGTGTATGCTCGATTCTCTGTCGCTATGTCTGACGATACCCAATGATGTGTGACCTTCACTTCAGAGATGCGGCTACTGAAGAAGTCTGATATTCAAAGGTTTTATACATCTTGAAAATTTTCTTGCAATGCCAGCTAACCTTCGTTTTGTCTGCTTCGTTTGATTTTGTTGGTCTTTCGTAGAAAATATCCTCGGTAGAGATTAGAATGGTAAATTTCTGTTAAAGATTGATCAGAGCCTAAATATTTTCGAAATATGTAATTGATCAAAATATCTCATTATACAGATTGTCTCAGAACTATGAAGGCAGCATAAAAAAATCTATGCAGGTAGTTTAAAAACCATCACTGACTGTAAAGTACGGTGCCATTGTTTGATTTCTGTGTGTAGTACATAATGTCAAATGCTATTGCTGATCTTCTCATACTTGAAAGCTGTTTGAATCTGAATTTTATGAACATTCATTGTCGTCTGAATCCTTCATATTCCGATAAACATTAGTCATGTCAAGCGAATTCGGCTTGCATTTGTATTAAATAATTGAGATTTAAAGTGATATTTTAAATACGAGAATATCTGTTAAGTCCAGAGACAATGGAAAGGCACATATGACTCTGAATATCCACGTCGATACACAATCTCCCGAATGCGTGACAAGTTGCAGAACGCAGGAACAATAGGAAGCCTCCCAAAGGTCGTTCAAGAACTACGCGGTCAAATGACATTGTCAATTTAGTTTTCTCTGCATTCGGTGATGACTCAAGAAAATCAATCAGACAAGCTGCTTTAGACTTGAATCTCACAAGAGCAACAATTCAGCGAATCCTTCATGTAAGCAATATCAGACCTTACCGCCCAACACTTAAGCATGAATTAAATGAAGATGACTTTGATAGGCGGGTCGACTTTTGTGAATGGTTTTGCATGAAACAGTAACCGATCCAGACTTTCGAAACATGATCGTATGGTCTGATGAGGCCACGTTTAAATTGAATGGTCGACTCAATCACCACAACAGTATCTACTGGGCTGAAGAGAATCCTCATCAAATTTTACAGCATGATGTTAAGCTCCTTGGTGTTACCGTGTGGGCATCTTTCTTCGCGCGACTTGATAGGTCCATTCTTCAACGGGTCGTTGGATGGTGAGAAGTATCTGGAGCTTCTACGTCCCCATGTAATATCGGAAATTAGGAGATTGTATCCGAATGACGAGAAGATGCCATACTTTCAACAGGCTGCATTGTACGAAGCTATCTCAATTCCTGAGTTGGCAGTGCCATCACTTCATGGATTGGACGTCGTGGTGACATTGAGTATCTCCCAAGAAGTCCTTACCTAACTCCATCAGATTTCTTTTTTGGGGTTATTTAAAAAACGAAGTTTACAATAATCCACGTCCTCTCAATGTGCAAGAAATGAGAGATAAAATCACATTAAGTGCAAAAAACGTTCTGATGGTTCTCATCTCAAAAGTCTGTCGCTCTGTGACCTCTCACTGTCATGAATTAATCGCTGTCGATGGACAGCACTTTGAACATTTACGTTGAGAAATATGTACAAAATTTTCCGTGCTATTAGTTTGAAATAAATATCTGTATTATTTGACTCAGAAGTTATTAGTATTAACTGTCTACATAGTTCTGAGACACTATGTATTAAATCAAAATATTATCAACATACATGCTTCATATCTAAAGTATTTAGCCGTTCAATATACTTTCGCATCATACATGTTCCATGCATCTCATTGCTCATGATAATCTGAAATAAGATAATTCATACGACAGTCATTGATATAGACTTATCCCTTTCACACAGACTTATTACGGCTGGAGCTCTGTGAGGAGATATTTTTTGACACTTCGAATCGATGAAAAGTTTCGTTTTGATATTTGATCTGGTATCAATAAAAATTGGAATATTTGCATGATGTCACTAGTGATTGCTATCACAACGAACTCGTACATGTAGCGGCACTCAAATATATCAGTTCATCTACATGTACATTGTAAGCAAATTCATGAATTATAACCTTGTCCTCGTGCAATTTTCTATTCACGCGTTACGCATGGTTGATCCATTTGCTTTTCAATGAGTGTCATTCTTACATCAAATATACAACTTTCTACTAAAATCTGACATTAGCGGAAGTAAATGAAATTTGAATCGATTGCCATGAGAAGCAACAAAATATTAGGTAGACGATTATTTTCTGGTATAATTTTCATACATGTAGTATCTAGCATAAAAATGCATGAATAAATGATTTAGGCCTACTGCAATTTAATTTTTTGACTTCATTTGATTAAGAAATGTAAAATTTGAAATTTAGTCTGTAGGGTTCTCGACAGCCTAACAAATCATCTCCCTACGAGTTATATAGGTAGCACTAAAAAATGATAGTCAAGAATTATAACAAGAAACGGAACCTCAGGCACTTGTGGTGCATGAACCTGCTTATAAGATAATTTTGATGAGGTTGCATGTCTGTTTATCATGTGACAAGTGATCTGATACACTTGAATCTTCATGACAAATCTTAACAACAATTTTGAAACTACGAGGCCTCTACCTAGATAGACCTAGAATCTTAAATGAAAATTAGACTAAAGATGATATCAGAAAAGGAAATTGCACTGAAATCATTCACCCTTGCAGCATGTGGGTCAGGTGGGTCGTGGGTCATGTTTTCGTGAAAAGTCGGTGGGTCAGGTGGGTCGTGGGTCACATATGCCATGGGTCAGGTGGGTCATGGGTCCAGTTTGGTTGACCCACTTCCAACTCTGAGATGGTATGTAAGGGGATCAGCAGAGTCTATACGAGTCATTGTCAGGTATCAAGCGCCTCGTTAGCACAGGAGTTGCCGTCTAGGGCAGCTGTCATTAAAGTCGCTGATTTGAATGCATCGAAATAGCATGAATCCATCAGAATGCATGTATGACTGTGTGAGAGAAAGATAGGAAGAGAGAGAATGAGAAATGGAGAATCAGAAGCCGGGAAGAAGAAGAAAAGGAGAGAAAAAGAGAGAGAGAGAGAGGGTGCTCATCATTGCCATTATTAGCCCCTTAACGTAGCCTACCTGTGTGGTGGCACATATATGGTGCATTTTGACCCGAAACCGTTCGGAATCTTGACTCCAGAACGATGAAATAGTGATCAAATAAAAGAGGAGATGAACACAATTCTAGTGGTACATCGCACAATACCTATAGTAGAACGCCCGCCACCTGTGCGTGAAAATTTCTCTTTTTTAAAAAATACTTTTGAAAATAGCTCCACTGCTCAGGAGTCAAAGTCATTTTCATTATTAAGGACACAGAGAGTGAGAAAGAGAGAGATGAAGAGACGACAGACGAGTACATGTCATTGTATCAGGATTTTCAGTACTTGTGATATTTTTGCTACATTTTCAGGACAATTGACTCGTTCTTGTCAAAAGATATCTCTTTGTTTTGATAACAGGGTGACTGCTACTCTTTCGGCATCTCAATATTTCTCTTAAATATTTGAAGAATACACCGAATGATGCTGAAATAACTGTCATTCAACTATAATTTTGGTAGACATATTCCTGAAACTTCGAACAACTCAACATGACTGTCAATTTGATATATTTCATTTTGAAGCAAACTTATGCTTCTGTTCAACATGTCATGGTTATCCATCTATCGGTCAGCTCAGTCTTTGAGACAATTTCCCATCAGGGAACTGACTTTTCTTTGACGAAGTTTTGACAAATATAGAGAGGCACGATCTCAAGAATCAGTCAATGATAGAAAATATTCCGCTTCACCTTTTGTTTTTTCAACTTATTCATATTCTCTATTCTCATCAGTGGATCAATAGAAAAACATGCAAAAGTCATCTTGTGTTATTTAGGCTAAGGATTGAACTGCAACATTATTATGAAACCATTTCTTTGATAGACTCATTATAAGAGTTAAATTAGATGCTCTTCAGTAATGAAGCGTTCATCATTTTTCTACTGTGTCTCAGCCATGCTGTGAACGAAATTTCTTCGTCCCATTCCCATTCACACGGAATTCCCATGGAAAATCCCATTCCCATAAAGCTTCTAAAAATTTGCACATATTTTCCAGAAGAATTTCCATATGCCAAATCTTTCTCTGATGAGCTTAGTCGACTGAAAACCCTTAGTAGCAAGGCTAGGGGACGTTCTGTTCTACTGTATGTGCGCCACATTGCGCATGTACATACAGTCCTTCATGTACATCAAGTCTTGGTGCCTTCATGGGAGCTTACCCACTCATTGGTAGTTTCGTGTGCTATTAAATATCTTACAGCAAAGGACTCTACAATTTTATGGCTCTATACAGATAGGTCTCAATCCACGACGTCAGACTGCTCTGTAAACTTGCATCTCGAATATCCAAGCTAGATTCCTAAATAGAGGTCTTGCCCCTTCAAGGGTCTGTTTTTAGCTAGATAGGCCCCTATAGATTTTATTGAAAATGTTAGAAAGACTATCGATGCATCAATCATAATATAAGCATGATAGGCCTCATAGCCTACGTTTCTTCATGAAATATTCCTACCAACCGTTGTGAGGGGTGAAGTACTTATGTCTACTAGTAGATATTGCAACGCTATTTAGTGCATGGTAAGAAGTTCAGTCTATAGTCTACATGCATACTATTGGTACATGTATAGTTCCAATGTTTATTGAAACATGTCGTTCATGCGACACCAATACCTAGTCAACCTGAATGGAGATCGCTTCTTTAACATGCACAATTAAGTGCAAAGCATACTTTGTTATTTTCTATTACTCAAATATATTTCTATATTTTTGATATAGCACCTCTGTTGCAGCAACGCGTGGAAATAAAAATCATGTGAATGCCTACGTTACAATCATTGATGCCACAATTTTCTTCAGAAATCAAAACAGATCATCAAAGAAATCATATTATTATACTATGAAAGCACTATAGACGTAGCCAAGGTCCCTTTGCTCAAATAGTTGTAAATGGGATTATAAGAACTAACTGCGCTGTACAAAAATATGCATTACTGAGCGAAGGCAAAATATCAATCATAAAATTCAAACATATGAATTGTGAAAATGATAATGCTCTGAAGTTTCTCCAATCTGCAGACTTCATCAGTTGGAGGCGCTCCACTCCATTTGTTTAAAGGAGCAATTCTGGTGGCTCTCCAATCCGATGCATTCCCCGGTTGGAGGCACTCCGCGCCATCGGTCTAAAGGAGGTGTTCTGAAAACCCTCCAATTCGCTACATGTGTCGGTTAGAGATGCTCCGCTCCATTTGTCAAGTAGAGTTATTCTGGTGGCTCTTCAATCCGAAGCATCTCCTGGTTGAAGGCTATCCGAGCTATCTGTTTGGTGGATCTATTCTAATGGTTTATCAGATATTATATATATGCATTATATATAGGTATTTTATATAGATATTAAATAAATTCATAGATATTTATCTACACGCTTTCAAAAACTGATTACGCAGTGTCAAAACTACCAAAGTGTGACAGTTTTTTAATTTGACATAATAAAAGCTTTCAAGAATTTTAGTTGCAGCACTTTCTCGAATACAACCTACGGGCTATGTGATTTTTTTGCAAATTTAAGTATGAGTTCTTTTCAGGGCGGGTTGTAAGAATATACAGTCCGTTTCATAAAAAGTGGATCATCCTAAAATTTGACTAAATAAAACATAAGTATGATACAGAAAGCATTTTGCATGTTATTTCATGTCCCCAATATATTTAAATGTCCTTATATAATCTGATAAGCTATGATACAGTAACGGTTCTTAAGAAGCTAATATTTTGTGGCCCTACCCTTATTGTCAATGACAGTACCAATTCGTCTAGGCATTGATTCGATGATATCGTTGATTTTTGACTGATCTAACTTTCTCCACTCTCTTTTTAACAGTGACGTAAGTTGTGATACGCCATCTGTAGGTAGCAGTGAACGACGAACGTTACGATTTAGAATACTCCATACATTTTCTATGGGATTCAGATCAGGAGAACGAGCTGGCCAAGATAATGTCCTAAACCCTAATTGAGACTTGCATAAGTTGACTCTACTACTCCTGACCATCACTATCCTTCAGACGGACTGATGTTTCTACGTTTGGATGTTTTGCGTGGACGGCCAGAGCCCTCTTTACGACAGAGTCGAAAATCATCATTATGCCATCGATGCACATTTGTGCAAGCGACATTTAGTCGCTTGCTTGTAGCTCGCAAAGAAAACACTAGTTCTAGCAAGGCTGACACTTTGCTTTTTTGTAAATGCGATCTCGTTATTGTTCATTTGTGTTTTGTATTGTTTTCAACCGGTAAGAGATAGATTTCTAGCTGAAAGCAATCAGGAGTGCTGCCAACACCACCGCAACGAAGTCAGGAAGCTATGGAACATGAAGTCCAGTTAATCACACGTAGCAGTTACATTATTGTTGATGAATAATGGTGCTATACTGGCTCTGATTGACCGATTTTCTTTATTTTTGTTTTGCTTGATAGCTTTTGGCTTGTAGAACAACATATTACATAACAAAGGAAACAAATGTAATTTTATAAGAGTGAGGTATGATTTTGTGTAACATTGCTAAATGAAGATCAAATTATCTACTACTTTTTTATCTATAACAGGAAAACAACTCAATATTCATGTTGAAATTTCCAACAATGATATTAGTAAGCACAACTGACATATCTTCCAAATTTCAGAGAAATTCGTTCAAGTTTGGCGGAGTTAGACAAAGTTGAAGTTAAGGCGATGTTTAAGGGTGATCCATTTTTTATGAAACAATCTGTATGTTCGAGTTTCTGATTCAACTCCACATTTTGTTTGGTGATTAAATATTAGACATTATGTACATTAATGATTAGATGGAAAACGAAAGGGAAGAAATCTAAGAGAAAAATAATCATAACAGTGACGACAAACTCGAGACGCAAAAGTCGTAGAACCAGAAGCTTATTTTGAGTGACAGTGCATTAACCACTTCGTTTCATCAATTGCTTTACACCGATTTTGATAGGTGTCAGCTGAGCGATTGTCACTTCTATCATTTTGATAAGAAATACAAGCGATGATAGGTATAACAACTATAGTTTTCTCGAACAATCAGTTACATTCAATGATTTTTGGCAGCTAAATGATAATAATCTATGTTATGTTGATTATCTAGAAACCAAGATCCTATAGTTTGGCCAACTGTTGAACAAAAATAATTGTTAACAACCATCGTCAAGCGATATTAGAAGTCGGTAATAAAGCGGTCATATAAAGAAGTTTTTAATAAAGCTCGTAAAACTTCATCATTGATAAATTTATGCACGGGTTATGTTTGAGAGAGGTTTATAGATTATTCTTTCATATTAGAGTTTACATATATGGAGAGGTTTTTTAGATTATTCGTTCGTTTTGAGAGCAAGATGTGTTCTAGTGCCCCCTTGTATTCGAACCAATGCGCCATGCTATTATATTCGAGCAGCAGGTGGCCAATGGTCCATTTTCATAGTCGACTTGATATGACAGAAATCAATGCTCAGAAATCACCGATGTCATGAAAGGCATACGGAGACTTTTGAAGGAGTTAGCCAGAAGATCGGTCAAGAAATGCGTTATTACTCTCTCATCACGACCTGTGGGCTTTCATGCGTATTTCATCTCCCTCAAGGAGCAACTGCGGACAATTGCAGAGAACAAATGTTTCATAAATTGTGTCAACCACGTAGCTCACATTATCCGTGAAAAAAATATGTTGAATAAAAAAGTTTATTGAAAATAAAGTTTGATTGAACTACATTTTGCTATTTCTTTGACGCATTATTGAAAGTGTTAGGAATATTGGGCTTACATTTGATTCAAATTGGAACAAAGAATGTTCAATCAAAATTCACAATGAAAGAAGACAGATAAATAATGAAGATAAAGATGAGACGACTGTCATCTCGCCCCTCATAGATGTATTGGGAGATCTTACAGACTATCCAAATTGCTGAGTCAGCCACGTGGTTCAGCATTTTGCTGTTCAGACATTCCTGTGACGCAATAACTTTCTACTCTTTGCAATTTTTCTGCACAAATATTTTTCTTCAATGCACTTATAGCTCATAAAAATTCCAGGAATGGTTGTACACACATCAACTAGATAGTGCCTTCATTCTTCATGTGCAAGGATTGAATAATCATTTTTCCTTGAAATCACTTCTCCTCTTCCTTGAAAATCATGCCTTCGTCTCTGCACACGTCCAGTAGAACTGTTAAAATATTGTTTAGTTATTCTGGAGCTTCTCACACTTTTATAGGAATTCTCATAACTGAAATTACTATTCCCATGGGAAATCCTGCCCCAACGACAAGCCTGTGAGTCGGCATACTACTCTAATAAATGATATATAGGATAATGTGCCGAAAGATGGCACTGCACACTGTGCTAGCAAAATCACTAGAATCATTGTCGATCGATTAACCGTCGTTTCTAAACGAGGTTTACATACAATTGAAAATCATCAGGCAAACACAATTAAAAACACCGTTGTAGCTGATCTTAACTGTTCTAAAGCTGTACTTAAATAAATCATGCTAAATTATGTCCTTATCAATAATAAGCTGCCGATTGGCAAATCTAATTCTCAAATGAGTAGGAATTTAAGAGATCTGCATGTATTAATGTTCCTAACTAATTGACGGTGGGCGATCGCCTTGAGACATTTTCAAATGTCGACCGCAATTCAACTTCTTTGATGAAACATTATAATAGCAGATGTCTCTCCATCACGGAAAGGCAACTATCCTCCAAACAACCAATTGCCTGTCACCCGATTATTTTTCCATTTCTACATCGGGCATCGATTTTCAAAAGATGATATCCGAGAGATCAAATATACTTGAAGCATCTCACCGCAAAGACGCCTTAGATTATAAGCACATAGTCCTGTAGGTTAAAACGCAATTTCCTTTTTCATATTTCAGAGAAAGAAAGTGAATAGATTGAAGCAATTGAAATTCTCCTGCTTATCGCATCTCTCATTGCCAGTAATTACTCGTATCAGCCAATTTATTCATGAATTTCGGAAAATAGCACGAAATTGCAATGCAAAATGAATTTCAATGCTCCACAGATCATATAGCTTCATCTATGACCAAAACGACGACATAAAGATGTGTTTGTCATTGATATTAAACAGTGTTTGTTATAGTCTAGACTGGACGAACGCTGTCTGACTAAGCGCAGCGCATGTGACTCCGGGTGAACAGCTTCAAAGGGGAGCTATCATGAAACATCAACAATAAAATTAGATTATTTGAAAATCTGCGTCAGTCGGAAGTGCAGTCGAGAGTTGTTTGACGACCACCTTGTGAGGTTAGAAAGCAAGGATAAAATATGTGATTCGTTACACCAAACGTTTAGGGATAAGAAAGTAGAAAACATGTTTATGGAACTTCGACAATCCTCTTTTGTAAATATTGTTTGAACTTTGGAGTCCTCTCAGAACCCTCTGACATAGATGAATATTGAACCATTTTCAAGGCGTATCCCATATAGGCCTACTCATCATGAAGCTAGACAATGCTGCACACCTGTACAAATTCTTCATATATTAGATATTATTGAGTTTGCTGAGTGCCAGTTCACGTGGGCATAGAGAAAAATCCGTGAACAAATTAAGCACGAAAATTCCTTGGCACCCGTAGACGTTGCGGTTCGCCCCACAAGGACTCGTCAGTACGGCTCGGAATAGCCAAAGCAAGGGTGCGGCTGTCAAGGAAATTTTGTGATTAATTTGTTCAAGTCTGAGGACATCTTTCTACCCATTGACCAATATATCTTAGCATAACACGCATGTCTATGAACCTTTACAAATGGACATGTAGTTGTCAAGAGTCGATGAAAACACGTGATCGCTTGAATGCATATTATTATGTCATGAATTGAAAAAAATGAAATTTGCATTTTATGAAATCTGTGCGGCTGAATCTAACTTCCCCTCATTTTTGGGGAGACAGTTGTTCCGTTTATTCTGTCGGAAGGAAATCAAAGGTCTACTTAATTCGCTTGATTATCTTTGTTGTTCTTCGAAAGTTCTTCATTTCTAAGATCACTCATCGATAATATTAATTCCGAATGAATTCATAGCACTTGATTTGTCATTAAATGACAAAAGCGTGCAGTTTAAGCAAAATAAAGTGACATGCACTTTGAAATTGGATGCAGCAATCATTGCTGGTAAAGGAAGATGTCAAACTGAAAGTACTCAAGCTTTATCACATATCCCGTGTATAATAACGAAACAATATGAGCAGCAAACATGTCAATTTTCTTACTTGCTATGTTGGCTTCATTTATATGATTTTATCAAGACAAATTCAGTCCTTTCCTAGCCAGGGACATTCAAAATCACTTCGAACATCCTCTTGAGCAGTTTCATCTAGAGCTTCATCATGTCATCAATAGCATGCACGCTCCCTAACTATGGCAGTGAGTCGTGTTATACTCGTTATATATACTCGTTATACTCGTTTGTTTGTCTTTTAATTTCAGAATTGATTGTCTATTTATTTTGGAGCACAGCTCCTGTTGACAAGCTGTTTTTGTCAAAATTTCACTTTTAGTGTCTTAACACTCGCCTCCCTGGCGAATTTTTTTAAATATCTTTTACAACAACAAGCCATGCCCACCAGATTTCTAGTAGTTTACTTTCTACACATTATGCAACTTTTGACAGATGATTGTAAATATGGCACAATAGTTTTGGCGTGAGAGCCATAGAGTAGGTTTATTAGGTAGAGTGGCAACTCCGCATTTATTAAATCCCCAATGTGTATACACTTTCGATTTTATTAAATGAACTCAAGGGAGACACAGGTGGTATTGTCACCAAATGTGAGATATGCAAATTTTAGCAGTTTTGCTGAAATTACAACGGAATTGAGTGATCATGATTGTAATGCAGAAGGAATGATGGTATTTCACAGTTTCTCATGACAGCCTGGGAGGTTTAATGTTTGCTGAATTAGCAATTCGATGGGTTGCTGTTACTTTCATGCTCAACCTCAAGAGTATTTTCTGAAGCGTGATCATATCACAGGCAACGTGCCACTGGCAGAGCAAAATCACATAATCAAAGACAATGACTTCATTTAACTTTGAAAGATGTAAAAATATTTCCACATCACTATTCAAATTCTAGAAATGAAGCATAAATTTAGTGAATCATAAAATCATGCCGATGAAAATTGAATTAAAAGCTTGAAATTTCAGCCAAGAAAGCATAAATGATAACGCGACCTTTCCATGAAGACTTGCCTTATAATACAATTCATGAACTTCCCTTGATAATCAGCTTAATTCCGCTTAGTTAGGATGCTTATTAGCAAATATTCATTTCTTTTGATATCCAACTTGTTTCATAGTACTTATATAGGAGAGTCATCTCGGCAATATAAAAATTGCAAAATTTTGACTTTTTTCAAAAGTACTCAAATAATTTTTTGGACCACGGAAACGTAATCTCCGCAAAAAAATGAATCTTTTGATATAAAAATTTTCATTGTATACAGATACTTTTTAAGTCGACACTTTACCTATATATCCCTCCTCTATGGTGAGAGCTATTTTAAAATTTGAATGTTTGGAATATTTTGGCTGATTTTGGAATATATTCGCTTCTAATGTATATTATGGCATCGATTCTGAATGAAATAAGCTGATATGACATGAAGAGTTTTTCCTATTAATATAGAGATATTCACAAATGCAAGATCTTTGAATTTGAAATTATCTGCTTATTATGTATGCATGCTTGAAATTCGAAATTCAAATGTCAAATATGATTTATTATTATTTTTATACTTTTTAGTTCTGCATCTGATCAGCAATTATTGAAATTTTTCAGAATCATGTTGCTTTTAGCCTCAGTGTTTCAATAAAAGTCACCGAATTGGGTTGTTTCTTCACCTGCTGAAACCAAATACTAAAAGGTGTGATTTTAGTGATTTTTGAGCTGAACAAAAGGTTTGAATTATTTGACCTTTGACCTCATCTAATGCAATGATGCAATCACAGAATTAGATTGTTTAATCGTATCACTTTGCTAGAAGTGCAAACTGATTGAAATCATGCACATGCAGGAACTTAATAAGTGGGCAAAAAGAAATTTTAAATACCTTACAGAGATAGTAAAAATAGTCGTTCGTCGCTTGCGGATTGCTCTGAATTCCTTCAAAATGCTCCGATCGCCACGACATCTTCAGATTCAAAAAATTCAGATCATTGCGCAAAGGTTTTCTCGATAATGTTGGGACCTCCGATCATTATAAAAAAAATTAGCAGGCGCATGAAAAAACGTTCCCAAACTTCTCTGTTGAAATTGACATCGTCTGTGTTTCTTTGCTATGCGATCCGGTTGATAGCAGTCACTGAAACTTTGCACAATTTGGCGTGTTTAATGTTGAACTGGCTGCTCATTGTTCGATTGCTATGGTATTATGTCATCAGTTTGCGCCATTTCATTTGCGTTACATGTTCCAATGCTTCGCTTCTAGTCAAACGGAAGAAGAGACGATCTGTCTAATTCTGTGGATGCAATCATAGAGCGATTCATAATCATCGTTTTATTAACCACTTCAACCAGATCTTTCGATTAGTGTATGGTTTATTAGTTTTTGTTGTCATTTTCCATTTCAAATAGTGATCTTCTGGAAATTTGTAAAAGATTGGCGGTTTTTGACCCTTGACCATCACTTCAGCCCAGGGATCACCTTAGAAATAAAACTGATGCTCCTTTTCTGAATTGCCTTTCAATGCCCATTCCATTGATGTGTGGTTTGGTAAAATTGTTGCAATAATTTAGAAGATCTGCAGGAAAAACACGTGAGGCGATGGTTAATAGATTGAATAGTCTCTTTAAGTATTTGAGTAAAATATACCCACTCTAAAAATAATCAACACTGGCTGATGGCTTCCTCCTTCCTTTTTTATGGTGTCTGGAGTTTTCTGTGTCCATGATCTTGTTATGCGAATGTAAAACCCAATGTAAAGCAATTCAGACTTTATTCAACTGAAAATGATATGTCACGCAAAGAACGAGAGAAATAATGCCGCATAGAAATGCTGCAACGCATTGTCCACATCAACGAGCGATCTTCGGAGCTAGCGTGGCAGAGATCGTGGTCAAGTCAATCAATGCGTGAGCATTACTGTTCATCAATTTCTTCCCTCACTCAGGAATAGACCTACTCACTGATAAGTTAGACGTTCCGGTGGATGTCGTTGACGGGTTGACTTTCGAGGAGAAGGTGTTTCGAATAAAGAGCCGTTTCTTGAATTCCAAATTCTAATACTCTCCCATTGCTCTCATCGTCTCTTCCACCTGAGTAGGGTGATGTGGAATTAGGCACATATCTGTTTGACGCATTTGGGAGTTGCGCCTCAGTTCATTTAGCCCTTCGTCTTCCTCATCAACGGCTGCTCCGGGTGGGGCCAAATGTTTTGTGGAAACGGTAGATTCTCGTCCATCGGGATACCGTATCAGAGTGTATTGAGCATTTGCATCGATGAGCTGAACCTCGTCGACTGAAGGATCGAATTTTGACTTGCGGATGTCCCGGTGCAAAAGCTCCTTACCGTTGACCGTTGTGAGCCACGATGGTATAGATGGTCCCCAAGAAACCTCTCATGAGAGGTGGAATTCGTTGATTTCGATAGCACCGATCGTATTGAATATAAATTATATGGTAGAACAGACTCCCAATTTCGGATACTTAGATTCCTACAGTAGTCTTTAATGCGAGGAGAAATGTTTTCCGCATGATGCCGTTGTAGCGTTCAACTTGCGAGTTGCATGTAGGATTGTATGGAGTTGTGCGGATTGTGGCAATCCCTTTTCCTCACAGAAAACTTTGCAACAACGTCGAAAGAAACGAAGAACTGCGGTCTTCGATCACATTGGGGTTGATAGAAGCGAGGTTTTACTTCTGCGCATTCAGAACATTGGCTAGTCATTCGTTTGATTTCTTCAGTTGAGTAGTTAAGATTCTTTGTTCTCACAAAATTGGCCATTCGACGGATTCCAGGATGACATAATGTATCGTGGAGCATCTTGAGATCTTGTGTGTTAGAAATAGCATTTCATGAGCGACTTAGATCGTCTGCGGCAGCGTTTTCTTTTCCTGCTCGATATTCGATGTCATAAGAAATTTGGGATAACTCTACCCTCCAGCACGATCTTCTCGTTCTTAATTTTGCCCATTTTGCCACTAATCAACATCAAGGCCACCGAACGCTGATCAGTTATCAATCGAAAATGCCTGCCAATGAGGTAGTGCTTCCACTTCCGTAGCGACTACACGATGGCATGCTTATCCTTTTCTACAGCAGAATGGTGCTTTTCTGATTTCGATAGAGTTCTACTGAAGAATGCCACTGGTCAACTGTGTTTGTTTAGATTAGCAGCAATTCAGCAGTCCGAAGCATCCGTTTCCGCGACAAATTGAGCATGATCATCGATGGCACCAGCGACGGCGTCAGAAATTTCTTTTCATTTCTTTTCACAGAGAGTTGAATGAGTGCAATGCTTCTTGGGTCAAGTCAATGGAAATACCTCAGATTGAGACAATGGGCGAAGTTTCTCGGAGAACCGTGCCATCCACTTGGAGAAGTGCGCGAATAATCCCATAACTCGTGGAAGAGATGCGGTGTCAGTAGGAGCCGGTAGATCAAGCAAGGGCAGCAGGCGATCTGGGTCTCGTTTGATCGCGTTGCCTTCGATTTGGAAACCCAATAAGGATATAGATCGACTTGAGACAATGCTTTTACTGTCATTGAACGGAAATTATATTTCGAGGCTATTTTTCTGAAAGCTGCGAGGTTCAAGTCATGATCTTCTTGATCGTGGCCGCAGATAGCAATATTATTAACGTAAACGAATACATTATTCAGCTTCTCATCCCATTAATGACGAAGTTTGACTAACAAGTTATTGTATGCGCAATTTATTGATATATGTTCACTTCAGTGTGACAACATGAGAAATTTCGAAAACTTGTTTAAACTATGAGACTTATGTGTTGGTACACTGTAAACTGTAGTCAGCCAAAAATCAGACAAAATAACAGCCAAAATGATCAGCCAATTGCAACAGACAACATGAGACAATGAACAACCAAAAGTGGCTGTTCAGAGCAGACAAGATGAGACAATTATTCGCCAAAATATCAGACAATTCTGTCTACTTTTCCAAAAGTATTGTCTCTCAAACTCAGTGTTTAAATAAGATCAAACTATTCAACATCAGCTAATGGCAACTAGTCACTCCTAGTCACATAGGTTATAACTCACCTCCACTCATTCACACTCGCATTATGAACAACTCTGATACTTTACAAGTCCGCTGTGTCAATGTCAACTTTAGGGAAGTATATAGACCCTTAAAAGCTGTAAAAAACTGTAAAAACAGACTTAAAAGATGGCATCAATACGTCAAATATCCAGACCTGTTATTGTCATGCCTAAAGGTGTATTTAAAGAACCCTACTTATTTACAGCATTGTATATTCTATAATTGAAAATTATCAAGTATACCATCCAATTTCAATAAAAGTGTATATATTAGTCATAAGTAGCATGATAGGCAGTAAACGCAATAATGTAAATTAGTTCGTGCGATGAGACAAAAATTGTCTGACAAGCAGAAAATTTGTCTGATAATACGCAGCAAGTGCCAAAATACTGATGTGGCTCACAAATTGTCCGATAAGTGGCTGTTTACAGTGTAGGAAAACCTACCAATCGGCACATGCACAGGCACTCAAAGTGTGTGATGCGATCTCATGCATTCTGAATGACATGGTATTAAACATTTACTGCATCGAAGCTTCGTCCTCCTGCCACAACTTCTGCATCGAGCACTGGTTGCTGGACTATTTTCTGTGCAATGATTTATTCCATCGTAAGCGGAGAAGATCTGCAGAGTTGCAAATTTCCTAACAGGAATGCTTCTGCCGGGGTGACGTTCTGATCCATATTTTGAAACAAGGTATGTCGAAATCGTTCTTGTAAATGCAAGAAAGTCGATTTTTTTATTTTTTCCATCAGTTCTTAATTTGAAAGCGAGATATGCGCTGCTCAGACACGTTTTAAAACCCAATGGAAGTAAGGCCACCACCATTTCTTTGACCTTATTGTAAATCGATAGAGACCTAGATAGGTGTGCGCCATGTCGGTGCTTCATTCTTCGATTGTACATGTTGATTGCATTCGGAGTATCAACACTGATTTGCATCTTTTCGAACCTTGAGTATCTAGAGTTTTGGCTCATGGGATCTTTTAATTGACTATTACTCGCTAAAGTGACATCGTTTTTGTCATGCCATCAAATTCCTTGTATATCATCAGATGAACAGGCATCATGAAATCCACACTTTGTCTTCTTCTCCGATTTGCTTCGTTATGACACATATTCTCTCTTAGAGCACAAGTTGCTCCAACTCTTTTTTTCGAGAGTTTTTCAATAAAGGGTAACGAAGAAAAGTAATTATCGAAGTAAACACAGCTCTGTATTGGAGCACGAACATGTTCGAGTAGACCAACAGCCACATCGGGCCTATGCCCTAGGCCTGACTTTTCAATGTGTGTAGAATTTCCACAGTAAGGTTCAGAACGGCAAACGTAGCCATTCGGAGAACAGATCGACCAATTTTTGAATCCATGACGAACTGGTTTCCCTCTAATAAATTGCTTTGCTGAATGACGACCGAAGTATTTTAGCATTTGCTCGTCAAAAGATAAGACATTGTTTATTGGGAGTCTATTGAAATTTTTGTTTGCGATATCAAATATGGGTCTTACTTTGAATAACCGATCACCATTCATTTCCGAATTGTTAGAAAAATGTAAAGATTTGTAAGTCCTCTCAAAGCTATCCCGTCTTATATTATTCACGATAAAAGAAATCTTCCTTTTGCTCCCAAAACATGCGACGTCTAGGTAGTTGATGATGTTTAGAGAAAGTAATAACTCTGCGATGCAACAGAATGTCATCAGTTTGCAAGTCTGGATAATTCCATCCCCTCATTTTAGCATATCTGTTTGATTCCCTTGTCACAAGATCCACCATCCTCACATCAAAATATTCCTGAAAGGTATGATAGGGTGACTGGGCATCAAGTCTTGTATTCGTCGAAGAGTTTCCACGCAAAGTTATTGATTACTGGGCCGGATTCTTTGACCAAACATATTCAGATGGTTTCCTTTTCTTTATCAAAACGTGGTCTCTGGTATCTCTGGAAGAAGTTGAATTCGCGCTAGTGCTGCTAGCATTGCTCAAGATTCGAGTAGGTAGATGCTGGACGTTGGCTACAAATTCATCATCCGATTGGTCACTGTCTTCGTCAGATATCGCGTCGGGTCATTCAACAGGTTGCTCAAGCTCAATAAAAACCTTAGAAGTGGAGTCATCGTTACTGTCAATATCACTGTTTAGGATAATATTCAAGGCATTGTCGACACAGAGTTTCCGCATGCGAGGCATCTCACCGTTCACAGCACACAAGTGACGATAGGTAGGAATAGGGTACACTGGGAAAAAGCAGTCTATTCTGACCTAGATCGCAATTCTTCAAACAAATCAGATCATGGTCACGCTTTACGTTGTTTTCGCTTGTATAGAGGACGTATTACTAACATAGAGATCCTCTTCGAATTCATAGTCTTGTGTTTCTAGATATTTAGAGAAAGACAGTAAAGTAAGAACGGTCTGCTTGTTAAAAAAATGACAAAATAACCATTGAAATAGTCTCCATACATTGGTTATTACGAAACACATTAGAGAAGATCAAATAAGGCTTTGTAATAATTTTTTCTCTGAACTACATACGATAAACCATGTTGGTAGGAAATCCTACCAACCGTCATTAATGGGTTGATAATTCCGTCGATCGTCCTCTGAAATGCCGCAACACAATTAGTAACTCCGAAGGGTATACGACGAAACTGTAAAGACTTCCATTACCCTCAAAGGCCGTGTAATGTCTATCTCTCTTCGGATTTGATAAGGAATTTAATGAAGAAATTGAATTTTGCGATTTGTTCAATCACATTGTTGATATTAGGTAATAAATAGGCGTCTAACAAAGAATATTGATTAATTGTTTGGGAGTAGTCAATCACGAGTCGTTTCTTTCCTTGAGCATTTCGAGCAACTAAAACTTGCGCTCTCCATGGCGACTGATTTGGCTCAGTTATCCCATTCTACAGTAAGCTATCAATTTCTTTATAAATTCTGTGTCTTTAGGGCTATAGCGACGAGATTTCACGGTTATGGATTTGCAGTCAAATTTCAGATTTCCGAATAGCGTTAGCGGAGTAACGGTAGCCTCAAGAAGATTGCAAAGTCGCAATGGAGGTTTCTTACCAGCGAAAGGTATTTCTAACGACGAATGTTGTTGCAAAAAGTAATGACCTAGGATGACATCATCACAGAGATCATATAGCACGTTTAAAGTTAAATTCTGGCATACAGCGTTTCTGAAACGAAGCTCGACATTACATTGTCTGACAGTGCTGACAGTAGAAGTCGAGGCCAAGGGTATCATGCTCCTCACGGGGCGCATTGGAATTTTCTGGGCACGGACAATGTTCTGAAACTGCTCGAACTGTCAGTATCGATGAGTGCAGTAAGTGTATTATTGTTCATGAGAACTGTAACTAGCGCTCGTCTCGCGCCAGCAACTTCTCCTCCGTTGTAAATCGAAGTTAAATGCATGACACTGGATACATGCCCAAGGGAAGTGACTGCAGCAGAAGTTACCTTAGATTTGGATAGACAAACAGTGGCTTTCTCTGAGCAGTGGTTATATGTGGAGTCTTTCGCAGGGAAATTATTTATAACGCGGATGTCGATTCCGTTTGTTGCTGATTTTAGGAGTCTATGCATTCATACAATGAACAGTCGGATATACATGTGTTCTGCGGCTAACGGTCTGTTACGGTAGAAAATCCGGACGGACAAGGTTTCACGTTTGCGATTTGCTCAGATTGCTGAAGTTTTCTGTACAGTCAATTACGATTAAGAAATTGATATACCCGCACATCATTAATTCATAAACTGGGTTTATATACCAAACGTTAGAGAATATATGACTTTTCTGCAGATCAAAAACCGGATTGCTTTTAAAAAGTACAGCTTTATTGCCTTAATTACATGGCTAAATCCGAATTCATCCATATGCTTGCCTATGTTGAAATTCTTAAAAGGACAAATGAATAAATCCTATTAGTTATCATGATTGTCAGTATTCAGATAAATCATGAGGAAAAGGGGAGTAGTGATTTGCATCAAAAGTCAATCAACTAACAAGGAGTAATCAACAACTTTCCCATTAATTTAAGCATTATGTACATTCTCATGTTTCATAAAAGCAGCGATGCTCCTATTAGATCATGTTCTCTTCTCTCAGAAAACCTTTCTCATGAAACTATGGGATTCACTTTCTGAAAAACCAGGTTGCGTCCAGAAAGAGAGACCAAGTTGTAAGTTTTATAAAGACCAAGTGGTCTTCCAGAGAACAGTTAAAAACCGACCTTTCTTCCGCTTCGTATATGCAACATGTTCTTAGCTGCCATATCTGCCTTTCTTCATCTGCATCCATCAATGTCCGAATTTGATATCAATCGCCGCCATTTTAAACTGCGCTTACCTACTGCGATTTTCGAGTGTTTCGAGTTAGTTCGCCTTTTTCTGAATTAATTAAATAATGCTCTATGCTCTACTTAAAGGTGTACTTGACAAAAACTCAACAACTTCTATCCTGCAAACTTGCAAACTTTTTCAAGTCTAGAATTATCTTTCATCAATTGTCACACACACTTTCGTTCGCAGCCACATCGCTATTTGGATAACTCTGAAATTCAGAAATTCTATTTCGGAAAATATCAACTTAAATATGCAGGCTTGCGACGTTTCGAAGAAGAGGAAATGTAACCACAAGTGGAAATGTCGAATAGCAGATTGCCGTTCAAATTTGAGTTATTTGTAAATGCTCACTAAATTAGTTTCATGGTAACATGTAGCAATATTTATGTCAAAGTTTCTGCCGACAGAATTCTTGATTACTCACCACTTTAATTGAACTTTTTGAAACTAATGAAAGAGAAACTATTTGCTGACAATTAAATGAAGTTTCAAATCTAAATGTATCTCTATCTGATACTCGTATATCATCTCCAGATTAATATCAATTTTGATTATTTATTATTACACAAATAATGGATAGTGTTCATGATCAGTTGCTTGGTAGAACATAGCAGAAGCTAAGCTCTTTGTGCTAACAGTGTTCTATTGTGCGCAATTGATCTATGGTACAATGTGGAAAAAGGAAGGCAACAATGTATCCCGTAATGATGATCTTTCTATCTATGCATGTGAACGACATTTTTGAAATCTCAATCAGCGTGTTCCTACATGTGTATTCATATCATTCCTGCCCGCTGTTTTTCTACTGTACATTGCTTCCCAGTTCATTTCAATTACACAGAAATTACGCGCCCTCAAATGTTCTACATTGTTGCCTTCAAAAATCCATGCTAATTTTATATTAATCTGCAACATCAAATTTCAAAAATTCAAGAATGCAGAGTCCTTTTGATTGTATCAGATTCTCTCTTAATAGGATTCCGTCTCCATCTCCGATAGATCTCTTTGATATTAGTCCGGGAGCCAGCGTGAAGTTGTGCAGGGAACGAGGTAGTACATAAAACTTTCACATAGCATAGTACACCTCCAACCTACTGCAAAACTTCGCGTCTGCCGGATCAGATCATTTGCTTTTCAGAAATAGAGAGGATAACACAATCCTATCTATGTATTTCCAATGGTAAAATTGTGACATTTAAAGTGTTGACTGCATTTTTTCGAATTTTTGCCCATAAAAGTTACACAAACTGGTATTTTGTTGAGCTGGTTATTATAGAAATCATCTACAGATCATGATCTTTCAAATGAGTGATCATTCAGTGACAGAGGATTAAGTAAAGTGTACAAACAGACACTTTTCGTTGGTGTAACTGCAAATTTTAACATAGAAATTTCAGGAAAATTGTTGATATACTTTAACGAAAAGTGTCTGTTTGTACACTTTACTTCATCCTCTGTCACTGAATGATCACTCATTTGAAAGATCATGATCTGTAGATGATTTCTATAATAACCAGTTCAACAAAATACCAATTTGTGTAACTTTTATGAGCAAAAATTCGAAAAAATGGAGTCAACACCTTAAATGTCACAATTTTACCACTGGAAATACATAGGATTGTGTTATCCTCTCTATTTCTGAAAAGCAAATGATCTGATCCGGCAGACGCGAAGTTTTGCAGTAGGTTGGAGGTGTACTATGCTATGTGAAAGTTTTGTGTACTACCTCGTTCCCTGCACAACTTCACGCTGGCTCCCGGACTATATTGTCATCAATGAAAAATACAGTGCTACGCAGTGTCTGTAGTAGTGTTCATAGCTTACCTGCTTTTACTGACTACTTTGTGCATGACTTGTAGTAGAAATTAGAAATAGATTACAATTAGATTAGAATTAGAATAGATTAGAATTAGAGCCTGCAAAATGCATGCTGCATGCACGCATGCAAGGACATGAATTAGCTGTATAATTCATCACATCAATGTTCATCATATCGAGTCTGATTTGCACATGGCTATTTTATTTGTGACCAAACACACATGTATTTGACAGCTGGAATTTGCACGTCACTTTCGTAAATTTCGCATCATACAGCTGACAACTTCTTTGACTTGCTGACTAATAGAATTGCATTTACAATAGTCCTGCATTTTCTTGAATTGAATGATGATGCAATATTTTCTAGAATCACTACAGTTGTACTTGCAAAATGTTCGTTATCGCTTCATATTTGATGGGGAACTGAAAAGTTGTTTATTTCCAAAGAGTATTAGAAAACAGAAACGCAATACAATGGGGTAGTCATGAGTACTTTTGAAAGATTAGGAAGGATTTAGATTCCGGATTCCTGGTGGTTGATCTTGGTGGTAATGCTCTCTTTAGCAGTGATGTGTAGATCGCTGGTTTATTTTAAGAAACTTTGCGATGGGCATTTTCTAACCGCATCTTGACACAATTAGCATTCTATAATGAAGGGAACTGCTTTTGAATCATCAAAAAGGTCACATTGCGACATCCTATATATCGCAATCTATTTCCGTAACTGTCTGTCACATGAGGCAGTTTATGGTTGTCCTAGTTTAGCACATGCATTACTGAAAGCATTTTTAAAAATATGTTTGTGTAATTGAATTATTGAGTGTGACAGCATGAGTCTAACTCTATAATAGACTATTGTTTAACTATAGTCCAGGAATACCTATATAATAACAATAATAACTAAAATATCTATATAATAACTATGCGTTCTTGATTTTTAAATTATCAAAATAGACCATGAGTAGTCTATTTCATTTTAACCCGCGTTTCTTTCAACATCACGGAATGCAACTGCTTTTTTTAGAAAACTTTTTCGTTTCTATATGTAGCATGGATTACATTTCTAATGATAAAAGATGATAGGAAGGAATATGGCTCAACCAGAGTTGAAACCGGGCCTACTTTAGGGGCCCAAGCCCGGCCATGCCCGTGTCAATTTTGAATTCTCAGACTCACTCCATGCCAAAGCCCGCTAGTACTTTATTTCAGGTCCGTTATAATAACATTGCTAGATATATGTATAGTATTGATTGAATTGTTAATTAATGACCTAAGTTATCACCAGAGATGTAACCGGTCCGGAATATTCCAGACCGGACCGGCGACCGGCACCGGTATACCGGCGTCCGACAGTGGACCAACGACCGGCATTGGACCGGCGACCGGATCTTTCGATGAATATATAGAGTTAAACATTGTTGCCTATAACTTGATACCGCATAAGATTACAAGCGAATAGGCCTATCGTGAGGTCAGTTATGGAGGCTGTAGGCCGAAACCTGATGTGCGAGCCTACTAGGCTATCGGCTCATAGAGTAGACTAAGCATAAGATTGATGTATAGCTGTAGGTAGGCATTAATATAATGTACAGGCCTACGATGCACTATATTTAGGCCTTTATATATAGGCCCATCTTGTACCAGATAGGTCCTTTATAGTAGGCTAGACCTGCCTGTTATATGCTTAGCAGGCCCTAGCCACATGTTAGAATGTTACAATTCCTAGCCTAGGCCAGGAACACTTAATTTGATTTTGTCTAGAGCTAGGTTCATGCAGCAGTTTCGACAAATGCGAAGGCAACACACTCGGCGAGCACAGCATGGCAGCATAAGTGACTAGATGAAAATCAGTTCATAAGGAGTAGGACAAAAATTTCAAGATCCCCAATCACAGGCTGTCTATTGTTTTAGCGTTTGCCGTTGACCTTGCCGGTAACCTTCCTAGCACCTAGAAACAGCCACTGTTACCTGAGAAGATCGCGCGCCTTGCTGGTGAAAGCACGTGATCAAGTCATCAAGCATCGAACGGGAAAGTGCGTACCGGATAGATATCAGAATTGCCTGCACAGAAGTTTTCACGCCTGGAGGAGAGCGCATACCGTATGTAAATGTGCCTTGAAAACGGCTGCTAAAATTAACAATTTACTGATTGACATGATGGATTCAACATGAAGGACACTTCCTCACATCATACCGGATGAAATTATGCCGATGTGACCGTCTCTGCCGGTATTGGCCGGTGACCTGCGCCGGTCTACCGGCGACCGGTTACATCTCTGGTTATCACAACTTTTATGCTGGTGGAAGAATGAACACTGAATGGGTGAAAGTTGACGAGAAAGAGTGTCTAATTTCAATACCCTTGGCTGCTTACGAGAAAAGCAAGAAAGTTTGGGATGAAGCTGAAAAAATGAAGATAACTATTGAGAAGTAATGTGAAAGACTGTTGAGACAAAGTACAGGCGAAACTTGTGCAATACAGTAGCTGCCAGTAGGCTAGCAAGATCTAATTGAATAAGTCCTCGAATATTCAATTGTAGCACTTCAGAATCTGAAAGTTTTAACTTGTTGAATCATGTACACCCAATTCGGCAAGAGTATTGGAAATTTAGCGGATTTTGATATGCCGGGGGAATTTTTTGGCTTGAATAGGAGCACTGATGTACGTCAGACCATATATTTTAACTGAAGTTTATATACATTTCTAAAACAATTCTCGTTTGGCAAAATATAGATATCGCTAATAGACACGATTGCAAACCAAACAAATATAGCTCCACTGGTCATCAACACATCATTTATGAACAATTTGTCAAGTTAAGATGACATCAAGGAACATTTGTTATCTTAAAATGAGCAACCTGTCTGGTTCAACCAAAATATTTCCAAAAACAATGTCTAGGTCCGGTTCCACTCTGATTATCCACCCATGTTGTTGTCAAACTCCAACATAAACAAAAACATCCAAATGGTAGACTTTCACATCTACCACCTGCATTAACAAGATTCCTAGATCCACTGGAGCGAAAAAACTCGTCTGCCACCCTTTTAGGATTTCTGATGTAACTGTTGGGATGTGTTTAATTGTTTTAGCATGTTGCAATTTGGTTTATTGTTTCCGATTCAACGTTTGGAGTTTTACTCGCTCGAAGAAATTCGAATTCATTCATTGCGCTATCAATAATCATAGTCAGTCAAATGTTGACCGAAAACAGTCACAACGAAATTTTGTTGGCAACTCCTTTGTTTATCAAACCTTCTTGAATGTAACATGAGCCGTTTATTTTCAGCCTTATCTTGACACAAATCCGTGTAATTACGATAAGACAACCAGATTTCAAAGAGATTGATCGAACAGCCGCTGTCAAAGATTTCTCAACATCAATAGTACAGACATAAAACGGAGAAATAAGCGCGGCATTACAAATGTTGCAGGTTGAAATTAAAATTTAGCAATCATTCAAGTTCACAAAGCACTACATCAGGTTTACACATGTATAATGAATTTGGCATCAAAATGATTTTCCCGGATATCTCAATAAGATTCACTACGTCACGATATATCATTGGCAATTGATTTATCAAATTACCAAAAGCAGAAAAATTGCACATGTTCATATAAGATTTTGTATATATTCAAATATGACATCATTTTCTCCGACAATACATGCACTTAAAAGTATTTCTTTCATCTCATTCTTGCAAAGCTGTAGAGCGCATAAGGGGTTATCATGTTTAGTGTCCACCTTTTTACTGTGCTTTCTGGAAAAAGTATTTAGTAATGTTGCATATCTCCTTACCAGAAATAATGTAGTAATAGACAAAGCAATGATGAATCAACATCATCAACACTACGCGTTGAATTTTTAATCAGATCCTCCCAGTGCGATTATCATTTGATAAATTTGGAATTTGGAGTTGCATTAGATCGTAGAGTTTGCCGTTATTCTACATGCCTTTAGAACATTATCAGTGATTGATTCAATGACATGTTTCCGGTGATTAATGTCTTCCACATGCTGATAATCTGTCAAAAGAGTTACATAATCCGACATAATATTGCCAATTAAAATATCAACTGTATGACATGTCATCTAATTGAAAAAGAAAACAACAAGAAGCGCTGTAGAAATTCAGCCGAATTCTTCGATGAGAAAATGGTTTTATCTGTCAAAAATGTTTATTCTTAATGGATCGCTTGGAGATTAGAATTTTAGAGGGATTATAGGAAAATGGAAAAGTTATGATTCCCACAGTGAAAGAAGTCTTAATGAAAATATCTTGCTATTTTTCTGTATCGACACACAGAGTAGTGAGCCAGCTAAATGCAGAAGAAATGATTTATAATTTATTCAAGCAATCTGGGTTATTGATGAATTTTATCAGATCTCAGCAGATGAAACCGCCTTCAAGTATGCTCTACTCATTACATAATTGCACCTGAAAATATGAAATGACGATGTGTAATTATTAGTACATGCATGTAGTGAGTAGAACCTGTTGGAAAGCGCCTCATCGCAAGATGTTGCTCATCGCCATGTAAGTAAGCGCCACATTCTGTGATTGTAGAATGCTTATCCGCCCTTCACTGCGCAATGCAGTTCATTTCTGTGAATTCACACTTTTCTGTGAGCTCAGCAGATCATCCGGTGGATGGTTGGAGAGCATGCTTACATGTTTTCTGTTCCAAGGACGGTGAGCCTCACTTGTCCATGACAGATGAGGCCCAGTCATGCGCACGTATCTAGTTGCGGCTACATATGTTGAGATTTGATAGATAACTACATGTTCAAGGGGGATCTCCGAAATCAATACTTTCAAATACGTGATACAGCTGTCGGTGGGGTTTACACAATCTATTTTGTATTTTGAATTCTCGAAATTACTATGAATACCTCACTATTAAAGTTCGCAATGTTGTTGGATATCATGATAATTACTCAAATGAAGGCGAAAATATCATGAAATCATTGTGGCATGTGCTCTTTCATTCTCGTACGCATACTTGCCTTCTAGTTGTGACATTCATTCTGTATTTGAATTAATCTTGTCAATGGAGATACTATTGTAGGCCTTTCCGGACAGCTATTTAAAAACATTGACCAAGCTTGTTCCGGCTAGTTTCCAGAAATTGAAAGTGTGGCTCAAACAACCAAATTTATCAGCGAAGTGTGACAAATGTCGCAAACACACGCTTGTGTATGTATGTAAAAGTCGCTCAAGTATCAATCCTTGCTTCACGTATTGAAGCAAGGCCACATGGTGTTCTGTGAAAAGAATGGATTCTACGTCAGCGTCGTAATTGTTTCACAGCAGCCCCATGATATTGCAACATTCTTTGCATCATGTCGCCGACGGCTGGTCTTGGTCGCGCAGTAGTTGCTGGGTAATGGTGCAGTGCGTGTGCTCTTCGAATATTTGTTCGTTTTGCATCTACGCATCTGTGCGAAATGTGATTCTCTCGTCTCGCATATCTGAAAAACAAATTCCGCAACCGCCTCAATGTTTCTTCGGATTTTTGGTTGTAACTTTCTTCGAAGAAGCCTGATTTTGGAAGGCTATCCAAACAGGCTCATTTTTCTCACTGAGGCGCAACTTTTCTGTACGAAAGTTTTAATCAATGTACTAAGGCTCCATTCCGATGCTGCTTTCTTTTCACTTCATCATGCACACTTTTGTTAGATGCACCGTCGGAGATGAAAGTTTGTCGTAAATGCAGGAATAGTTATGAGAAAGTGGTAAATTTTGATCAATACCGATAACTGAACGTCGGAATTGGCGTCGACAAGTTTATAGTGGGGCTCGAGGCAGCAGTTCATAATTTGTGGGGGGCATTCAATTCTTGCAGTCATCTGATGGCCATTTATCTTTTCCTTCATAAACATTAATCCAAGATGCCTTATCGAGAACCCTGTTGGCCATGGGAGCACTTTGGCATCAGTGAAGTGCTCACAAAACCTCTTATAAATTGCCGTCTTTTGCACCTCTGATGCTCACTCATTCAAATTACGATCAATGTGTTCATTATTTTCGAACCTTCACTTTGTGCCACATAAACACAGATAATTATCCAGAATTTATGCCAAAAAATGACATTTCGGCAAGAAAGGGCGTCATTATTGAACTCCATTATTTGTCATATTTTCTGGTTTATTTTGATAAATCAGTTATAGCACAATGCAATTCAGTAAAATTCCCATCAAATTTCCGTCCTATATTATATGGAGCCCTTAATTACCTTAATCCGGATTATTTTGCTGAACATTGCAATGGAGCATAAACTTTGATTCTCGCTTGTCTACATAGTTTCGCAAGTTTCTTTTACAGCGCCATAGGGACTATCAAGATGTCTGGAGCATTGTCGTGGACACTCGTTGAATTTCATTCCTCTTTACTATTCTACCTCTTGTTATATTTTATTGAGCATCGCTGCCGTTGTCAACTGTCAGAATGATAAATATGTGTGTTGTCTGACCATAGATCAGTGTTGTGATCCACTAGGATATCCGTTGTTTCCATGACGACTTATTGAAGACCGCAGCGTCAATCTTATCTGACACATTGCATTAATCCAGTGAGATTTCATTTCAATCTCTCTCATTGGCGGAAGTTATTCAAACTTACCATCTTGGTAGGAGATCCGAATCTTGCGTGAGACGTAGATTTCTTACCTTCCGACCGAAATCGTTGATCCTTCGTTTTTCATCTTCTTTCCGTCATCCGTCAGAAATAATTTGTCGACTCATCGGTCATTAGCTTGTCTCCCTCATTTCTCCTCTATCTCCCGCTGTTCACTCCTACCGCGCTTTCAATTGACATCATCATCTCTTAACTGCTTGGAATACAAAAACACTGATATACTGCAAAAAACTCTCAGGATTGTGCATACTTCATTTCCAATTATCTTTTATTTGAGCGACAATTCACATCTGAAGAATTCATTTATTGCTTTGGTAGTCAGGTTGTATCGTTATTTGACAGTCACCATATCAATCATCATGCAATTCACTGCATCACCTGGCATCGTTGTGGCGATTACAGCCGATCTTAGAACAATAAAGATGCAAAATGTGATTCCGTACTCGATGCATAATTTACAAAGGAGACAACGTTCGTAGAAAATGTATTGGGAATAATTGAATGAGTATCAAATCAATGCTCACTAATACTTCAAAACAAACCAAAAAACCCAAGTGGAAACATGATTGACAGGCAGAGGTCTCTTTTATCTGAACAAAAATTAAATGCCGAACCAGACGTTCCCAAGAATATCTTCGAAATTTTCTGAGTAATTTCATTTTCTTTGGAAGCAGTTCAATCTTGCAAAAATAAGTGAAAATTCTATTGGTTCTGAATCTAATGTGCTCGTTTTTTGCAAAATAAACAATATAAAATTGAGTGCGTTATTTTGCTAGATTAAACATCAACATGAAAGATTTAATATCCAAAGAGAATGACAACAATCAAGTCAAAAAAGGACTGTAGGTTGACAGCAAAGGTCTGTCGCAGTCACAAAATTGGACAGGTCGTCTCTTCTTCTGTTTGACTAGGAAGGAAGCATTGGAACATGTAACGCTATTGAAATGGCACAGTCTGTTGACATAATGCCATAGCAATCGAACAATGAGCAGCCAGTTCAACATTAAACACGTCAAATTGTGCGAAGTTTCAGTGACTGTTATCAACCGGATCACACAGCAAAGCGACGCAGTCGATGTCAAGTTTTACAGAGAAGTTTGTGAACGTTTTTTCGTGCGCTTGCCAGCCTTTTTAGTAATGATCGGAAGGACCAACATTATTGAGAAAAACTTTACGCGATGATCTGAATTCTTCGAATCTGAAGGAATCGTGGCGATCGGATCATTTTGAAGGAATTCACAGCAATCATCAAGCGCGCACGACTGTGCTTCCTATCTCTCCAAGGTATTAAAAATGTCTTTTTCCTCACGTAGCAAGTTCCTGCATTTGCTATCGTTTTGAATCAGTTTGCACTTCTAACAAAGTGATACGCTTAGGCAATCTAATTCTGTGATCGCAGTACATTGAATTTCTAAAGAGAATGACAACCATTTAAGTCAATACAAAACACAAACATCCTTGATTCCCGCGACCGCACTCGCCCGACACGCACTGTTGTTGCATCCCAATGGTCGCTAAGCATGCTGCTGTGCACCATTTAGTCTAAAGAAGGTTCCTTTAACTGATGTGTAACAACTTTTTCAAATACTTTTTGATGCTGCTGAGGATAGAAACAGGTCTGAAATTCTTGATACTTACTGTTCTTCGGGAAATGACACACGCGACCACATTATAATAATGAAGGAAAGTGTTATGGGGTATTGAACGGTTGAACGGAAAAAACCAGGAAGTATCTTCTTCGAGTAATCGGGTAGCAGAACAATCAGGACTTGCAGAATGATTACATGCGTAGGGCTAACTGCTGATGTTCAGATGCAAATACAGAAATATAATCAAAGATCTCATTTGACGACGACTTGCGCATCGTCATTGTAGCTGAAATTGTGATAAAACTCGTTAGAACGAGCAGGTAACAGGCGACCCCCTCGATTGACTTTTTTCAACTGTTGTTCGCCACATCCTATATATGCTTCGTTAATTTCATACAACCTTCTTGCACCCATATATAAGATTACCGAAAAAGTGCTGAGAAATAGGTCAGTAAATTAACCTTCCAGTGAGCTATAAATTCTCTTTACGATAAACACTGAAGAAGAGCAAAAATTGAAATTCAAGAACCTAGAGCAGGCAGATTAACTTCAAGAGGACCACAGTAAATATGCAGTACAACAAGGAGACGCAATCGCCCTCCCCCATGGACAAGATTGATAAATATCGTTCTCTATCAATAGCCGCTCCTCGTGAAGCCGGAGAATCATGAGCAATGAGTGTGCTGGATAAATTATGATAAAACATGAAGTCGAAGAATCTTAAGTGCCAGCATGAAAATTAACATGCGAAGGAAATTCTTCGTACTTCTGCAGCAGTGTTTGCATTCCTACTTTGATTGAGAATTCTTCTCAGATTCTGTGATTAAATAAACAAGAGAAACAGTCCTTAAAACATGAATGTGTACGTTTAGGAGAAACTTGACTTCAATTCCATTTTTTTTATTTTGAAACAGTTTTGATGTCATTATTGACTTAGTTGGAGTACATTCGAGAGGTTATGGGAAAAATCATCAAGATCTCATAATATATTATATTAGTTTCCTAATCATTTCTTTTAGACGAGTATACAGATAAAGTCGTGAAACTGTTTAATAGATCCATAGCATGAAATATATACTTGAAATGCTTTCCCCTCAATTGCATGAAACCAGCAAAATTGAATAGATAATAATAATAATAATAATAAAGTCGTTTATTTGAGAAAATTACAAAAGTCCCAATAATGGGAATCGTGGGACGCCAAGTTAAAAGTACAAAATCATTTTCACAGATAACCAAAAACAAAAGTGAAAAGTAGGAAGTTACTCAGATAGTGAATCCGGAATTATACAGCTTCGACATGGAAATAATGAAGGATCTGTCACGAATGGATGTAGTCAGTAATGGTAGGCGGAAGTGTCCAGACTGTTTCATCACAGGTAGCAAAATATGGCGGAGTGGATGGTCACTTTCACACAAAATTGAATCGAATAATCTGAAACCAAGAATCTGCCGGCGATATGACAATGGTAAAAAATGAACACATTCGCAATGCCATGAATCACAGATAATTCGATGCGCACGGCATTGAATTCTTTCAAGCTTATTCGATTGTCCGGTTTGCAAATTTACAAATAATGGAGCACCATACTCGAGTATACTACGCACACAATTCTGGTAGACAAAGATCAACTGCTCCTTCGTCAGGAAGTTTCTCAATTGACGTAAGACAAAAAGTCTGGATGAGGCCTTCTTACAAATGATATTTATATGGGAGGACCAACTCAGAGTTTTCTCAAATGTGATACCTAAAACACGTTTGTCATTTTGAACCGGTACTCCAGAAACACAAAAAGGATCACAATCAAATGAAGCTCGAGTAGAGAAAAATACTTGCTGGCTCTTCTCGTTCTTGATGAGCATTTGATTAGAATCAGCCCAAAGTTTGATTTTTACAAAATTATCTTCAATGGGAGACGACGTGAAGTGACTCAAAATTGGAGACAGCATAAAGATAGCATACTTTACCAATAGTACTTCAGCAGAATTTTCACATCGCAGATCAGATACAAAATATCCAAAAATGATAGGTCCAATGGAAGAACCTTGAGGAATGCCACTTGATTGTAGCCCATACGAACTGTGATAGCTTTTCCACCTGACTCTTATCTGACGCGAGCACATATAGTTATAGATGAAATTAATAGTAAAACTGCTAAAACCATCTCTGACCATCTTACCGATCAATACATCCCGACAGACTCGATCATAACCTTTAGCAAGATCTAGTGTGAGCATCTGACAAGCCGAAACATTACGCCGTTGAAGATTGGAAGAAATATAGTTTTCCATATCAATCAACGCGCACACAGTTGAAGACTTTCGTCGGTATGCATACTGTCTATCATCAAATCGATAGATGAATGTTTGTTCAAAAGTTAACTTGTAAAGGCACTTCTCCATGATCAATGTAGTAGAAAGCAGAGACATATAAGTCTCATTTGTAGGCCTACTTTGCAGTTTCTCCATTGGTGGGTGCGCGTGACTATATTTTATGCGTTCGCGCTCTGTTTAGGATTATCCAAGTGCACTCTACGCTGTAATGTCGGGCATTCTTAGATGCGAGGCTCTGTTGGAGAATTGACGGTAGTTATGGGCGATCTCCCTCCCCAGGTTTACAAAACTGTCTAAAATCTGTAAAAATGAATCAATCGTCAGCAGACTTTAAGTACTTACGCATGTTTTCTACCCACATGCAGTACTTTTTGCATTAAAGACAATAGCGTGAAGTGTTTCGATGTCAACAGTTTGATCTGACTTCGTCTGTTCGACGCATTATTGTTACTCGTGTGTTCATTGTTCTCTCTCCCTCATCGTCTCATTCATTGCTAGCCTATTTGAAATTTTCCCACGACCACTACCGTGCCACACCTTTTTGAAGTTAAAAATTTTAGTTAAAGGAATTTGGCCTGTTCATCATCACTTCACGAGTTGTCAGGAAATTACTTCGTTGACCTCAAGTGCTTTCGGCTCAGACGATAAGGTCAGAAGAAGTCAGATCAAGTTGCATACAAAGCTGCACTTCAAGTTGTCTGCGCCCCTAATTCAAAAAGTACTTGTCCGATTTGCACAAATTTTGGTATGTGGGTGCAAAATATTCTCACTCATGCATATTTTGAATTTTGTGATTATAGATTCATTTCTACGCATTTTAGAAATTGAAAACGTGGGGGCGGGAGATGACCTATAAGCACCGAATTGACAACAGCTGTTTGTTGATTGCACAATATCTTTTTTCAAAGAATTCACGAACTTCAGCGGTCAGATTGCAGGCAGGCGCCTATCAAGTGGAAAGAACGCATCTTTGAAACCCCACTTTTCTTAGTAAGAAATTCGTCACATGGAAATATTGTTCACAACTTAAGACTCTTCATGATCTATATTTACTGACTGTGTCCGTTTAATGTGTTGTCAATGTTCTAGCTCGTCAGAATTCAGGCTTGCATTTCCACTACGTTCAATGGAAAACTGATCTTCTTCTCCTTCGAGGCTAGCTCTGGCCGTGACCGTGATGTAGTGAGGAAAGTCATCCCTACATGTAGACCCAATTACACAGACAAGGCAATTTATCTCTCTGATGTCACGCCGCGATCGTAGATCGTCAACTGAAATCTCAAAGGATAAACGCTCAGAGCCATTTTTTCAACTTTTGAAAATAGATGATTACAGCTTTTAGAAGCATTATATGTATGACTTTTGGAGACAATGAAAATACTAAGAAGATCAGACCTTCATTCTCTTTACTAAAGCTAAACATGTAGGTCTGCACATGTGAATGCATGTCATGTTTTCCAATTTCCAAAAACTACAAATTTCATCAATGACACAATTTCAGTCAGACGAAGTTATGTGGAGCTCACTGGACGAATATCTGATAGCGATTTGCTGTCATGTTATACGTGACATGTATTCAGATTTGCAGATCGATAGCTTCAATCATCATTAAGACATTCATTCTTTGAAGAAGTCGTGTTTGATTTTATCAGCTTCATGAAGAGACACTCACATCCGCCATAGACCATGAGTGGAGGCAATGATCTTTCTTTCGGTGCTGCCGAAAACTGTCTATATTGAAGATATTTAGTTTGATTATGATGTCCTGAAGATAGGACATTCTTTTTCATGCGATTTAGGCATTAATGTGCGACGAGAACGGAAGAAGGAATGACAATAATTATGTTTTTCGGAAAACAAGTATTTTGAGGTAAATCAATATAATTATAATTTAAGAATATCCAATTGAACGCAACACTGTTGTCCACGAAGCTGAAAAAAGTTTTTAATTCTCATAATTGTTTTGATACCCGGTTGATTTTGACTGAATTGTATAATATATGTGGGGGTCTATATCATGACATTCATATACATTTCAGACGATTTTTATCATTCCCATGCACAGCATCAAAATTAATCAAATTTGCCTCATCATAGAAGATAAATTAGCTATTCTCCAAACGGACAAAAGGATGTGTGTAGTGTAAGAACGATGTTCAGTGAAATAAATTTTAGAACACTCATGATGTTAACTAGCCTAAAAATGTTCAGGAAATTTGCAACTCAGCACTATGTCGGTAGGTACATGTACCACGGTCTGGGAATTTGGCTGAATTCCATGCCTCTGAGTTTCTGGTTAAAATTTCTAAGCTTTCATAAAATTGCCTACACACTGCTATAAGTTCATATTCATTATCAAATCAAAGGGACAAGTTAACATAATATTCCTGAGAACATGAAATTTAAACTTAATTCTATGGGCAAATTTGATATCATATTTCAAGTAACACAGTATTTCATATTAAGGCGATGATTGACCACAGACATCCGAATATCACCACTGCCTCGTCACAATTGGACAAATGCTCATTTCTGAGCATTTTTTATTGTTGGATGTTACTAGTTTGCTACAATTATAATCCTTGATATTTGTAAAGCTTCCCTTGGCCACAGATCATTAAGTTCCACGAAGCAGGAATTTATTTTTCTGGCTGGAAATATCAACCTGGTCATGCATTCTTGCAGAAAATGAATGGACTTATTTTTGCGGTCATTATTTGCCACAGCAACCTCGCACTTTAGTGAAAATGACCTGAAATCTATGCACTATCTGATATCGAACACTTGTATATGTCTAGCATGGCAAAGCAAGGTGACAGTTTTTGAGATATAGAACTATTTAAGTATTAGATAGAGTACTTATTTCGAATACTTTAAGAAAATAAAGCACGAAGACCGAAGGTCTTTCATTAAATCAATAAAATAATAAAAAATAAATAAATAATAGTAATAATCAATAATCAATCAATAATATCATGCTGGAAAAAAATAATCAATACTGCATAAGTAATCTTCCAAGCTGTAAGTAAACTCCAGAAGAAGGTGATCTATTTTTGCTCCAAATATTTATCATTGCATGACCTTTTGAGAAGTAAGATTCTCACTATCCCATTAACGGCGTCTGTGCGATGATTAAGAATAGATATACAACACTAGCACTTTGATTAAGCTACTGGCAGCAAAGAAATGCTCTAAAATCAGCGGCCGGGATCGCTGCGATCGTTTTAATCGAAATAATGATAAAATCAAGAATTTTATACCAATCATATGTGTAGTTTCCTCGGCTGTGGTAGTAATCGTACAAATTACAACACAAAAATTCAACTCAAAATGGAACATTTTCCATGTCTATTTCAAATATTTCCAAATCGATTTCGGACATTTTCAGATTGATTTCAGATTTCTCCAACCGAATTTCAAATGTCTTCAAAGTTGAGAATGTTGACGGATATCTGAAATTCAATCAAAGAAATCTGAAATCCATCTGGAAATGTCTGAAATTTATTTGGAAACATCTGAAATAGACATGGAAGAGGTGTAGTGAAGAGTTACATTGTTGATATATTATAATTCAAATGCCTATCTATGGTACTATTCCATGTAATTTATAGTCTTTCGCATCTATGGAATTAGCTATGAAATAACTATGCTTCAATTTAAACTACAAACAGTACATTAAAAAATAATAATATAGCACTTAGAAAGTCCTCGTTCATGGACTTAATGTAGGCTACTCGTCTCCTTCGGAGACTCGCTCACTAAGTGTAGAGCCTGATACCAATGAGTAATGAACTAAGAAATAAGTATGTTTCAATTTAAAGTCCTGAATACTATAGAAATCAACAATATCAATCTAATTATTGGCTAAAAACAGTGCATTAAAGGATAATGTACTCCTACGGCATTTAAGCATATGATGTATCACTGATATCAGACTTTACATGTTGTAGAAAGTCCGTGTCATAGCTATAATGTGCGAGTCTCCGAAGGAGACGAAGACTGTGAATTACATGGAACAGTAGCCCATCATGAACATGCATTTAAATAAACTAAAAAGTGAACAAAAAATTCAAAATTGTTGTAGGAGTTAAATTATTTAAATTAAGAAATCTATAACTCACCTACATGTAATCAACAATCTAGATTTGAAAAAAATATTCACCCAAAAATACCTAATTCGATAAAAGTCGATGTCTATTCATTACAAATACTACCTTGATATTCGAAAACAGGTGACCATAGAGTGATCGAAAATATTTGCACAGTCTCTCCACCCGTCCTACTTCAAGAGATAGCACAACTTTATGCTTTCAGGAATGTTACAGTTTCCTTTCCCTTTGTCTTGAAAATGACAATGACCTTGTAGCCGAAATATATGTCCATGTCCATATACATATCCACATGTATCGATTGACATGTATATCCACATGATATCAAATTTACCTACCAGTGCATGTACTTGACTTTCCGCAAACGCGTGCGCTTCTGTTATGACAACAAGCCAAGTCATCTTCTCACAACCGAAGGCGGGATGCATCCCTTGCCATCATCCTTCAAATCTCTACCAGTTAGATAATGGTACATTCTGACTTTCATGAAAATGTCGCTCCCAGTGAGAATACACATGTACTTGTACATGCAAGTGTTTATACCTCATCATATCAAAACGTATTAAGCAAATTGAACATTCCACTTTCCTGTAACGTGTATGTGTCTACAATTCGTATCGGCCTTATCTAAATTGTCTGCGGCATTTCAACGACAGAGGGATATCTTTCATCAAGGCTAGACTCGATGACACTTGTACTCGATGACATTGTATTACATATCTATTCACATCTGACCCATAGGGACTGACCATTTAGGGATTCCCTTGGATCCCCTAAACATTTGTTTATATTGCTAAGAAAACGATAAAAGGTGGGACTCCAATTCTTTATAACTTTAAGTACTAGTTCAACTTTTATCAAATTTTGCCGATGGAAGCATCACAAATTTGATTTTTATTTTAGAGCACATTCTGAAATTTGATTAATTGATTTTCGTCAGCTTCTTACTTAAGCATCTCAATTAATTGAATGAAGCTTATGGACCATTCACAAGGTTCACTCATCCAGAATTGCACATGCATGTGTGCAATTGTCACATGAATTAAAAGCAACAAGTTTCAAATGCTACTCGTAATAACTCTATAAATGATGATGTCAGTCTCGTGCTATAAATAGTCGATCCCAAGCAAAAAGCGGACAGATTATCATGCCTCAAAATATTTTCGAATTGTATGTACATGAATATACTAGTATACTATGAACATACATTTATCATTATAGGCCTAAACTATTTATAGAAAAATATGATTTGTGTATTTCATTTTGCCGCATTCGATCAAAAACTATATTTGCATCGATAAAGGGAATGAGAATCTGCTATTCCTCGCAGATGATCCTCTCAGGTTGACAGAAGTCAATCAATCAAACACAGTCAATTTTACGTAAAAGATGAATTGCTACTATTGGAACATGTTGCACTTCGATTCTATACCTCTACATCAACGTGTCTGTATCTTTAACTCGACGAACTGTCTACCCAAAGTAGACCATTGCTCGCCTGATTATCGACAGATATATCCACAAATATCGATAAACTTCAACAAATTTCAAATAGTTTTCTTTCGTTGAGATATGTAAGAGACCGTAGAGAAATGTATTTTGTAAGCTGTGCGCCCCATAGCAACCATGTTTTATCAGAGAAACACGAAGGTGGCTTGCTTCATCGCTTGCCAGACTCTGTGTATCCATAGTAATCTTAGTTTCTACTGAGGGAAAAAGAGTTTCTGTAGACTCAGTGCAAATAACAGAACATTCAACTGGTTATTCATTTTGCTGTTCGTTTAATGGGGTGCATCTCAAGTGGCATTTTATCCAATTCTCGGCTTTTCATATGAGCTTGTTGTAATGCATTCAAGTGTAGGTCTAACAAAATAGAATAAGAAAAATGTTCGACGCACATTGGTCCGCTCAAAATGGCTGATTTTATCGCTGTATTGTACGATTTGTTCAACTTTTTGCATTGGAGTGAGATGACATGGCTATGCGGAAGTGATCATTCGAACAAAACAATAACTAATATACATGTAGCTTTGAATTAAGGACCAATAGCAACACTGTTACATTGCGGAGTCATCGAAATATATACAGATCAGAGAATAGATGGAGAAACTTTTTTGAATCAAGTCAGCGCGCGCTAAGACTGCTTTGTATGATCTAGAAGTCCAAATGTGTGTGGCGTTGACAGGTCTGTTGAAGGTAATCCTTTCGAAAATGCGATTGGAAGAACTAAACATTATTATAACTGTGCTGAGAAGAAGATTGAACGATAATTGAAAGCAAAAACAAACAGATCTACCTTTGATAATAATATTATGCACTATAATACAGTGTGCTATTTGGCTGTATTTATCTACACATTTTACACCACACCTTACAAATCTATACTTCCTATATTGAAAATATTCAAGCGATATTTTATTGCATCAAAAAACCTTTTCCAATGGTAAATATTTTGCACTAAAGTAGTCAAAATTATGTAAATATGCAATTGAATTATATGAACAAAATAAGTGGATTTACGACGATATTTGGACCTACAGCTGCATTTTCTTATACGTATTATCTCCCGGAATGTTAAAATATTCTATATATCCTATGACTACTGAGAAAGAGATGAGTTGTTTTACCTAGGGAGGCGTTCTACCCCCCACACTATCTTACATCGCAATGGCATGGACAAATTCTACTGTTATAATTCTACCAATACCAAAATGGAAAAAATTCTAAGCGTTGTTGGAATACATTGTACATGTACGCATCATTTGCGAGCTAGTGTCATCCAGTGTTTCTATAGTCGATCAAAGAATTGCGCGGCTAAGTCTGCTCTTCAGATAAGCTCACTGTTGATGCCTAACTTTCCTTGATATGTATTTCATTAGTCATTTTCTTAATACTCTATAATTTGTCTTCTTCTCATCATTCAACAACGAGCTCAGAATTTCATGGGCTGTTGAGGGCCATCATTAAATCCTGCTCATCCTCGAAAGTGATCAATTTCTTCACATTCTTCCTATTTGATTGCTAAGCATGGCCGGAGAGAATGTCAGAGGTAGGAAACGCTGTCGGTTATTCGGAATGGAAATTGAAGGCTGATTTGCACATTCTGCAGGTCAGGAGTCTGGACAGTTTCTGTGATTGGCAATATGGAGGTGACAGTTCGTGTCATTTCCTCGGCGTTCGACGCCTATCAGGAATCCATAATGAGAAGATGAAGGAAATTCAACAGACTTTTATCAAAACTGGATGAGCGGAAATAATAACCGTTTTATGTATTAATCTTACTTGATTTTCAGCGGATTTCGTCAATTTCTTCCACCATTTCTCTCTCCTACTCCTTGCTGTCCCCTTCTGCTTGTCTGTTCGATAAGAAAATGGAAGTGACAGCTCATGAATTCCTGGAGGGGCTTTCTTATCAGGAATTCATGATGATAATGAAAATTTCAGAAAACAAAAAGACATTTTATTCAACTTTAAGTCAAGAATTTTTGTTCCTGCTGTTCATTTTGAATGAAAAGCAAAATATCTCCCATAAAAAAACACTATATGTGCTAAAAATAATCAGTCATAAATTAGAAATAGTTGACAACTTATATTATGTCTCAGTATTTGATTGAACAAGCTCATAGACAGAATTTTCAGAGAATTTGTTTTACTGCACTCATTTTTCTTGAATTCGTTCGTGCATTTCTCAAACGATGAAATATGATTTATTTAGTATACTACATGTACTTATTTCTGATGTATTTAAAAGCAACTATTTCAACTAATATTTATTTATTTTATTTATTTTGGCAACCCCATTTTTCCTGAAAAGGGGTAGGGGAAATGTTATACTCATAAATATAGCACGATATTGATAGCCAAAAGCGCAGTCAGTAGTCACTTCATGTCTTCTCCTTTAGGCGACACCCTTCACGTCCTTAACAATTTACCGCCATTTCAATCTGTCATTCGTCTTCTCCTTCCAAGTCTTTCACTCCTCTTCTGTACTTTCCAGGACTCGCTTGACACAATCCTTCCAGCGAATCCTTGGCCGTCCCTTTCTTGTCTGTGTCATTCATCTCTTCCACTTGTTTCACTTCGTCTCCCATCTTTACCACATGCCCTGCCCACCTCAGTCTCTTTTCCACCACTTTCTGTGTTACAGTTTTCTGCAGTCATACTTCCTCCCTCAGCTCCGCCACTCTCCACCACTCTCCACCAATCTTACACCACAGATGCGCCTTATCCAGTTATTTTCATACACTTGCAACATCTCTTGCTGATGCTCAGCTAGTGCCACTGATTCTAATCCCTATGTCAATGCTGACAAGCCACCAATTCTTCTGTCCGCCAGCACTCCTGCCGCTTTCCTGCGTACCGCAGCTCCAGCTTGTGTCCTTCTTCATACTTCTGCATCGCCCCGACTATCTTTAGATACCATTCCACCAAGGTACACAAACTTATCTACTAGTACATGCTTCAGTCCCACTTCTCTCACACCCACAGCCAAGTCCTTCCACTACCTGCCTCCACATCACTTCCATCTTCACCGTGCCAAGCTCATTCTCAGACCATAGACTCAACATTTCTATCCCAGTCTTTCAGCCTCTCTTCTAACTCAAATTCATCCTTCGCTACTACCACCAGGTCATCAGACAATAATTTCTTCATAGTTTCCCTTTCTCTGTTTTTCCTGCTAACTAGCTCCATTACCGTTATGAGTAGAAATGGGCTCAAAGCACTGCCCTGTCTTAGGCCCGGTTCATTTGTACCGATTAAATTGTTTCATCATGGTGAACACATCGCTCAAAGACCACAATTTCAGAGCCACTGAATGGACGTTCGGTAAGCGGAAACCGTATTTTAGAAAGCTTTATAAAAAGCCTAGATCCAATTCCGATTCGTGTATAGGGCATTAACGTGATATAAAGTACAAAAAAAATCTATAGTGACCAAATCCACAATCATTACTTTTCATATACCCATGGCTTCAAAACTGAGTGAAACATGTAAGTTCATCCAATAGCCTAAGAAATTTACAGATAAATTTTGCGCTATCTAATCAGCATATATGACATGCAACCTGAAGATTGACCTCGCAAGATAAATGAATAAATAAACTTTGTTCATGCTCGGAAATAGATTAGGTGAGAAACCTTCCATGTTTTTTGTCTATCTCCTTATGTCATTCTTTTGCGGTGAGTGTTAAGAGAGAATGCAGAGTGTTCCTGCTTCAAAAAGTCTTGAGTTTGACCCTACCAAAGTTTCAGCCCATGTCTCCCGTTCGCACAGCGAACACACTACAACAAGATCTGCACTTCTTTGATGAACATAAATTACTGTCAGTGGGCCTAATAGCAGCATCAACCTACGACTCAGTTTGTGAAGACGGGACATCTTATTTTGACATTGATGTCATAAAAAAATAGAATTCTGCATCATTCTGTTTTTTATTTCATTTATCTACGGTATCATTCTTTATTTGTTATTAATGTAACCAGCTAACAAAAGCGAGCGAGCATCCGTGGTGGTTGTATGGATTAATAAAAAATGAGATGATTAAAGATGATTGATATGATTCTTGCTCCGATAGAATTTGTATGTTCATTTCCTCGTGCAGCTAAATTATGGTTTTTGAGGGCATTTGACTGCGGTGCATTCGATTGATTATCTTTATATACTACATATGAGCAATAAGTTATTTTTCAGACATTCGATATTCATCAATGCATCAACCTCAGTACGTTGTAAGACTAAAAAACAAGCCTTACAATTCACCTTCATAGAAAACTTAGCATCTTCCAGGGACCTACATAATGAATATCCTTAAGTTTATGATAAGTTTAAATGATACCAGGAACCCAAATGGCCTCAATCTTTTCAAATGATATGATTTTTGATGACATCAAATGAAGTGAGAGAATACTTTGCCACAGGCTACTTCTCAAAATCCGGTAGCTGAATGACATCGATGAATTACAAAAGTCATCTACTATTAGCCAAATTACTAATAACACAATTTTTATGAATTACAAATGGCAATCAATTTTCCATATTTTGTCCACTCAAATTTCATATTTAGAAAAGTCGATGTGTGATTGCGTTGTTTCAAATATAACAAAATCATTCTATCATATACCTTATAATCTCAGCAAATATGGAGTGCAAGATTTTAACTTTTGCCAGGTACTTAATTCAATGACGAGGACAATTTTCAATTCTGATCAACTTTTTATGCCGAAGAATTAAGGTGCGTCACACACGAGAGCTGATAGCTGACAAGTTGAGCAACTGACCAATCAAATGCGTGAATTGAGGTTTTCTTTGTCGACTTCAAGCGTCAATCAAGTTACTATAACGAGCACAAGTGTGACCAACCCTGAGAGCAACTATCAGCTTCGATGGTCTTCGATGCGGGGTGACGAAGAATTTGGGACGTGGTAAATGCAGGTGCTAGCTGCGTGATAGTGTGACGGGGTCATTGTAGCGCGCCCTGATAGTTGCACATTATAGAAACTTCTAAGTAGCTTCTATGTAGTGTGACCACCCCTGAGAGCTCAACCATCAACTTCGAACGTCTATCAGCAAAAGTGTAATGCATTCCAACTTTTCTGAGAGTTCAATGCAGAAGTCCAACATGTTTAGGTTATTTAAAGACTTCTCTGTCAATTTTTTGTGCTGTCGAGCATATTCAGATTGTTCTATATCATTAGCTAAGCGATAAACTGAACGGGAATCAAAACGGATCATCTCATCAGCAACATGCTTTGATAAGCTAAAACTTCTCGATGTTATTCAACAATATTATAAGCTGCGCAAAATTTTTTATGACCATTGCATCATTGTCCAAAATCACATAACAAAACAATGGCCAAACTACAAACAAGATCAAAGTACAAATTGTTAACGTATTGTTACAATTGAAAATGTAGGGATTTGTTATTCCTGCGGTTACCAACTGCTCTCGTTTCAAGGTCATATGCCACTATGTAGAGCAAAGTAGGCATACATTATCGGCGCACATCGTGCTATTATAGAATGCAGCCTGTGTCTGCCCTGACTTATTATTCTCATCGTATCACGAAATAAGAATGCTTCTGATGAGTATTTGGAAACAATAGAGAAGAGAAACACTCCATTAGGATCATTTGCTGTCATTAAGCGGTTTTGTGTGCATTTCGACGAGTGCTTCGATTTTTTCGATGATGGATGCCGATGCGTCTAATTAGGCCTAATCTACTCCAGAATCGATACTTCTATTCTTTCCCCCCACATTTTTAGAGTTTTCCAAAATCATCAAATGTCGCCAAATTTAGTCACATTGGGTTTAGAATAGACTTGATCTGTCACTGAGTGACACCACAATACGACTGAGAAGTCTTACTTAAACCCTAGGATGAAGGATTGGTCCCTTGGATACTCAGTTAGAATACAAGGTACAGCTGTGATCATGAACTTCGTGTGATTGTTGTCTACAGACAAATGACGAGCAGTTGTCTAATTCTCAGGCTGCAAATGTTCTACAAGTCAGATAAGAGGAATTTTACACATCCAACTCTTTTCCGCAGTGAAACTGCCCGTAGGAGCAAGAGAAGATCGTTAACGATGCAACACTCCCGGATGTCAACAACAAAAATGTTGGGGAGGGGAGAAAAGAAGTACCCCAGAATGCGCAACAGCTTCGAGTTTGTCATTCGAGTGTATGAGTTAACTAAACGTTTGATCGCACTATAGTGTATATGAGAGCCATCATTGTCTGTGGGGCGTATCGAACGGGGAAAATCGAGACTGACTAAGGAGGAGCGACACCTGTCAGACAATCAACTGTGTTCAACATCGATGTGAAAGGAATACAATGTACGACGCAAGCTTCATAACCTGCAAATCAAAGGAAGGTACGAATCGCAGTGGCCATACTTCTCTTGCGTTGAAATTGATAGAAACCGGACTGTTGCGGCATTGACAGCTGTACTGTTCTTCATCACGACCAGTAATCAAATTTCTGATAGTCAGCTCTCATGTATGAACTTACTTTCAATTTATATGAGTGATTTCAATTCATGGAAAAGAAAAAAAAATATCTGAATTTAATGGCTGTATTGTGCAGTTTTCTACATTTTTGTTGCCTACGAGACACATCTTCATAATTTCTGTTTTTGATTTAATTTTAGAGAATTCCTTTAGAACTTTCATAGAGAAAATTATACAAGCTATTTAAGCAAAATGAAGGTCACCGAAAATAGGCAAATTAAAATAAAAGGCTGCCTTTGTAAGCACTTCAATCTTCATCACCGGTAGACTTTCCACTAATCTGAATTTAATTTATATAATATTAAGACCGTTAGTAAAAGAAAGTTATTTCTATAACTTCCAGATCTTAATTACTTGTGTAGCTTTCACAGGCAATCTATAACGCGAGACAGCTTATTTTTCGTCCATGTACAAATAAGGCTTCATCGTAAGCATCAAAATTTTCTGTGCACTTGAAGGTTCACCGGTTATCATGTCTGGTGCTCCGGTGCGAATAAGTGTGACTAATATGTATATTGATCACATTAATCAAGCATGTAGGATTGTATGTAGATGTCCCTGGTCGTATTAGACGCCTCGCAAAAATGAGAGATTATATGTGAATGGAGTTAAAAGCATGACTTAAGGCTTTGATTGCAAGCTGTCACAGATATCTATTTTTCATCTCCATAATATTTATGCTACAGAAAGCAGATGTTACTTTAGAGCAATAAAGTTTATGAAATATTCAAACTTTTGTTTCATCTACAATCTCTAGTGGTTTCATTTGTCTCATTTTTCATAGATTTTCTCTCTACCGTCTTTCCAACGTATTTCATTCGTTTAAAAATAGAATGTTCCTCAAACATAATATCCTAAGGTCAAATTGAATAACAAATCACGAAAATGAATAATTCACTCTTTCAAACCACACAGGCATCATTATTCACACAAACCAGTGTTCGCCCGATAGACACTTTATTCAGGCTCTCTGTCTCTATCTCCAGTGTCACTGTCCCTTGCTCCACAAATTTCTGAAATTTGAATCGATCTCATTGATAAAACGTTGATGAGTAAAAACACTAATTCTTGACTGTTCTGGCTAATTCGCGCTCTCAACTGATGCTCCGGTGGCTTTGTGGTTAGAGGGTATGCTTGCAAGTTTTCTAGCTCCAACGTCGCTGGTTCAAACCTGGCCACGACTGATCAGAACCAACAGGCCGAAACATTTATCGTGGTGGCTACATCTGATTAGATTTGATGAGTTTATCAACTGCCAGGTTACTTGTCTTGACATGTAATGAATAGCGCCTGCGTGAAGCGCCTCAATGTCGGATGCAGCATTAAGTGATTCCAGAATACAATACGCTCTCCACATGCTTGCGTTAAAGCAGTGCCTTCCACAGCTCCTCAACAGCTGCTCCGGTGGGCTTGTGATTAGAGGATATGCTTGCACGTCCTCTAGCTTGAACGTCGTTGGTTCAAACCCTCCCGTGACTGATCAGAACCAACAGGCCGAAGCATGTCTCGAAGCATCTGTTAAGATTTAGTAAATTCATCATCTCCCAGGGTACTTGTCTTGAAATACTTGACTATTACGAATTCCTTTTAGCTTGAATGAAATCATTAAGCTCGATTGAATTTTCATGTACTTGATACGTGCCCCACGAGACAAGAACTGTATAGCAGCCAGATTGGAGTCTACCTCGGCCTGCAGGACATCAACTCGCAACATTGTTCCAAGTTCGGCCCACAGTTGCTAATTTGTAGAAACACGCTTCGCTTTTCATTTTCATTGTAGAGGATGGGCTTACACCTTTTCAAACTGCAGAATCTAAGCCATCTAAAAGCATTTCAAAGTCACTGAGTCTTAAAAACTGATGGCATTTTAAAAATGGACTGATCTCTATTCAGTTATCGAAGAGATCGACCTGTGGCTCTTGAGATCTAAAAAAGCCGTAGCCAACGGAATGCTGTCTTTTGATTAAAATTTTCGACTACATCAGATACAACATTTTATTAACAGCTGAACAAATTTTACAGATGTTTCTTTGGGCATTACTATTCCCCATTGCTGCTTGAAGAAATGTCGAAGCATTTTACTCTCAAATAGCTGGTATCAAATAAATGCAAAATACGGTGATTTCAATCTACATATGTGTGTGCTTCAGGAACTAAGCAAGTAAAGGGGCAACCCGGATATTCTCTGCGCCTCTAAGCTCCCTTGTGGTTAGAGTTCTCTATAGCAGATGGTGAATATTAGGGATTCTGATCTAACAAGGAGTTTTCCTTCCAGTGTCTTTAGAATATGGTAACATGTGAACGTAACCGACAAAATGATGCATATAAATCAACTGGCAATTTTTTAAAAGATGTAGATAATATCTTGAATGCAATTTGACTTTGATGAACTTCACATTTTATCTATCTTAATTTGCAGACACATAACGGCCGCTGGACAATGTCACCATATTTCTGCGACGCATTCGTCATGTTCGATGTTTGGTTTTGTACAGCATCAATATTCAATCTTGTTGCTATCAGTTTTGATAGGTGAGAACTCATACATGGTCGCTGTTGCTATTATTTCGATGAAATGAGACTGTCATTTGAGAATAAGATTCCTATTAAAAGAAAATAATCATTTTCAAGTGAAAGCACAGAATACCACATGCATCATGTAATCAGTATAAGAAACTGAAAAGTGTAAGAAACCGCTCCTGAAAAGTGATTGATATACACTTAAGATATGTGTTATGTACATTAGAATACGCAATGGTCTCCGTGGCACAGTGGCTACGTGCTTGGCCTAGCAATCTTTTGGTCCAGAGGTCGAGCCCTAAAAGTGTCATTGGAAGTCGAAAGGAAGGGCATCCGGACTAAAAGCACCACAGCGCTCCAGAAAAGTCTGACTATGTCCCCACCGTCCAAGCCCCCGGTATGGGGGAGTAGTGACGTTAAACCTTCATTTACCGTCGTACCCAACGTGGATGGAACAATCGACGCTAAATAAGCAAGTATTAGAATATACAATGCACTCTAATGCACATGCTATGTGTTATAAATGCATATCATCACTATATGATTACTATCACCATGTGCACGAGTATGATAGAAAGATGTCCTCATACTTTACCAAATTAAGCATGAAAATTCCTTGGCAGCCGTATAAGCCACGTTTCGCCCTACACGATCCCATCAGTAAAGCCTGGAATGGCCCAAAATAGCTTAAAAATTTAGAATGGCTGAGCAAGCTGAAAGACTGCACATCAGGCTGCGTTTGTTTATCCTGGCTTAGCCGTGCAGCTGATAATCATCAACAAATGCAGAGCGGCCTGTTATTCAGTCCGCCAGTTTGGTCAGCCATTCTGTATATTTTCAGCCAGTTTGGACCATTTTTCAGCTGAACTGATAGCCCCTTCTTCGGCTGCTAAGGATTTTTCGTTCATAATTTACTGAAGTCTGAGTACATATTTCTATTCTATGCCCAGGCGAACTGGCAATCTGCAATCTTTGATAATTTTATGCACAGATATAAATTTAAAGACTAATTTTGATCAGCAGGAATCTTTATCTGTGTTGAAGAGTTATTTCCATCAGGGATGCGGAGTCGGAGTCCTGGAGTCCTATCATCTTTGCTGGAGTCGGAATACTCCGGACCCCGGGCCATAACTAGACCCGAAATATAATACAAACACAGGAGGCGAGGAGCCAAGTCGTATACATCCAACTTAAAGCGAAATTTGATTAACTTTCATCGAAAATGATTGATAATTGATACAGCAATGATCACTAAAGATAGGTTCAAGTAAGCCTATAATGATCTATGATGTAGGTTACTAGACTATTTTAAAAAAAACAGGCTTTACATGCTTGCGACCCGGAGTCGGAGTCGGAGTCCTATCAAAATGATAGGAATCCGCATTCCTGATTTGCATGCCATTCACCATTACTGGTTGCGTCATTATTCCAGCTTTTTCGACTTGGGAAAAGGTAGAATGCATTCAATATTTTCCCACTGTATATTCCAAGGCGAGGAGAATACGTGTGGCTCCCAGCATAATGAGTTCAACGGTATCCAGTTAGAAAAGCAAATTGTGATCCTAAAACATCCTGATTAATACTGATTCTGAATGACAATCCCAACAATATTAAATGAGATAAAAGACTTTGCTATTCATAAAGTCCCAAATGAGTAAGGAGTATTGAACCTGAGTTCTAACTACTTGAGAAAAGAGTTCCGGCATGTGGCACTCTTTGAGTTCGAAAATATTAGCACTCATTTCAGAACTCTTTGGGTTCGAAAGCACAGTACTTAATTCGCATTCATTTTAGTACTCATTTAATAAGTTGCGTAGAACTAGCACATCAACTTTATCGTAGAATGCCATGCGTCATATATAGTATATAGCCCGCTACATTTCATGAATCTATCGAAGAATTGCTTTGGCAATTAAACACAAATACATTTGGATCAATGAAATATACACAAGACTCAAAGCACTGTCGGAGAGGAATAAAAATGTTGGCAGGACTCAAAGTGCAGTCGGAGAAAATCATAGACGTTGGCAGGGCTCAAAAAAACCGTCAGTGAGGATGCTTTTGATCCGAATTGATGTCCTAGGTTCATGAAGAGGACATCGATAAAATGTCACAGATTGATTTGCAGAACCTTAAATTATTTCACTGCACCCGCCTCGATATGAAGAAAATCAGCAACACGTCATCTTCAGTTGTGAGCACTCGCTACCTGAGACAGAAGCGACCCGAGTGACGATTAAGGTGAAAGGAACTATGAGCAACTGTGTTGACTAGCTGATTGACGAAACAGTCGCTGTTCATCTCATCATCGACAATGCGCTCTCAGCTCAGAACAAAATGACTTATTCAGATAACGTGCGCCATCACTACCAGCTGCATGGTGACTCACTGAATTTGGCCTCATGTCGCTGTTGAGTTATGAGTTACTCATTTATTGATATTGATATTTCATCATAGTACTTATTAACAAGTATTTTAGTACTTTTGTGAATATTAGTTCGGTAATTCTATAGTACTCATATGTTTAGCAATCAGATTCATTCTTAAATAGGGCTTTATGATTTACTGTCTAGTAGTTCACTCTCTAGTCTTAGTCCAGAATAAAGCTAAATATATGAAGCGGAATATATGAATATAGTATACATGATTTAAACTTTCTAAAATTCTTGCAAGACACCATTGATGAAAATGCCAAGCTGGTTGTATTCGATGTAGTGAGCTTAACACCAATATTCCCCATGATTTAGGCAAGCAATGAAATATTGGGCATCTCTGGATTCGAACGATATGAAAGAACGTTTTCAACAAGATTTTGTAACTGAAAGTTTAAGGTTGGTACTGACAACTAACAATTTCTCCTTTGGAAATGACTATTATACATCGGTGAAAGGTGCGACAATGGTTACCGTGTGTTAGCAATTAAGAAAACAAGTAGGAATTGCAATCAATTTCAGCAATGTAATTTGTATTGCAAAACATGTACGAGTAGCATATGCAAGGAGAGTACGCATGAAATGTTAATGTCCAACGATTGCGTAGTAGCAGACGACCGCACAGCATAAGCGACTTGCATGTTCTGAGACCACGGCAATGTGACATAGAACGCTAACGATACAAATGAACACATATCAGCGCGCATACACACAACACAAACACTATTATTCAACAGTCAATAACGCATGCATTCAATCCAACTCGCAACATTCTCCCAGGACACGAAATAAATCACACACAAAAAGAAAAATAAAAAAAACAAAAAGACTAAAAAAACGCAACTCAGTAAAGAGAAACATCAATAATATCTTGAGTAACTAGTTTCTCGGTTAGGTCTTAAATTATATGGCCTCCAATTTTCTTCAATATCTTCATTCACTTGAGTATTTTCCGATTGCATGACTTTGCTGATTTTCCTCAAATACCTTTGATTTCTGATTTTTAGTTCTCCGTTTATTTTGATTTTCCAACTTCCATGACCGCTTGGACTCACGATCTCAGCCGGGATATCAAACTGCTTCGATTGTTTATTTAAAACCACAACACTTTCCCCGGGAATAAATTTCACGAATCTCCAATTCTTGACTTCACCCTTTCTTTCATACACATCTGTCAATTTTCTTCGTGTACATATCAACTGTTTCTTGGACTGTAATGACCCGTACTGATTCGACATTTCGCGACCGAATAAACGATAAAATGGAGTACATCCTGTAAATATATTTGGCAATGAGCGTATATCAAAGAGAGCTTGAGTAAGTGCATCATCTATAGTCACTCCAGAGTCGATCATTTTTATCATTCGCTTTTTCAGAGTACCGTGAAATCTTTCAATAACGGCGTTTGAGTGAGGATAGTAGGGACTGCTTTTCTTATGCTTTATTTGAGCATGTAGCAAAAAATCAGTAAAGGATTTGCTTGTAAAAGCTGTTCCGTTGTCCGATATGATAACTTTTGGAAATCCAAATAATGAAAATATATGTTTGAGACATCGTACTGCTTCTTCGGTTGAACTGGATCGAACCTGATCGATGATAGTGAAATATATTCGGTTCTTCAACTTTTCTGAATTCCCGGTAAAGTCTACAGCTAAAGTATGCCATGCAGAATCTGGTTCATCTGCCTCAGCTTTTATCGGTGCCGTATAGTTCTCAGGAGAATATTTTATGCAATGCTGGCATTCTCGAACATCGTTATCGATGTCAATACTCATTTTAGGCCAGAAAAACATAGACCGTAATAAAACCTTCATCTTTCAACCACCGATATGGCCTTCATGACATTGCTGCAATATTCTTCTTCTCAGACTCGTAGGAATTATAACTCAGTCTTGTAACATCAGGAAACCTTTGTCGCTTATCCAAATTTTCTTTCTTAAGGGCCAGTAAGATCGAAGTGATATTCGTGACTCCTTGGTCCATTCATCAAGACTGCTTTTCAATTCATTTTGCTCAGTATCTTCATTTGCAGACTTCAGCACATCTTCTTCAGAAACGTAACTGTTTTGCATAATTAAACAGATTGTTTCTTGACAGCTTTCCATATCATCCGGTTTATCAGCAATAGGATTGCGAGATAGCAAGTCTGCTTCAGTATTCTTCTGTCCACTGATATGCTGCAAATCAAATTCAAATGGCTGCAAGCTCAACATCCACTGCTGGATTCGCATTGGCACATGCTCAATTTCCTGCTTGAAGAAAGAAATCATCGGATTGTTATCGGTTTGAACTACAACTCGCTTTCCGAATATGAATGGTTTGAATCGGTACAATGGATACACTACCGCAAGGAATTCCTTCTCGATATGGGAATAACGCTGCTCAACGTCGGTCAAACTCCTTGAAATGAACATAACCGGCTTGTCCTCCTGTAACATAACTCCGCCTAAACCAATTCCAGAAGCATCGACTTTGATTATAACAGGCTTTTGCACATCAAAAATTTCAAGCACGTTATCTCGGAAAGTTGTTTTTTTATTTTAGCAAAAGATTCTTCTGACTGAAAAGACCAATGAAAATTGTCTAACTTCAGTAAATCCCGCAATGGCTTGCTGATCTCCGAAAAATTAGGAATAAACCTTCTGCCGGCATATCCTGCTAAACCCAGGAAGGATCTCAGTTCTTTAGTTGATGCTGGCGTCGGAAATTTGAGCAATGCGTTTAACTTCTCATCACTGGGATGTATTCCCGATGCAGATAACTTGTGTCCCAAAAATGAAATCTCTTCTCGTAAGAACATACATTTCTCCTTGTTCAGTTTGATTCCACTTGCTTCAAGTGTTTTGAGTACCTTTGATAACCGCTCATCGTGCTCATCCTTAGTCCTGCCCACAACTAATACATCGTCCAGGTAAGCAATCGTTCCTTGGCAACCTCGAAGAATGTGATGCATAACCTTCTAGTATATTTCCGGAGCACTTGCAATTCCGAACGGCATTCTCGTGTATCTAAAATTCCCAAAAGGTGATGAAAATGCAAGATACTTTCTCGACTCAGGGTGAATTGGAACTTAATAGTATCCTGATTTAGCGTCAATCAAAGAAAAATATTTGGAGTCGGCAAGTTGAGTCATAATGTCTTCGAGCGAAAGTACTGGAACGGTTCCCTTTCCAAAATTTTATTCAGATGCCGGAAATCTGTACATATTCGTATATTGCCATTCTTCTTCCTCGCCACAACTATCGGAAACGTCCATTCAGGTGTCTCAACAGGCTCTATGACTTCTTCCTCCAACATAGATTGTACTTGTTTCTCGACTGCTTCAAGCAATGCGGCCGGTAATCTCCGCGCAGGATAAGAAACTGGGCATGCATCATCTTTAATTTTCAAACGATAATTAATACCTTTCATGCAGCCCAAACCAGAAAACAACCCCTCATACTGACTAAAAATATCTGTATCAGTAATAGCGTAAATATTATCAATACTCGTACGTTCAGCATTATCTGTAAAAATTCCAAGACGAAAACAAAGAGAACGCGATAATAAAGGATATTCCTCATCAGCATCAGCAACCCAGAATTTCTCACGCACTACAGTATTCCTGTACTTGACATATACGTAAACATGGCCTAATACGTGTAGCTGAGGACCTCCGTATAACCTAAGAGTAAATGTAAAAGTAGTAAATTCCCAAAAACAAAAATTCCTATGCAAAACGTTAACCTTTGCTCCAGTGTCTGGAACACACTGCATATCTACATCATTGATAGATACTGTTATACAATCACAACTCTCAGGCGTACAAGCATTTACATGCTCAACATTAACACAACTTATAGTGAAATCATTACTTATTGCCGTGGTCTCACCTTCATCAGCTGCTTCATCCAAAGAAACTTCTCGCACAGACGACTTCAGCTTCCTCGCAGCATCGTTCTTGTTGACCATTTCTTTCGATCGACACATCACCGCAAAATGTCCATGTTTGCCGCATGCTTTACACTCTGAATCCTTTGCCTTGCACATTGGATGATTAGCCTTGTGATTAAATGAGCCACAGCGATAGCACCTGTTCCGCTCTGAGAACCCCGTTGAATTTCGTTGAACAACGACTTTCCTTGAGTCGACATTGATGCGATTGACTTCTGATTGCTTCACCTTGACTTGTCGTCTACCCGCAGATCCTCTCTCGAACGACTCTGCTTTAGTTACCGCCTTATCAAATGTCAGTGACGTGATATCTTCGGACATTAACCGTTCGCCAAGATTGTCGTTATTGACACCAAGAACAAATACGTCACGAAGCATTTCTGCAGAAACACAATTCTACGAAGACGACATGCAAACGGAGTAATGGATTCTTCTGGATTCTGACGAGCGCGATAAAATTCTCTTCTGTAGACCATTGCCAGATTCACTGGCATCAAAGTAAATATTCAATCGCAGTAAGGAATCTCCGTAATCTCCCTTTGGGTCAGGCAATCCGTCATAGATTGCAAGCCCATCACGACCCAAAGAACTCAGTAATATTGGAAGCTTTGCCGCTGAATCTGTACCAGCCACTTGAAAATAATACTCCAACCGTCGTATAAAAAATTTCCAATCACCCGTCTTGGGATTCGCAGACAATTCAGGTGGTGGAAACTGCATATGTATTGATGAAGTTGCTCCTTTCGGCATCCTCGTCGCCAAATATGTTAGCAATTAAGAAAACAAGTAGGAATTGCAATCAATTTCAGCAATGTAATTTGTATTGCAAAACATGTACGAGTAACATATGCAAGGAGAGTACGCATGAAATGTTAATGTCCAACGATTGCGTAGTAGCAGACGACCGCACAGCATAAGCGACTTGCATGTTATTGCCCCAATCTATGCAACCCTTAACCCTGCTTACTTAGAAATTCAACAACATGTAAAGTCATGACAAAATAAAAATAATTGTGGGTTGAGGGAGTTTGCGAGAACATGAAGATAAATTGGAACAGGCATCTCAATCATTGCTTCATCATATGGATTTTTGACAAAGAAAAATTGAGAAGCTTCAATCAATTGACCAGCAATATACAATTTTAAATGGAGATTAACAAAAGAGTAAAATTTCTTCTATGGATATTTTAATAATGAAGAAAAATAACAGACATTATTCATAAAACTACAGACACTCAACAATACCTCTTTTTCAACTCCAATCATCCCCGGCATACCAAAAGAACCATCCCATCAAACCTTGTCAGAAGAATTTGCACTACCGGTATCGTGAATGGTGAATCTCGAAAAGAATCCTGTCTTCTAGAATTGAAAATCTTTCTTAAAAAGCAAGCATATCCTTACAAACTTATCTCAAAAATCTATATTTTTCATTTTGATAATGCTGTTTGTCCATGAGCCTAAGATTGTCGGAGGACTAACATAGGACGAGAGACATGCTTGAGGGAAGTATAACTTGTGGAGGTTCTCGTATTTGCAGCTACATTTTCACTCCTTAAGTTACTTTTCGCAGTTATTATACTACTTATTGCATAGTAGCACATTTTAAACTATTTTAATTCTTTCAGGCATAAAGCGGTGACAAAACCCCTGGATTACGCCAGTCAGCGGAGCCTTACTTGGATATACATCAAAATTGCTTTTTCGTGGGGAGCAAGCTTCGCAATTGCAGTGCCACTCGGTATTGGTTACAACTGGACACCAGGTCGCTCGAGTCAGCCATTTGCGTGTCATTTCTTCAACTCCGATTTCCTATTTTACTCTTCAGTCGGCTCATTTTATATGCCGACTGTTTTGATGATCATTCTTTATGCTCGTGTCTTCAATACTCTGCGTGTGAGAGCCAAGTCAAAGCTTAAAACGAAGCAGAAGGACCAAAACGTAGTCGACGGTCATAATGGTGCATTGTTCCTCAATCGCGACGCTCATCATTTATGCAACGAAGTCTCTGCCACTCAACATCCACCGTCTCAGTTAATTACAGTGAAATATGATCATGCTACTGATACAGCTTATACAGTAGTGCCTTCGCCAATTGAAAGGGCTACAGTAGACAGTTCTTCAACGGACCGGCCAACAGTTAGTGATGACGTCACTTATGTAGCTGCCAATCAGAGCGCTTCGGGAGCCCAGTCGGGACTTGAATTGCAAGCTGACCCTCAGACAGGCGGCAACACTCTTCTTCTTATAAACGGACAATCTGTCTCAACAAAGCATAACGCTGTTAACGAGGACATCGCAGATGATTTACAATTTTCAGACTGGCAAGAATTCAGACGCCACTTAAAACGAAGAGTTCGTATAGCTAAGCATGGAGGTTCGCTCCAAGAAGGACGAGTGAAGAAAAATAAAGAAACGTCCCCATTGTGCGTCAATTTGCGAGGCCTTGCTTTGCCGAGAGTTCGGCGGAAGAACCCAAAGGCCAAGAAGGAAAAATCCGCAATCAGGAGAGAGCAGAAAGCCACACAGACTCTTGCCATTGTTCTTGGTGAGTTACATTTCTGATCTATCAAATTAAACTAATGTTTGTGGAAAGAGGGAATGAGTCAAGTCGATGATTTTATACAAATATTCTATTTGTAATTAGTGGTCATTGTGGACTTTTCGAAATTTGAGTTTTCCATCAAAATAGGAAAGAAATGAGATAAGTTCCTCAATAAGGAAACGTGAGGAATATGCGGCATTTGAAAGCAAAATATTCTTCATAAAACGACAAAATGAATAGACGACAAGTCAGCTCACATAAGTAGCAAAGGCTAAGAGTGACAGTATGCAGCCACGGTACTACAGCTGTAAAGTCAGCATATCTCTTCCACTAACAACGATATTAACCACATCTCCTTTCTTTCAATTTTTTCGGCGACTTCTGTAATTCAATTGGAGCAGAAATTACTATTTATTGCTTCCCAACTTTATAAGCATTATCATCATTCTGTAGACTGCTTTGAAACTTTTGAAGCCTGTGTCAAAAAAGTACCTGTATTTAAGTGAAGAAGCATGAACCCACTTACATTTGCGGAATCGGAGCGATGTGATGCTGAAATAGCCAATACGGAAAACTTGCCTTTAATGCTATAAATATGCTGCAAGCTGTAAAAAGTGAAAAAGTGAAAACTGCTAGCATTAGCATCAAAAGACTTTTATGGATTTTTAATGTTCTATACATCCTGAACAGAAAATATCCGGAAAGCATTGTTTAAAAAATGACATTTCTAAATTTGTATATATGTACATATATATAAATATATTGATGAAATTCAGCTTCAACATGCATGCATTTTCGAAATTGTCGTATTTATTGCTATTGTAGGTGACAATGATTGCTAAAGTGATAATTTTCTAAATGAAAATGAGATTTGAGCGATAATATGTTTCGCTGTCTTAATGGTGTGTAGTTTAAAGCGCATCACGATGGATTTTGTGAATTATTTCAAGGAATTTTCCTGCTTACAGAAATTGTTGTTTCTCGGGCGGAAATCTATCAAGATCAAGCAATAGTCCCAGCGTATTTCTTGAATCCTCTGAATGGCTAATTTCAACAATTTTCAGTTCCAAAGCTACATGCAGATCCAAATATTCAGCGAGTATTTTGAGAAAATTGTTGTGCGCATCTTTGCACAAGCATTGCTATTTATTGAGCGCACACATCCCACTTTGTCAAAAATCTGATACTTAAAATATTTGACAAGAGAAATTACGCAATCATTTTCACAAAACCTAAGTAACCGAGCTTTTTTCAGTCAAACATTGGAAAATTGAATATTTTACAATTAATGGAAAATGATGCGAGCAGATAACCTGAAATATCGGTACATGTTCAATACTTAAAACTGGATGTTTATCAACTTCCAAAGTAGCAATGTATTGTCTCGCAACATCAGCAAGCTTCGTGTCTAAGACAATACTTAAATCGATAATTTCGATATACATGATAATTCAATAACAAATTGCCCATGCAACTTATGAAAGAATTGATAACATTTAACTTTTATTTCATATAAACTTCACGATGATATTGTGGAAAACTTCTTATTGCGCAAAGAACATCGATGCCACATTTCTGAAAGGTGAACTATCAGGAAGCACTTAGCAGCCAATCTAATTTATTTCTATTGAATAAGTAGATGTATTGCTATCTAATAGAATGTCATATAAAAGATACTTATGAATGACATGACATGAACTTTAATGTGAATGATGATCTGAAGCATAATGCATGAATACTCATGTTGTCAGAATTATATACATGTACTTGCAACACGTTTTTCAATTTCAGGTGTTTTCCTTGTCAGTTGGACACCATTTTTTACAGTTAATATCATCAACGCTATTTGTCTGAAGTTTCCGAACTGGAAAGAGAATGGAATTTTTATCTGTCACATTCCTGAAATATTGTACAGTCTGTTTGTCTGGCTAGGATACGTCAACTCTTGTCTGAATCCCGTCATTTATACAATTTTCAACGCAGACTTTCGCAAAGCATTCAAAATGCTATTGAAAAGAAAACAGTAATTTCGATTCCCTTGAACTAAACAACGACATGGTTTGTAATTTCAATTTGTGTTTGTTGTTCATATGAATTATGACTGTGTCACATGTGCATTGTGTAGTACAGCTTCATATCAAATTGACAGATTACGAATACGGCTTGAATGCTGAGCAATTTAAAAGTGTCAATCCATTGACGGTGAATTTTGCAATTCATGTCTTATTTTGCGCTTGATAGCGTCATTGATAGCGTTGATGCAAAACGTTCTATCAAATGTCGTGGCCGTTTCTTCACGGGCGAACTCGGTCGTATTCATCATTCTGTCAATTATATAGATTCGGTAGATGAGATCCTGTCCATTACATTTTTCACAGCTCATTCATGACGTACATGTAGAATGAATTTTTACCTCAATATCAGTCAAAAGTGACCAAAGTGTGAATTAGCTGCTATAAATGCTTTCTGAATTTCTTTTGTCTTCAAGGACATTATTATTTAATCAACCAGTAGGCATTTAAAGAAATCTTACAACCTAAACTATCAATTTATGTTTGCAAAATAATACTCAACTACTTTATGTCGTTTAAATTGATAGCCAAGTTCATATTCTTTTGAACGTGACCTTATGATCTACCAGCATTGTCAACACTCACGTTCGAAGCAGTAGGCCACTTAAATACTTAGAAATCACGATGTAATTTTTCTTGAGTAGTGTAGAGACTACTCGTGAAATACCTTTAATTGCAGTGTATCCCGTTGTCGTAGGGAACACGGCTCAGTCCTGACAGCACAGTCTACTGCAAGCCAATGTTCCTGAAAAAATCATTTGAGAACATGCCACGTATGTCTTCCATTATAATCAAGCACAGCATGATGTTTTTATCTACTCATTCAATCAATAAAAATAAAGAATTCTACTCAATAGAAAGGCTTTAAGATTTCTTGCTTCAAAGGACCTAAATCCTGTATCAAGTTTGTTTTGTGTGCGTGTAGAATAGAACCTATTTTTTCAAATAAACGGTAGATGTAGATTTTCAAGAAGTGATTGATTTATGCTGTTGTATTATTTTTGTATTTTGTCATTGAGCAGTACTGGAATTCTTTTACGTGCTTGCTTGTGCTTGCATTATGTTCTTCAAATAACATCCTATCACTGCATCATAATGAATATATTGTTGCCATGATTACAAGTTGTTTTTCATGACAAAACCAACATTTTGACCCACTACGAGTACAGGGTATAAGTGAGCAATATAATGTAAAAAGGATATGATAGAATTTTCTGTCGAAAATTTACATACTTCTTCCAGGTGTAAAGGTACGCGTTCCCTCTTTTGTCTCTGACTGGTAACTTGAACTGAAAAAAGGACGAGGTGATTGTTTCACTAATCTCCGTTTGGCGAAGGGCACAAAGGGCAAGTCATAAGGCGCAAAAGGAATTCTTCAACATAGACCTACCAAGTATGTTTCATCGATAGTTGGTACATGGAATGTTCGAGTCATATTTCGTAAGCCATAGTCGTAAGCCAAAAGTCGGCTTTGATTGCACAAACGCACAGAAAAAGCAATGTACAACGGCTTGTGACCGATGACTCACGACCAATGCCGTATTCCTTGTGGCTTTTGATATATCTCTGCAGGAATGATGATGTCAAAACATGATGTGTCGGGAACACAGAATTAAAAACATATGCATCTGCACGCGTCTTCGGTTTCCTAGAATGGAAGGATTGTATCCAACCTTACTATCGAAATGGCACATTGCAGAATTAGACAACTTGTTCCTTCTCGAATGGATAATTCGTGTATGGCTTGATATTGGAAATGACAAACGATAAGCTGTCAGCAGAGGACACCAGAGCCAGGCTAACATTGTGTATGCACTATGCAGTGAGGAATGCTGAGAAGACGATGGTGAAATCATCAAGTGAACTAATTTTCGTACGCATGATATTTTTTTTTAAATGATGATCGGAAGGGCCAACATTATGGAGAAAACGTGTGCGCAATGATCTGAATTCTTCGAATCTGAATGAATTGTGGCAATCGAAGCACTTTGCTTGAACTCACATTTATCCGCAAGCGACTCACGACTTTTTTCCAATCTTTGTAAGGTATTAGGAATTTCTCTTTGCCCACTTACTAAGTTCCTCGATGTGGCGGCGATTTCGAATAAATCACACTTCTAGCAAACCGAAGCAGATAAACAAAATATTTAATTCTGTGATCGGGAGTCATCGCACAGAAGATGTATTGCCGGCTTGCAAGGTATACTTTGACAATAATATACTGCTTTGAAAACTGAAAGCATGCAACTACTAGTAATTCGAAGAGATACAATTGCATACAAAATGCGGCCATTCAGAAGTGACCAGAGTTGTTCAATGAAAAATATCAAATATTAACAATTGTTGGCAGGACATCATTTCAATAGGCACTCAAGAAAAGTGCAGATTTTGTCAGCAAGTGACACGCAAGCAACTTGATACAAGTAAATGCTCTTTTTGAAACAATTCACTTGTCAAACATATGCTCAGTAGGCTACTCTTTCATCACTAGTTGAGTATGACCAAGTTGCATAAAAAAGCTGTAAATTTTGACCTACATGCGAGTTATGAAATACATTGAATTATTGACAACCAAGGTCTGTCGCAATACATTGAAAAGAGTGATAACTATTAAGTCAATACAAGACATCAACACCCTTGATTCCCTAACCGCACTCGCCCGACTTAGGAATCGAACCGACGTCCGCAGTGGAGACGAGTTTGCACCTTCTTCACTAGTCCACACTGACGGAATAAAAAGAATGCGAGTGATATCACTTCTGCCCTGCATTCCCTTTGAGCCGTCAGCGTGGCCTAGTGAAGAAGGTACGAGATAGTCTCCACTTCGGTTTGATTCCTAGGTTGGGCGAGTGCGGCGAGGAATCAAGCCCCTGCAACATTCCGACGGGTCGGAAGATGTCTACATGTATTTTCGACTGATTGATATTTCAATGAATTTAGATTTCTTCCCGTGATTTTCATAACCGTGATTTCATAACGAATGACCTCCAGGTTAATTCGTTCGTCACTTTGGTCTAGCGTTGTTGCCGTCTCTGCCAGAACATCTGCTTCTTCATTGCCATCGAGTCCGTCGTGTCCGTCTATCCATTGGATTATTATATTGTTTGCCCGTTCGATCAGTTTAAGCAGGTGATGTAATTGTAGATATAATGCGGCATACCAACCACTAAGTTAATTTTGTTAACAGCTGCTGAACATTCGAGTTCATAGAGGCATAAAAATCGGATGGTTTATGGTAGTGTTTATGGTTTATGTTGGTGAGATACGGAGATCACTCAACTCACGAAAAAAATGTATAAACGCACACGTGACTGTAGATCGTCCTCTGCAAATTCTTTGAGGAAAAATCTGACGTTGATCTACTGAATTCGGTTACTGATGCCAAGCGGTCCTATGAAAGATTTGTCTCAACGTCTTGCAGAACATCCTAAAAACTCTTTTGGAATTTTCTGAGAAATAGTTTGGCTTCAAAGCAAAACGTATTGTCGGTGATTAAGTCCGATGGATCACTGTCCTCCATAGATAGTGAAACTGCAGATGCCTTGAACTCATATTTCGTTTCGTCTTTGACAGGGGAAAGGAATAATATTGACTTGTCTATGACGCCTACCCATCCTTTTCAGCTGAGTGATGTCATTATTAAATTATGAAGATACGCGTCTCCGATGCCCTAAAATCTATTCGATCCTTTTCATCTCCGGGTCTAGATGAGGTATTCCCTTTAATGGTAAGGGAAAGCGGTACACGTTTCACTCACGTACTTGTAAAAGTTTTTTCATCCCCCTTCCGTAATGATTGTATCCTTTCTGAATGGAAAATGGCAAATGTCACCCCTGTTTTCAGATTTAAGTCCCTTTATCCGCTGGTGCAATACATGGTGCTTCAAGGTCAGCATCGACAAGTGCGAACGTGCTCATTTCGGCTGAGGAGGTCCTCAACTGTGCAATAACTTTAGTGGTGTGGATATCAAATTTAGTGACTTTCTTAATGACGTTGTTGTAATTATCTCACAAGACCTAAAACCTTCGCTGCACTGTTTAGAGGCAGCTGCTCGTGCTCAAAAAGTTTTAGACTACATGAAGACTTGTTTGAAATTTCTGGATCCCTCGGCCTTTATTCGCTTGTGTCAAAGCATTCATTCGACCACATTTGGAGATTTGCTCTGTACATGTAATATGGTGTCTTTTCATTTTGAAAGACAGAAGTCTTTGAAAATGTCCAAAGACGAATGACCCGAATGTTTCCCGAAATTCAACATCTGGATTATCCATAGACACTGCTCAATTCTCGAGATTAAGACTTTACAAACGAGGCGTTTACGCCAAGACCTCATCACCGTTTTTTATAGATAATTCAAGGTCATATTTCTGTTTCGCTTGATGCGCATTTTGATGTTTATTCGGAAAGTCGCACGCGTGGGCACAAATAAAAATTAAAAAGCTAATTTTCAAATTCATTGTGTCCAGGTAATTGGTTTTCATGTCGTGTTGTTACTTTTTGGAACGATTTGCCTGCAGATTGCGTTGAGTGCTGAGATATTAGTTCTTTTAACCTTTTAAGGACTGGTGGTACATATATGTACCACCTTCTTTTTTGTTGGATTACTATACTTTAAAGCCATTTGAAATAACCCAACAACCCTTATTTTGTTTATCTGCATAAAAAATAACTCATACAAACAAAAATTGCGTTTCAACAAAGTTTTTTTTATCTTTGGTTTCGATTTGAAATCTGCCATATCGTGAGGTAAGTTTTTGCCTTATATTACGAATCTCTAAATAATCACCGTGAGCACTTGTGTAACTCTTATAATAACCTATATTAGCAGACTAGACCACTTGACGCAAGATTTTTTCAATAGAAAACCGTACAGACTAATTTGAATTTTGGTGGTACATATATGAACCACTTGTCCTCAAGGGTAAATTTTCTCTATTATATTCTAGATTTCAAGTACCTGATAAAACCAATATTAATCATGCACAGACAACAATAGTTGGACAAAGTCAAGCTGTTTATGACATTATTCATCTAAACATTGACTTTTTTCGTTGTTGTTAGTGTAGGCATATCCTACACTACATAATGCGCAAATGTAGAATGTGTGCAGATAGATAGTCAAGACATACGTACGCAGATTCAGTGATAATTTTCTATCAGAAATCTGAGTGTGCTAGTGTTTTATACCACTTTACTAATGAAGTTGTTGGAAAAAATGAATACTCTGAGATTCTATTACCGACATTGCATCACTCAAAATATGCACTCCCGGCGGGAGTAGAACAGCTGCCATGCATCACAGTCGGCTTTATCAGCATGATCTCCACTCGATGCGCTATCATTTCACGCCTGCAGTTAGTAGGTCAAATGCATCAATATCGCACTAGCTTCATTATACATTTTGAAGTAGTAGCACGATAGAATATTTTCGTTTGTATAACTTCAATTTTGATATTTCAACTGTAGTGCAATTTGCTTTGTAGCATCAACGCTGCGGAATGTCTCAAAGAATTTTCCTACGACCAAGGCGGCGATTTAGTGCAGAGATAGCCATTCAGATGATCTTTGCGGATAATTCAGACGAGGAGGAACAGGATCCTGACGATGAAGACTTGTATTTCATCTCAAACGACATGGCCGATGGAGTTGAAGAATCCATAATAGTTGATGAGGCAATTTAGTTGATGATGACTCCAATGAAATAATTGAAAATGTTGCCGTCTCCTCTCCTACCAGACGTTGGTCAGCACGCAATGTCCTGCAGCCACCTGACTTCCATTTCGTCGATGTCGATCCTGACTTTATGAGCATTCCTGAAGATTTTGGAGATGCCTACTTACACATCTCAAATCTAGACAGGCTTATTTCTGAAGTTATTGTTCCTGAAAGTGCTAGATATTCTCAGCAAAAGGGGAGGTCTTTTGAAACAAACGTCGAAGAGATTAGAGCTTTTCTTTCTATCATGATATTCATGGGCTGTCACAAACTTCCGACCATGAGAGATTGCTGGTCAGCCGATCCTGACATGGGAGTGAAATTCGTTCAAAATTTGATGACTCGTAAACGCTTTGAGACAATCATGCAGGCACTTAATTTTGTCGATAACGAGAACGCCGATACCAATGACAAAGCATACAAGGTTAGGACAGTGATTGATCATTTCAACCAATCATTCCAGGAGCACCATCCACCCTCCAGGAGCCAAAGCATAGACGAGCACATGGTGTGTTTCAAAGGACTCAACTCCATGAAACAATACATGCCAAAGAAACCCAGTATCAGGTGAGGCTTCAAAATTTGGATGCGTTCAGATTCAAAGACGGGATATTGTTTTGAATTTGACCTCTTCACCGGTCGAAAACCAGAAGGCTGTGAATATATGCCTTAGGTGAGTCGGTTGTCCTTAAGCTGTCCGACAAATTAAAGAATATTGGAGTTCGACTAGCCTTTGACAACTATTTCTCATCGGTTAGACTGATAGAAATTCTGCACACCAACGGCATCATGGCCGTCGCCACGGTCAGTCCTAAAAAGAGAAACCTCCCGCCAATTGCAAAGAATGCAAAGAAGATGAAAAAGGGTGACATATCTGGATCCGTGGAAGAAGATGGAAAAGTTGCATATTGTCAATTGATGTATAAAAGGCCAGTGACGATGCTGTCGAACTTCCTGAAACCTTGCGAGACAACTGCTGTGACGAGAAGGGTGAAAGGCCTTTCGACAAGAGAATCTGTTCAAAACCTGTCATGGTGAGTAGACACTGAGGCCAACACATACACTTTTGGATGCATAGAAAACCTCACATGATGTGTACAAGTAATAATATTGTTTACTAGTATAATGTAACTTGTATTATGTTTAGAATTGTACATGTACAGTACATGCAAATCAAAGAACAATGCAAATCATAGCAATCCAAGATCAATTTACAGTGCCGCACCGGCACTGTCATTCATAGGAAGCCGTTTTGCATGTGGACTTCTGGATGAAAGTATATTGATTCTTCCTCCTTTTTGAATTTAGATATCTGATATCGCCTATTACATAATTGTGCAATGTGCATGCAACTCTTCAATCATGTCGTGAATCAATGAAGCTGTATCACAATAGGCCTACAGTCCTACACGAAATATATTTTCAATTTTATGAAATCGATTTGTGCATATCAATTACATAAGCAGGTCATACACACAATTCGCAGAGAGCTAATCTAAAAGCATTCGAAGCACATGTATTTTGACATTTCCTAAATGACTCACTCTAAAACGTAGGATATACTCGTACGTGCACAACTGTTAGTTACATGACAGTGCTTACATAACTTGTTGATTGTGCATTCAGTGGGCCTTTGTTTCCTGTGTATTTCTATAATCACATATCCTTTGCACACAAAAATATTTGCATGTAGGCCTGCATGCGCAAGCATATTGACGCTTTCTTTTTTCACAGGTGTCATTCTACAATTCAATAATGGGTGGTGTTGACCTAACGGACCAACTGAAGGAGTGCTACCAAATCGATCGACGAACCCGGGCAAAATTCTATCTGCGAATATTCTTCGACGTCATCGATTTGAGCATCCTCAATGCTCACATCATCTATCGGAAGAAAATGGAAATTTGTCGCATAAAATCCCCAACACTGCTGCAATTCCGACAAGCAGTCGTTCGGAAGCTTGCTGAACAATTCAGTTCTCGACAAAGACTGCATCAAGGCAGAAAGAACCCGGGTCACTTCGTGGTTCCTGGCCATCACCTGCCAGTCTTCGGAGCCAAGCGCAGCCGCTGTTTCCTGTGCTCAGGGAAGCAGAATGACTGCAGAAGCAACGTGACATGCTCAGCATGTGAGAAAGGCTTCTGCTTGACTGCAACCCGGAATTGCTTCTATGACTTTCATGCATAGTTTTTAGCGTTTTTTTTATCCTTAAGAACAAGTGGCTTATATATGTACCACCCTGTATCTTCACAACGAAAAAGAATTATTAGATGAAATTTTGTAGTTTTCATATTGAAGTGATGGCAAAAAGATCCCGCAAGAGTAATTTCAATTTCGATAGCCTCAAGCACCATGGTCCTTAAAGGGTTGAAAATGTCTTGATTCTTACTTTGAAGAAAATATTACATGCGCAAATTACTTCTGCGGTGCCTATCTGTAATTTGTAACATTGGACGGCTTGCTCAGATTGGAGCGGATTTTGAAATACAAATACGATTAATTCTTTGTAGACTGACTTACTTTTTATATATTGCTGTCTGATGACCAGTGGCACTCATATCTGAAGATGAGACATATTTTGTAGTAGCTGAAAAACCTCACGAGAGCTGTGAAAATAGCAATCGAGTACACCTCTCGGATTTGAGCTTTCATAAAATCCGATACATGTTGGCGAATGGACACAGCTGGACGCATGTTGTCTCTATTTGCACAGACTACGAGTTGCGACCTTTTGCTCGCTCCTGTTCACGTCGACGTGAGCAGGACAGAGACAAAAGTCGCAACCAGTAGCACTTACAAATAGTGACAACATCCGCCCACCCCTATATAGACAACAACCGCATTTTTCTCTCCTTCAACAGTAATGAATGATACAAAGAGCCACATATCTTGAAGATCAAATTCCATTATTATATTGAGTTGCTTGATGAAGAAAAGTGTTTCCATGGTTACTACTGACTAACAGGTAATAAGTAAATTATTGAAATAACTAAAAATTGAAAACAGCATAAAGGAGATTGCAAGATCGGTGAAGAAACGTTTTTCATGTTGAAAAACAAAGAGGCGCAACGCAATTCTATGAATGACCATCTAATACACGATGGAAATCGAATATAGTATTGAAGATTCAAATGCTATGGAAGCCCTACTTTCTCAAAAGTTAAATAATGACAGTAATTGGATGAATCCCAAATCTAAGCCCAATGACCTCACAGAGAGAACGACCATGTTTGTCGATCGATTTCGAGTTTATTTTGAACCCATCTTCAGGACAATACAGTAGCTGAGACAACAGTTTTTGTACATGGATGAATCATGGTCAAAGTAATGCACTAAAAGAAGCGAAAATTAGAACATTTGGAGATGCACAGATGAAGAGTTCTCATTTATTAGTGCATACATTAGTACTTGATTTAATGCATAGTGTCTCTGCAGTGCGGGTGTGAATACTTCTAAATAGAACTTTGAAGTCCTCTTGGCTTGCTTCGTGTGGATGACAGCTCACTTCGGTAGGGACTGGCGCTCCTCTCAGATGCTCATTCACTCTCGTGATTAGGTGTCTCCGTGTCTCACGTATAGCAATAGATCACGTTGGATGCTAAACACGGAGGGACTTTATCTTTATTAGGAAAAATTGCTGAGGTCTTGAAAGTTTTAAAAGCGACCTGCAATTTGGCGTCGTTTTTAATTAAAATAGAGCTAATTATTTGGACGCTTTTTAAAGTTTCACGTTCCTTTTCCTTTTCCCCGAAAGTTTTCTTCCTTAATAGGGGTTACATGATTTTGCAGTTCAAGTATTGCGTTACTTACGTATTTGCTCATATTCACACTTCACATGAAGTTAAATTCATTTCTGACATTTTTATAAGATGAAGCTACAACATGCGTGATCTTAAAATCTGCTCGGAAAAACTTCCTAACTAACGTGCTGGCACTTTTTAAAGGCCGGCTGTTCTGCAGAATACAATATATGTATATACTCTAGGTTATTTTACATGAGTTGAATGTACAACGTACGTACTGTACATGTAAGTTTCTGTTCATATCGTACAGTTTTATCACCTTCCAAGCATATTGCAAAGTTTGCGAGGCACACCTTGGTACGTGGGTCCACCGGTTACTGATCGTCCAACATTTTAAAGAAACTAAACCGAGACGCAGGCAGTGGTCATCTTTGTGATGAGCCCGTTTATCTCACAGAAGAAGATGATTTGGAGGAGTAGCTATGGAGTGTTCAAATGTTTCTGTCTATTGAATGGGACTCGATGATCACGGAACATATGTGAAAAATAAAGGAGAGATAGACAAGAATCAATGAAAATCAAATATTTCGATAATCAATAACGTACATCAAAATGCAAAGGTGGACTTTTTTATCAATTGACGGCTGACTTCTTTATTGTACGTAGCTAATTCATGACAGCTTTCTTATCGGTGACTAATCCTTATTTAATATTTTTTTGAAAAATTATTCAGAGAGAGGATCAACAAAAGCATGCAAATATACAAAGGATTATCAGTTAATATATATTATGCAATCTCACCTGCAATCAATCAACTGATTGAAAGACAACACAAGACACAAAATTCGACTCTCTCGATAAAAGGATAAATTAGCTATTGACTTATTTTGACGCGGATGGTTCTTTTCAGCAGATGCGAATAAATCTCATGCCAAAGATTGAGTCCTATTGTTTCTGATTTTCTCTGCTTCTGTCAAATATCAGGATATTGATTTCAATTCATTCGCATGCAATGAGTGTGTGGTCTTGAATACACATCCTCCTCATAAATATCTATGGATGAAGGGATGTACTTTCTCCTTATTTCCACATAGGCTGGACATTGAACAATGAAATGAAAAAAAGCATTCTCGATGTCGCCGGCATCATATAATTTACAAATTTTCCTTTTCTGGGTTATCTCGATTTATACGATGTCTTCCTGTTCTAACTGTAAGTTGGTGATTCCCTTATTCCATAACTAAGCAACATTTCAACTTCGCTTCCATCTACGTTTAGATAAAAATAACTTTTCGCATTGCATTCAAAACTTGCAAATTTTAAATACATGTAACTTAGTCCAGTTTGGCTGGATTTTCCATTCTGAATCCGGTGTTCATGGAAATATTCCATTAATCGATTTTTGACAATTTTTTTCTGACTTTTCTGTGTTATTGCAATATGTGACTCGTTGGAATCAATCCTTTTCAGGACTATTGGAAGATCTTTGCCACTGCATGTTGTAAATAGTTGCATATACTTTTCCCATAACATTTTTCCCGCACGCAATTAAACTTAATTTACATTCTACCCATGTATTTTTTAAATCAAGACCAGTTGAGCAGCGTTGCATCATCATGGATTACTTTTTCTGAAGCGGACAGCTTCACAGTCTCCTAGCTCAATTAACAATTTATGAAGATGCTTAAGGACAGTATGAGTAGCACAGTATTCAAACCATTTATTTGACGCCATCTTAATTTCAATGAATTTTCGAACTTGAAATGTATAAGCGCATGTATATACTGTATATCCAAACTATGCTGGTTTGAAGCATGACTACAGAATGACAAAGAAAAAGAAGTAATGTGATAAACAAATAATCGCTCAACGTTTCACTCTGTTCTAAAATGGTGCTATATGACGACGATGTCACTTTAATTGAACCTCTTATAAGTGGATATAATCCAAACGACATTCCACCTGTAAGTGAATGGATTAACTTACACAAAATGTCCTTAAACTTGTGTAGATCTGGTTCCAAAACTCAAATCTTTCAAAGTTTTTGAGCACTGTGACAAAGTTTTGTCTAAAGATTTGTCTTGGGATTCACACATTGGCCATATTGTAAAGATAGCTAATAAACGTTTTGATGCTTTGAGAAAGTTGTGGCTACATTTGAAAACTGATGAACTGCACATGATCTATACAGCATACTCGTATATTCGACTAATTGTGGAATGTACTTGTCCCATTTTTGTCGGCATCAACAAATCGCTAACAAAGAAGCTGAAAAGCATTGACAGACGTGGTCATAAAATTATATACCGGGTATCGTGATGGAATACGTGAGTGTCGCTTTGCAAATAATGAACTGATCGTACGTCGAAATAAACAGAGTCTTGATCTCTACCGAAAGATAGAGAGCAGTGACAATCACATTCCGAGTGTTATTTTTCTCAATAGGCTTCTTCATACCGGATATCATATTATTATTCCACTTTGTCGAAATGTAGAGACCAAACGATCTTTTGTGAACTGCAGTGCACGCCTACAGAACAACTTATCATGAAATGTTTTCTACATACTGTTATGACTTGTGAATGTCATGATTTGTTTTGTGAATTTACATTATGTTGCTTCTCATTATCATTACTTGAGAAATAAACGCATTACTTACTTACTTGCTTATTTAAATTGCGACGAACATAAAGTTTTTGGGTGTCTACTTGAACAGTTCGTTGGATTGGAATTTTCATTTCAATAAAATCGCTGCGCAGCGATTGCATGCTATTCCAACCTTAAAATCTTTTTTGTCAATTAATCAATTGATAATTGTATACAGTACAATGCTCGTTCTACTCCGCGCCTGCTGTATACGGCTCTACTTTTTGTTTTTTCCAAAGTGAATCGAAAGGAAAAGTGAAAAGTTTCATTTCGAAGACATAGGATAATCTGTGTCACTGCCTATGTGAAGAATATTCATTTTCCCTCGTTGCCCTCAAAAAGATGTGAAAGGGCAATGCGATTTTTCCGGAACCGCGAACTGTCTCCGTTAACCCTTTGCATGATTTGATGCGTAGAATGTTTCATTTCGGTCAACTACGTCAGCCTGCTGCTGTATCTGCTGGACGGCTGCATTCATTTTTTCTATGGATTTGCTGTAAATTAAATGACAAGTCTTCTGAATGGTGAATAGTGATTGTTCCCTTTAAAAGTTCCATAGATGTCCCTGTACTTTCTGCGTAACTTTTGATTCTCATTTCACACATACAATGTATACGGTACATTTCTTGTCTTGTTTTGAAACCACAGACTGCCCTATATTGACTATAACGCATGTGAATTATGAATCATTTTAAGTACAATGTGATAGTTTTTCTTTCTAAACAGCTTCCTAATGATCATACAATCATAAACTGATTGTTCGTCAATTCTACCCTGTTTTCCCGGAGATTTAAATGTCAAATGACAGTGAAAATGCGATGTTGATTTCCACATGACGCTGAGCTGCCTGTCAAACAGCTGGGATCAGTAGAAAGAACATTCTTTCTCGACGAAACTCTCCCAACTCAAGACTTTGTTAATTAGTTAATTAATAGCCTCACATGTTTCAAATTTAGAGCTGTTGACAACCTGAAATGTCTTCTGTGCTACAATTTTTTTCAAATTACTTTTTCTTAATGAGTAGCTTCTATTTTGAAGCCAAGTGTTGGTCTAACTTCGCATGCGATGACTAGTTGATGACTTATTTGATGACTGCGTAGAGGCCGGTCGTCTGTCTCGACGCTCTCTCGCATCTGACGATTAAGTGGAATATTTAGTGCTATACCCAACGTCTGTGGAAAATATATATACCATCTTATTTCTCGTCGGTTCATCGTTCTCATTGTGTCGTCCGTTTCCCTCTTCGAAGCGCCTCTCGTCCGTAATTTGGAATATTCTCCTGCTTCGCGTCGATTTCCCTGTGTCGGGTGAACAGATCTCACTCTTGTGTGCTGGAAGGTCGGCTGTTGACAGAGTCAAAATTTGACGTCATCGAACGTGGACAATGCATCAAATCGCGATCCGATTTATCGGATTAAACGATTTTGACCATATCAAGAGGCGTTGTGCTTCTGTGGCTGTGTGGCTAAAGCTATACCCGCCGATTATATCACGTTTTTGTTCTTGTGTTCGAATCCTACTTCAGCAGTTTCTTCTTTTTGCACAATGAATAACCGTCAGACACGTTCAAACTCGGCTGCGACATCTTCACTGACACCAAATTCTCCAAAAGCCCTTTCATTGAAGCTGTCATTCAAAGCTATCATTCAGGAATCCAACAAGGAAATTCTTGAGTCCATTCAGTTTTTAAGAGTGGACTTTGCAGAAATGCGTGATCATCTGTCTTCACTGAACACTCGAATGGATGGGCTTGACACATCTTTGTTATCTCTTAAAGAGAATCAGCGCCTCTACAGAACCGAGGCTGATGACCTAAGGAAGACCTATGGAAGATTTAAAAGCTCCCAATTTTCAAGAAGTTTTCAGTGAATTGGAGGATCGCCAATTTCGTCAGGACAACGTGATAATGTTCGGGCTCCCGGAGGCAACTACTGGGTCTCTTTCAGAAAGAAAAAAAAGTGATGACTCACAAGTTGACAAAGTTCTAAAAGAGATTGGTCTGACAAATATCAAGCCATTAGAAGTTCGACGTGTCGGCAAGGTATTAGTGCCAAAGTCCCGCCCGCTGAAAATCAAATTCAAAGACCAGCATTCAAAGTTCAATGTACTGCGCAAGGCTAAAGATCTACGAAGTTCAGATCATTTCAAACAGGTGTCTATTCGCAATGACTTGACGAGGAAGCAACTTTCTGAGCAAGAAGTACTAAGAGATGAGTTAAAGAGACTTCGTGACGAAGGCCACGACGTTGTGATTTACAAGGGTCAAATTCAAAGACGAAGTGCGTTAAGAAATTTTCGCAAAGAATTTTAGACCCAACCAAGCCCGTCGCTCCCAGTATTTTATTATTGAATGCACGCTCCTGTACAATAAATTGGACGAGTTGCAAGTTTTAGCCAACAATCTCTTACCTGAATGTATAGCAGTAACTGAAACGTGGTTCTCAAACGAAATACAGGGCAACTATGTTGATTTACAAAGCTATCGTCTGTTTCGATGCGACAGGAAAGACCGGCAAGGAGGTGGTGGAGTCTGCATTTACGTAAAGGAAAATTTGCAGCCAAATTTGACGGTCCAATTTCACTTCGATGGTATTGAGTCCGTATCAGTTAGACTTATTGGAAGTGATATTATTTTTTGGTGTTTTTATATTCCACCTAACTTGTCGGCTGCTTCTCATCGCAGTTTATCAGAATATATTGTTTCAACGTTGGACCTTCTGCTAGACCGATATCCATCATCGAAATTTATTCTATGTGGTGACTTTAATAATTTCAAAACTAAATTCCTGCACGATAATTTCTCCTGCGTTAACCGTGTCAATCTGCCAACTCGATTTGATGCTCATCTCGATCAACCACGGATATCTGAGGAACTTTGCGACATTTACCCGTTTGATGTCGAGATTGGCCCATCTTTATCCTCATCGGACCACAATTGTGTGTATTTAAAATCCTTTGCCTCTACAAATGATGCGGATGATGTGACTAGAGTTGTCTTCGACTATCGTCCGAGTCACGTTAATGCCTTTCTGCGAACTTTATCAGACACAGACTTTGAGCCAGTATATTCAGCAGTTTCGGTCGATGAAAAGTGCTATACATTTTACAGACTATTCTTTCAGGCCTTCAGCTGTATACCTCGCCGTGAAGTTGTCATATCCAAAACCGAGAAGCCATGGATGACTCCAGTCCTAAAGAAATTTATCGAAGATCGATGGATAGCCTATAGATCAAAAGATTGGCCTTTGTACAAGCACTTAAAGGAGAAAGTTTAGAAAGAAATCCACAAGGCAAAGAAATCATGGTGTGATAGACTTATGGATAAATCCAAGAATAATGTTTGGGGTGTAGTCAAAGAGCTGCAAGGCAAAAGCAAGTCATGCTTCCCTGTATTGGATCCTATTTCGATGTCTCGTTTCTTGGCTGATCTATCCCACATTTTCAAATCGAACTTTAACAGTGAACCCGATGTTTTGCTGAGTTGTGAATTTAAGGATACATGTGACTTAACAACAGATTCGTTTGATGTTCATCGCAGTCTGAGAAATTTAAAATTTAAACAGTCATCGGGTTACGATGATATCAACGCGCGTATCTTATTTGAAAGTGCAGATATCATCTACGAGCCTTTGACAGACATCTATCGCTGTTCAAATCCACGCAGACTTATCCAGAGCTATGGAAGGGTGCCTAGATTCGTCCAATCCCGAAGAATGGAAATCCCAAACTGAAAGACTATCGACCAATTTCGCTACTGCCAATAGTCTCAAAAGTCTTCGAGAGATTGATTCTTTTCAAAATGAGAGATTCCTTCATCCAACTATTCGGTCATACTCAACATGCCTTCAGACCTGGAGGATCTACAAGTAGTGCCCTGATAAACATCCACAACTCAGTGACATCCTACATGGAGTCTAGCCACAATACGTGTGTTCGAATGACATGTCTCGATTTTTCGAAGGCTTTCGACAACATTCAGCATATTAAACTATTGAACATTCTCGCTATGAAGGACTTAGACGGAGGTTTCTTGGCTTGGTTGCAGTCCTATCTTGCAAACCGGTTTCAAAGAGTGTCCATCAACGACTCTTGTGGTCCTCCTATATATGTAAACTCTGGGGTTCCGCAGGGAACAGTTTTGGGACCTTACCTATTCGCCATGTTTATTTCTACTTTGCAAATAGAGTCGCAGTGTGCGCACTTGGTGAAATTTGGCGATGACCTTACTCTGATTGAGTCATGCTCTAAAAGCGTTCCAAATCCGGACAATCTATCCATAATCGAAAGCTGGGTTGACGCAAACAAAATGCATTTGAATTATGAAAAGGGCAAGCAGATGTTGTTTGGCAGAATCCGAAATGCTCCAACTATTCCATATCCTGATATTGAATTGGTTTCACATGTCAAAATCCTAGGTGTGACATTCAGTGATACATTGAGTTGGACTGAGAATTTCGACCGTACAATTCTAACTGCTTCCAGGCGTTTGTATACATTGGATTTATTAAAAGGATTTAAATTATTTATTTATTTAAAGGATTTATCATTTCAGCTCTGCTGTATGCTGTACCGGTGTTTTGCAAACTACCTGCATCTACCATCCAACATCTAGAGAGACTGTGAAGACGAACTCATCGAATAATATGTGGCGAAGATTGTGAGTGCTCTGTTTTCCCTGACCTCATTGACATTCATGCGGAAATGTGATCAAAGTTTTTGGTAAAATGCAATTCCATCCATCATCCGCTCAATAGATATGTGCCTGAAAGACTTAGGAACTCTGGGAAATACAGAATGCCTGTCTGTTCCACATCAAGGCGTCTCAACTCCTTCTTCCCTTATGTGTGTATGTCAACGAACAATAATTGTTAATTAGTTCTTTGTGTTTTACCAGTAATTACTTCAATCGAATTTACTTCAACTGTATCTTTCTGCTGTGTCATGTGATTTTCATTTCGAATAATATACACCTTATTATTATTATTTTTAGTTGCTCCGCATAATCCTTCGGAAGACCGGACGCTGTACATTATTATACTCGTAGATGCTAGCCTATCCGATCACAGTCTTATGCGTTGGGTTTCTATTCTCTGCACATCTCTACCTGCGTATACCACACTGACTGCTCGACCTTCGCGTTGTCTTGATTCTGCTGAGTTTCTATCCAAACACTTTTCCTCCTCTCTATGTGACCCCAACGCTGGGTAGAGCTCGATGTTGACCATCTGTCATCACTTTGCAACTTTGCAACTCAGAAATCACCAAGATACTCGACGACTTGATTCCCCTAAGCACTATGGCGTTTCGCCGATAACTATCGGGTTCATGGCTTGACGCTGAGTGACGCACTGCGAAGTGTCCGCAAACTAGAAACGCAGCATTGTAAAGCTGCTATCACTGGTGGTCATACAGCCGGACAGTTACTTGGCAGAGACAGCATTGTTCCTATCGACAACTTCTCATACAGATGACGATCAACTGTGTCTCCTGGCCCAATTAGACCTTTTCAGCCTTCGAAGCAGTTGAGCTCTCGTTCGGACCGAATGGCCCCTCTCTGCAGTGGTGTGATTCATTCCTGGTTCAAGATCTTGCTCTGTTAAAATTGACCGTCAGCCCTTTCTCCTACTGCTCATGGTGTTCCACAAGTCTTCTTTCTTGGATCACCGATTTATTTCGCCTGATCGATCATCACGGATTTCAGGTTCACGCTTACGATTTCATCAAATGCGGTACCTGTAGACCAGCATGCACATCATCACTCTGTTATAAAATGGAATCCTTCAACAAGGTCAGCAGTGGCTAAGTGCCAACAAGCTGCAGCTAAACGCTGCCGAAACAGAAGCTTTTTGGTGCGCCTAAAAAACGCCGTAAAACCAGATTCCCACATACACTTTTCCCGTTGGTTCTATTCCCATCGCTCCTTCAACTATCGTCCTCAGCTTAGGGATGCATTGCGACTCTAGACTGTCCATGAGATTATTTATATCCTAGAAAGTTTCCAGTTGCTTCGCTGATTCCCTGAGAGAGATACGGTCCATCCGTCATTTTCTGACACCAGATGCTCTTCGCTTCATTATTGTGTTTTTAATGCACTCTTGACTTGACTGTTGTGCGTCCGTTCTCTCTGGTCTACCCGATAGTGTAAGACCTTTAACCCAGGAATGCCCACAGGGACATTGACGTCCACTTTCACTTTTTCCTGCTTTGTGCTTTGTCGCTGCACGCATAAGCGCTGCTGAGCGTTCCTATCACACTGAAGGGCTTTCAAGGTCACCCGCATGACTTTTCATCGATCTTCTGCAGCTCGTCAGTTTATCGTTCACCGCCACTGAGGTGAAGACGCACAATCGAATGGCTACCAAGCGGAAAGAATTGCATGCATCACAAAGGTAAGCTGTTGTCTAGTGTAAACGCCTGACCGTAATCTAGCCTTTAATTCTGATGACATTTATTAGTATGAGACAATCTGTGTAGCGTTATTGTGTGTTTATGCTATTTTGCGTCCTCACCTAAAGAAATAATCTAACCATCATACTTAAGGACGTAAAAGTCCCACTGGACAGTAGCGTGTACAAAAATATATTCATATCTGCTTTCAAGCATTTGTCCTTAGCGCGACTGGCACAACTTTTCTTGCTTCACATCAACTTTATGCAGTTTTAGACCACAGTATGTAATGTACACGTCGCACGAAATTGCTATAAGCCTACAGGTTAGGCTCCTACCATTTATGTAGTTTACTCTACATGTGTATATTTACATGTGTATGTTGAAATTACATGTATGTGAAATTTATGCAATTATTTTGCATGATTGTTAGTGCTAAGTCGTGCAAATTTTTTGCAGGTCTGTGCGTGCGGCCAGGCATCGGTTGAATCTAAACGACGTGCTTGACCTCGTTCTTTAAAACCAGGATTCCGGAGATGAAGCCGTTGTGACGCTTATTCCTCCCGATGGCGACGTGTCGGGCGGGTACTCTGGACCTGAGGACGAATGTGAAGGCGACGCAGATAGACTTGCTCCGGCCATACTCACTTCCGCGGCTGAGCTTCAACGGCGGCAACTTGCTGACCAGGAAGAATCAGAATCAGACGATGAAGACATGTCTCCTCAGCCTAAGGTCCAGCGACAAGCAGTGAGTCATAAAGGTAGGCAAGTCAGGAGCAACAAGAACAACGCGGCCGTCAAATGGAAGAAGCCTTCGCCCACGGCAGGGAGAGCTATGCCTCTTTTTCCAGAGCTACATTATCAGTCTTATGCCAATAAGACCCCGATGATCTCGTGCAGCTCTTCATTGACGCTGAGTTAGTGACGCATATAGTAAATGAAACTCGTCTCTACGCTCTTCGAATGGGTCGCGCAGACCCTGAACTGTAAAACTATGACATTTACGTGTTTCTCGCTATCCTCGTCGTTACCAGTTATATGCGGCCCGTAAATACACGACTCTTCTGGCAAGATTCTGCCGACACTCACAATGAAATGGTTGCACAGGCCATGCCACGTAACAAATTTGAAACAATGAAAAGTAACCTGCACTTCGCGAGCGACCTCGTTCCTGGAGACCACTACCGGAAAGTACGACCACTCATTAGTCATTTACAGGCGAAATTCATGCAATTCTTTGTTCCAGTGCAGCACATTTCGCATGACGAAGCCATGATCGCTTACTTTGGAAGACACTGTTTCAAGCAAGCGATCCGGAACAAGCCGATTCGATTCGGCTTTAAGTCCTGGTGCCAATGCAGGGCGGATGGGTATTGCTTTATGTTCAACCTGTACCAAGGTGAAAGCATGAACCCGAATGTCCAAGAGAACGTTCAACTGGTCGGCAAAAGTGGAGCAACGGTTCTAAACCTCGTGGACAATATGCGCGAGGACCTGAGACCGCTCCCTTTCCACATTTTTGTTGACAATTTCTGCACATCAGTGCCTCTCCTGCAGGAGCTCAGCAGTTTTTGGGACAGGGAGCAAAGGGGAAAGCCGCATTCCAGGAGCTGCTGGCCTGACGCCTTCAAAAGACTTCAAAAAGACGCGCGGCGCTTACGAGGCCGTCACTAGCCATGACGAATACGTCATTCTGATGCGATGGCTGGACAATGCCCCTGTTACGTTGGTTTCCAGCTCGTTTGGAAGCCAATCGGTCGGAAAGGTTCGTCGCTACAGTCGCTCTTCGAAGACGTCCATCAAGGTCGACCTTGGGGAAAATGGCGCGGGCTCTGTCACATTGACCAACCGACGACTGGCTGCACCTGGAACCGCGACGATCCGTCACGACAACTTCGGTCACCTGATTGCTAGGGTGGCTGGCCGAGGGATGTGCCGGGGGAATCTTGTTCCTCGAAAGTGTCGACAAAATGCGAAAAATGTGCTGTGTTTGTATGCGTAGACTGTTTTTCACACTTCCACAAGCGCTGAGGCTTTTTTCAGACTGTTTTCACGCTGCCAGAAGACTAGAATACACAAGTTCTATGTTCTGATCGAATGCTAATTCTCTATTCACTACATCACTTGGAACTATTTTGTACACGAATTTGCCCATGGGGACATTAAAGTCCACACCTATATATATGGTAATGTCAGTGGAATCGTAAGACGCTTAGCATATACGTGTTCACATGCCTTTAACATACTAGTAGGCAAAGTTAAACTAAAATCAGAGACATAAAATTTCATGGGAATTGCCGGGTTAACCAATACCTCCTGAACACGGCACTTGACTCATATCCTAAAAGAACTTACTGTCTTCGAATTCGTTAAAGGACTGACTTCCGCATAGCTGTCCTCTGCTGTCGGTGTCTCAACGGTAGCGCTCCTCCTTATCTATCAGAGACTCGCTTCTACCAGTTTCAAACATTGCCTCAAGCCGCCACCTAAGGTCTGCTGCTGGATCTGCTCTAATCGTCCCTCTCTCACGAAGATCGATTGGAAGTCGGGCATTTCTCGCTGCTGCGCTGCTGCTGCACTAGTATGGAATTCCCTTTGCTTATTATTCTTATATATCGCGTCGGCGCAATATGTACCCGAATGTGCTTCTGACAAATGCGAGGTCTCTTATACACACATTTGATGAGCTGGCTGGACTGGTGTCCTCGCATCTCCCTGACATCTGTGTCATCACCGAATCTTGGCTTGACGACACTGTCGATGACTGCTCCATCGCTCTGTGGAATTATTGCCTCTTTAGATGTGATCGACAGAATGGTATTGGAGGGGGAATTGTTTGCCATGTTCGTCGTGCCTATTTATCCGTGGTTATTGATGTGAATTTGGTATTGTCCCCGTTGGTTCCCAGCTCAGAATATATGTGCCTTTTCGTCAAAGAATCTCAGCTTGCAGTGATTGTGATTTATCATCCATTTTGGAGCAATCGAGCTGCACAAGATGAAGCTGTTTCATGTTTGTCCACGCTTGTTGACTATTTGTTTGTTACATACGTATCGGAGATCAATGTTATCGTTTCTGGTGACTTCAATGATCTCCGCAAAGTCTACTCCTCCTTGAATGACACTTTGTGTCTGTCACCAATTGTAGACTTTCCTACCCGTGGAGACCACACACTGGATCAGATCTTTGTCAATTTTAAAACTGACCATAAGGCATTGAAGCTTCCTCCTCTGGGAAACAGTGACCACTGCGCTGTTTTGTGGCAGCCTGCACCTTCTGTTCCACCTCCTGTCACTAAAAGGAAAATAAGAAAATTTTCCCGAGCCAACTACGCCAAATTTGCAGAATGGGTGTCAACGATTGACTGGTCTGGGTTGATTCAATCCTATTCCAATGTTGAGGATGCTGCTTCTGGATTTCAAAAGTTCGTGTTTGAACTTTTCAATTTCTGTTTTCCTGAAAAATCGTGAGAATTAGGCCGAAGGAGCCTGAATGGATGAAGCTTTCACTCAAAATTCTCGTAGATGAGCGTGATCGAGCCTATCATAGACGTCTATGGAGCAAATATGAGCGTCTGAAGAACCAGGCTATAACTCACACTCGTTTTCTTAAACGCTCGTACTACAACGAGGCAGCGAATTCCAATTGTCCGAAACGTCTTTGGAAGTCGTTGCACATTCTTTCACGCAACAACAAAAAAAGCAGCCGCAATCCAGGAGTTCTCTGCGGATGATCTGTGCGAGCACTTTGCCGGTAACTTTCAAACCTCTCCGGATTCTGACCTCGTGCTGCATATTTCATCGTGTGTGTTGGAGCCTATTCAATTGGTCTTCGTGTGAGGGCGTGGTCCCATCTTGTTTTAAGCTTGCCAATGTTCACCCCATACCCAAGTGTGAGAAGCCCAAGTCTGTGTCAGATTTCCGGCCTATCTCAATTCTGCCGACTTTATCTAAGGCCTTCGAAAGAATTGCTTCGAATAAATTCATCCTCCCGACTGTAAAAGTTTGTGTTCAGAAATCGCAATTCGGTTTCATTCCACGTCCAGGTTCTGGAACCACTTCTGCACTCGTCTTGGCGCAACACAAGATTTTAAAGTACCTAGACTTATCTTCCGGTGCAGTTAGGATCCTGTCTGTGGATTCGTCAAAAGCTTTTGACAAACTTCCATTCACTGTCATTTTGAATGCATGTAAACTGTTCGGTCTCCCATCTTTTGTCATCAAGTGGATTTTTAATTTCTTGACACAGCGATATCAAAGATTATTTTGCAATGATGTCTTTTCTTCATGGTGCCCTGTCCAGAGTGGCGTTCCTCAAGGAAGTGTCCTGGGCCTCTGTTGTTTGTTTTGTCAGTTGACACATTATCATGTGTTTGTGAAAACACCTCTTTTATTAAATATGCCGATGATTTTCTTTTCATGCACTTTATTCATAACTCTAATGACGACCAACTGCAGGTTGAATGGGACAATCTGATTGATTGGTCTCATTCAATGCGTCTCCCTGTTAATCATTCGAAATGTCTGGTCATGGATGTCATTACCAAGTCAGGTATGACAACCAGTCCAATTCGTGTGAACAGTGACTTTCATCTTTTCAAGACAACTATTTCACTTTTTTGTGAGTGATTTTTTCAAATGACTTAAAATAGAATGTTTATGTGCAACATGTTGTTATGAAGGCATCGAAACGAATATTTCTATCATTCGCAATCTCAGGCGTGCTGGATGCGACAAGAAAGTTATTTGGAATTGTTATGTTGCCTTTATTCGTTCCATACTGTTATACTCGATTGCAAGTTTTTGCAACATGCCACAATATCTGTTCAACAATCTGTTGCGTGTTGAGCGCAGAGTGCGCCGCATCATTGGCATCACTAGAGAGGATTTTGAATCACTCACTGATGCTGCCAATAAATCTTGTGTCAACCTTTTTAATAACATTGTCAAGGATGAAAAGGACCCTCTTCGTGAACTGTTTACTTTGAGATAGACACTTTACTTTGAGGATAGACTTTCTGGCAAGCTTTCAGTACAGCAGTTCGCATGCTACTGAGAGATACAAAATGAGCTGAATGAATTCAATGTCATTCGATTACACAGCATTGCTCTCGTCTGTCTAAACAAGAAGTCTAGAAAATGCACAGACACCGATAAACAGGCGCATAGTAAAGAAATCCATCTGTGCGAGAAAATGTGTGACCTGTCAGTTATTCATGCGTGAAGGTGATGAGTCACGCTTTCTGGTTAGCGATGAAAATGAGAATTGAGTTTTTAAACAAATTGCAAAAGATTTAAACATAATTTAGTCTACTGTCTGGTACATTCTGAGCATAGTCATGAAATTTTCATAGGAACAATTTCAGAACAGGAGTTTTCTAAACATATAAAGTTTGTTGAAGAAACTTATAAAGAATATTATAAAGAAAAACTTATATATATATATATATATATATAGAAATTTTAAATATATATTATATATTTAATATATTATATAGTTAATATTTATATATTTATAGAAACTTATAAAGAATATGAAGAAAAAGTGGCTGAAGTGGATAAAAATGAGAAAGAAGCGGTGGAAGAAGAAGAAGATAGACTATTAGAGGAAGTAGCAGTAGAACAACTAACCTTTTTCAAGAGAAAACTGCCATGCACTTCACTCTTACGCCAATTTTTGAACTTTTATAAGAGACGGGAAGTTTAAGCTCCGTATAGCGTACTTTCTCAATCGAATGTTACAGGATATTAATGGAAGAAGAAGAAATTGATATGAGGAAGACGAAGAAAAAGAGCAAGAAGATGGTCGTGAAGAAGGGGGAAAAGGCGAAGAGGAGGAAAGAGAACAAGCGAAGAAAAAGGAAGAATGCTATAAAGAAGGGGAAGGAGGATATGATGATGTGTATGTAGTAGCAAAAGGAGAGGAAGAGGAAGCAAAAGAACTGCACAAGGGGAGAGACGCAGACAGGAAGAGCATTCTATGTCACCCTTTCTGACCCCGAGAACCCGTCTAATACGCGCGTCAGAGTTGAAAGCAGTGGGTGGTAAATTGAGGATGTATACTGAGGACGGGTTTCGCGTTGGATTCCTCAGTTCAATTACAACTGAAATGCACGAACCTAAATGGACCTAAAGGACCTAAATGGAAATTTGCTATCAGTGAGATAAAATAAGCGTGCAATCAATAGAGAAATTGGACAAGAGAGAATAAAGATAAAGGAATGGATGGAGGGAGGGGAGGATGCAGGAAAAGTGCATGTGTGAGAGAGTGTGCGTGTGTGCGTGTGTGTGTGTGTGAGAGAGAGAGAGAGAGGGAGAAAGCAATGGAGAGCCTAAAAGGAATTGAAGAGATAACAAAAGGAATGCGGACAGATGGGAGGGGAAAATGAAAAAGCTTTCATTACTTGAAACCGAATGAAGATACTTTGAAGAACTTGAAGATACTTGAAGATATTCTTTCATTACTTAGTCTTGAATAAGGCGTGCCTGAACACGCAGGCCCAGGTTCTAGCGCTAACAACACACATTGAAAATGGCTTTCAGCGTCAGTTAGAAACCGGAGCAGTCTTCCTACACCTCACTGCTGCCCATGATGCAGTATGGCACAAAGGCTTACTAGTCAAAGCTGCGGAGGTCCTTCCGGAGGTGGCATGCTTCCTCCAGGACCGCCGTTTTCGAGTTCACATGGATGGAAAGTGTAGCAGTTGGCGGATGCAAAAGAATGGCCTGCTACAGGGATTTGTCCTGACGCCAATCTTGTTTAATATGGGGTGAGCGGAAAGTCTCTCCCTGATTTCAAAAGCCTGTAGTTTCAAGGCAAATATATTTTTAAGTCTAATTTTTCGTCTCATAATTAAGAATCCACCAAAGTTTTGTATCAAAACAAGCATTTTGATCTACTACAATCTATTTAGCCACAGCAATTGCTCAAAATGACCTCATCAACTGACACACAAAGATCAAGTCTTTTCTCGAACGACTGAAAAGCAGAGTCAAGATGCGATGGCAAAAGTTGATTAAATGCTTCTCGAATCGCACACTTGAGACCCGTGATGCTGGTAGGCGCTTGTTTTTGAACCAAAGATTTAATGTGACTCCAAAAATAAAAGTCCATCGGGGTCAAATCTGGACATCGTGGAGCCCAATGAAATGGGTCATTGTTACCGATCCAGCGGTTACCGAAGTTAGAATAAAGGAAAGACTTCGTCGTGTTCGCCCAATGACATGATGCACCATCATGCATGAAGATGGTGTTTGAAAAACGTCTCATCCTCTTCATCGCAGGAATGGCAAATTCTTGCAGCATTTTCGGGGTAGTCCTGGGCCTTGACCGTCGATTCAAATAGGAATGGTCCTATCACTCGATCGCGATACCTCCCTGCCAAAACACAAACTGATGGAGATTTTATTGGAACTTCGTGAATTTCATAAGGATTGTTTTTTCCCCAGATAACGCAGTTATGGCTATTGATGCGGCCATTCAGATGAAATGTCGCCTCGTCGGAAAAAATACGTTGTTAAGATAGGCGTCATCCTCCGCTATTCTGGTAAGAAACTCGGTGCACATTTCAAGTCTGGCAGCTTTGTCAGATGGGTACAGGGTTTGAACCGTTGTAATGTGAAAGGGCTTCATTCCTATATCCCTCTTCAAGAGATCTCGGATAGTTGAGTTAAGGCATGCTCAATTGATTAGATGCTGAACGAAGTGACGTTGAGGGATGATCACTGAACAGCTGCTCGATCATATCATCACTATCATTTAGAGATGGTCGACCGCTTCTGTCACGGTCATGAACAGATCCAGTCTCTTTGAATTTTTTGAAGCACTCTCGAATGGTCTTTTCTGCTGGTGGTTTGCTATCATGCAGAGAATGCCACTTCCTCTGGACAGATGTCACAGACTTCAATTCTGCCATTAGCAGGACAATGGAGATGCGTTCTTCGGTTGATAGCATCGCGAAGTGAAATGAAAATAAACTTCTGTCCTCTTGATTTCATATCATATTTTTCAGCACAACACACACATCTGAGTGAATCGTATTAATCAAAAGCAGACAATATGAATCCAACTATTCGATTTATTTTGACAATAGATATATGATTACAGTGGTTTTACACATAGCACAGAAGCATTTAAAAGCATAGATATCTGGACGACATTGGTGTCGTTAGTCTAGGCACATGCATTTCAATCTGGTCGCTTTGAAGCCGGTCAGCTATGTCCTCTATCGGATTGACACATTAGAATCATCAAAAGCTTACAACACCTGGTTGCTTCCAAGAAATAGAATCCAAAAGAAGATTCACTTCAGCATAAACTTAGACAGTGTTTGCAAGTTTCCAGCTCATTCATTTGCATTTTCGTATTTCATTTGCTCAATTTTGTACGAAAGCATCTTCAACCCTTGAGAGATTGAATAGGTTGTAGTAGATCAAAGTGCTTGTTTTGATACAAAACTTTGGTACATTCTTAATTATGAGACGAAGAATTAGACTTAAAAATATATTTGCTTTGAAACTTCAGGCTTTCGAAATCAGGGAGAGACTTTCCGCTCAACCTGTATATATATGCCAGTGACTTGCCAGAGACAATCAGCAAAAAGTTCATCTATGCGGATGATATTTGTTGCGCGTATCAAGAAAGAAGTTTGACCAACTGAACACAGCTTTGAATGAAGACACAAAGCGTCTGACAGTCTATTGCAAGGGAGACTCAAGCCAAGTAGAAAAAAGTCTGTGTCGTCTGTATTTCATCTTTACAAAATCAAGAGCAGGACTGAGCTTAGCATCCTCATAGATGATGTCCGTATGAGCCACGATTCCCATCCAACCTATCTCGGGGTCACACTGGACAGGAACCTTACTTTTCGGAATCACTTGCAAAATCTGACATCGAAAAGAAGAAACCATCTTCTGCAGATGGTTGCTGGATCTAAATGGGGTGCGGATGCTACTACCTTGAGGACAACAGCGCTTGCACTGTGTTACTCAGCCGCACGATATTGTACTCCAGTATGGCGGAGCTCCGCTCATTGCTCAAGGCTGGATGTGCATCTGAGCGCTACTATGCGTATCATTTCCGGTGCAATCGCAGTACTGAGGTAGATTCTGTGCAATATTGAGGTAGCCAGTTCTGTGCAATATTTCTCCTCCGCCAATCAGACGAGACAACATCACCCGACGGCTCTTTGATTCACTGCGGACAATTCCGCCCCTTTGGTGGCCGACATCTATGAGCGACCGAGACTGCGCTTGGTTTCATGTCATCTGATTTGACGCGACCTGCCTCCAGCGGACTTCGAAACGAGTGCGACATGGCGGATCGACTGGGCGAACTCAAACGTAAAGAACAAATGGTTGAATGAACACCCTACCTGTGCCTTGTTGGGCTTTCAACTACCACGCCGGCAATGGACACCCTGGACCTATTCCGAACAGGAGTAGGGATCTGCGCCCATACTCTACACAGATGGGGTGCTCGACGTACACCCGAGTGCATTTGCGGCTATGAGGAGCAGAGGATGGAGGACATAATATAAAACTGTCCCCTTTTTTCATTAAATAGAGGACTTCAATGTCTCCATAGCTTGTCAGACACTGCTGTGGATTGACTTCAAAACCACTCAACATCAAACTTTTTATGTGATTGACTTTTTTGAATGCGAATATATATATATGGAAAAATATAAAAAACACAAGATTTACGCCAACATGTTTCATCACGTCAGTGGCTTCTCAAAGGCGTTCAGTCAATCTTTATTTTATAAAGATACAATAAAACTCAAACTCATACGTTATAATATAGAGCTGAACAGAAATAAAATCATAGATGTTTTAACTTGTATAGAGGTGGCTTGAATTGTGTTATGAACATAGCTTCAAACATAGAACTCCAATAATCCTCAAGTTTGTATTAACAGTATTCTGCCCTTGGCCAACACATTGAAATCCTTTAAATCATTCGATAATTGTACATTTCAGAAATCTTTGAGACAACCGAGGTCTTTATTAGCGATGCTACAGAAGAACAGAAAAACTGCCATTCACGGTGTAAGCAAATGCGGTCAATCACGCTGTAAATGCTGCGACCATATAATTACTGGTGACCACGTACAATTAATTTCAAGTAAACAATGATGACATCAATTTTCAAATTAAGTGCAACATGAGCTGTGATTCTTCAAATTTTATTTACCAGCTTGTTTGTTTAGGTTGTAATGAGCTTTACATCGGTCAATCAGGTGATACTCTCTGTCATAGAGTAACAGTTCATCGACAGGAAATCAACAATTCTACATACACACATGGTTCCTTACCCGTAAGCGAACACATACGTGAGTGTGCGGCTAATAAGAACATTAAATTCGCAATCATGCCTTTTTACAAGATGCCAATAGACTCCAATCGTCTGGACAGGGAACATAGAGCAGCTATGTTCATAACACAATTCAAGCCACCTCTAAACAAGTTGAAACATCTATGATTTTATTTCTGTTCAGCTCTATATCATAACGTGTGAGTTTGAATTTTATTGCATCTTTATGAAATAATGATTCACTGAACGCCTTGAGAAGCCACTGAAGTGGTGAAACCTGTTAGCGTAATTCTTGTGTTTTTTAAAATATTTTTCCATATGGATTTGCATTTCCTTTGATTTCGTTTTATACATATATAAATATATATACGCTGCCGCCAAAAGTCTCTTGACCGAAGTAAAAATACATAAATTTTAACATAACATATCATAATTTCAATATTTGAATTAACCATAAACAATCTTTCATGTTATATCAATTAATCTCTCTAGAAGTCGGCTTTCTATGGCCTGATCATCTCATGCATTCTAGCGCAGCCTTGTTGAATATGAACACGTCTCACGGGCGTCCGTTATGTTTCAATGGCTGTCAATACGTTCTTCACTTCTTGCACTGCCAGAGATTACGCAACAACCCAACTGAGGAATGGAGCTTGCCGAGACAAAGCGCGCACAAATAGTCGCTCTCTTTCAATCTGGCATGAGTCAGGTTGATGTGGCCAGACAAATGGGTATTTCCAAACAAAGTGTGAATTACACAATAAAAAGATTTCAAGAGACTGGTGAGTTTCAATCTCGCACTCGAAGTGGCCGCCCGCGAGTGACATCACCTGCTACTGACAGAAGCATACGACGTGCATGTGTGGCGAATCCAACTATTTCTGCTGCTGAAATTCGCGCTGGTTTGCCTGCAAACACATCCGCACCGTCAACACGAACAATTCAAAGGAGACTAAGCACAGAATTCAATTTAAAGGCCTATCGACCAGCAAAAAAACCGGCATTATCTCCAAAGAATATCCGCGATCGACTTGCCTTCTGCAATCGAGTGAAAGACTGGACTCCTGAAATGTGGGCGAAAGTGCTTTTCAGTGACGAAACGATTGTCCAACAGTTCTCAAATCGTGGATCAAATAAAATTCGTAGACCACCTAATAGCCGTTATAACAAACGCTACATTGTCCCAACGGTCAAGCACTCTCCGCAAGTTATGATTTGGGGGAGTTTTTCCAGCAGTGGGCGAGGGAATCTGTATTTCTTGCCTCCTAGGACCACAATGAGAGCCAGCAACTACCTCGAACTGTTGAAAGATCGTCTCCCAACAATGATGCAAGTTCGACAGACAAACATCTTTATGCATGATGGTGCTCCATGCCATAAAGCGAGATGTGTCAGTGAATGGTTATCCAGCGAAGGCATTGAAGTCCTTGGGCCATGGCCTGGCAACAGCTCAGATTTAAACCCAATTGAAAACTTATGGAACTTCATGAAGAACAAGATTTCCGAACACAAGCCAACCAGCTTGAATGATTTGAAGGAAACTGTCAGGAGACTTTGGTGCATGGAAATCACGCCTACACGATGCCAAGATTTGGTAGACAGCATGCCACGTCGGGTTGCCACTGTGCTTGAAAACGGTGGTGAACACTCAAAATACTGATTTTTCTTAACTTTTAACACGTCTTTGTTTAGTGGGTGTCAATTAGTTTGACTTTTTAAGATGCAAGATAAATATATCGTCATATATTTTGTTTTGACTTAATTTCTTGCCGGTCAAGAGACTTTTGGCGGCAGCTATATATACAATACCGTGGGGACTACTTGACTGTTTTCTATGTACTAGTACGCCTTTCGTGACTTTATACGTGTATTGATATTGTTTCTGTGATCGACTCTGAAGCGCAAGTAGTGCATATTGTCTTGTTGTTTTCAAAATAGAGTTAAATGTCTAGCCGGGTACTTTATTTTTTCCTTGAGTGTATATATATATATATATATATATATATATATATATATATATATATATATATATATAACCGTAATTAAAAAAACAACTTGTACCGGTACTCAGAGTTTCATGTATTGTGTCCAATACAATCGTCAGCCAGATCTAAAAGACAAACATGGAATCATTTCATTAAATACTGAAGTGAATAATAGTCAAAAGTCAGGTATTTGCCAGTTAATGCTTATTGCGATGTCTACATCTCGAAATCAATTCGCTCCTCTTGTTCAACAGATTGACATTTCTATGCTGCAGAATAAAATATTTCTCGCTAAGACAGAGGTCACATCGCCTGATCATTGGATCGTACGGCTTGCAAACTTTTTTTGATTTGCCAAGATATTTTAGGGGTCCCACCTTTATCTTTGATACTCCAGTATTCCTTGGAAAGCTCCGTCTCGCTTTCGTACTTTTCGTGAGAGAATGATTTTTTATGATTGCCATACCGCAGTTTGAAACTTCCTTCACAAATACCGACGTACGTCTTTTGATGTCCATCGTTCTTGCTATCTGAGATTTCTGCTTCATACACTAGGCCTACTGGTAGAGAGGCACTTGTTATCCAAGGGGCAGTTTTCCTTATTTTTGCAGTTGCATTCATTTTCCTTTTCTTTGCTTTTTAACATTTTTCTGTTGTGACCATTGATGATAGATTTCACATTTGGCATGCAACTGTAACTGATTTTTAGGGTATTTCGGTTGAATATTTTCCTAAGTCGGTTTTTACTATGGAAATGCTTGTCGATCGCCATCAAAAAATATTTCCCCACGTTCGTTAAGACGTTCTTACTGTAAGGAGGGCTAAACTAAATGACAGCTCTAGAACGTTGTCTCCTTCCACCAACCTCTGCGACGCCATTTTGATATTTCAATTTATAATTATATCCGTTTTGCCTTAAAACTTCCTGATAGTAGTGGGCAGCTTCATTAAATATAGACTCATTCGATGACACTTCATTTATTCGTTTCTCTATCGTAATTGGAAGCTGTTTAATTATGTTTCTTGGGTGGTTTGACTTTGTGTTGATGTAGAGCGTTTCCTGGTCCTGCTTTCGGTATGGCCGATACGATCCATCATTTAAATTCAAGGTAACATCTAGAAAATTTACCACTCGCAGGTTGCATTGAATCTCGACTTCGAGACCAAGTTGCCTAAATATTTCGTGAAACTTCTTCCTTGCAACATCTGCCTACCAGTTGTATTTCTGAAGTAGACCAGACCATCATCTCGATACAGACCGATATACTCCTTGTTGAAATCCTTGGCTAAAGTATGCAAGATGTAGATTTGAACTAATTCGCATATTTCAGCTCCGTCGTAAGCTCCCATTGAAACATCGAAATTCACGCTATTTCTCTTGACCCATGGCTCATTGTCTTTGAACAGCATCAATTTTCGAGAATGACGTATTGCTTACAGATCCTTCCAATCCAATTCAACATAACTTGAAGGAAAGTTCAAAGAAGTTTCCAATAACTCGTGCGTTATTGAAGGATAAAAGTTTTTAACATCGAAAATCATGAATTTACCATTCGATTTGCGCTCCAGTCCATCAAACCATTTTATTACCTCATTAATGCTTCTCCACTGACATACCCCAATTTGAGCTCCTAACTTAGAATTCATGTTTTCCAATATGCTCTTACTGATTCGACCGATTTCGTTTTTTGAGGGATTGATTAGCCGAGTTGCAGGGTTATTCATAAAGTTTTCTTTGTGGTCCTTTAAGGTAATGAAGCATTCATTCCGGGAATTTCTATCCATTCTGTCCAGTACGTTAAAGTTCGATGCTATCGCCTTTGCCTCTCGGGCTACGGCTTCTTCAATTTTTTCACCCGATTTCTTGTATGAAGTCGTGACTGAGTTGTTTAGGAGGCGTTTGTATTGATCTGGCGCCATCTTGTAAATGTTTGATGTTTTATCAGCTGAAATGAACACATCCTTCGCCTTCCTGATTTTCATCAAATCATTCTTCATGAGGTTTTGGAAACTGCATTTAACAGAAGAAAATTTGATTTTGTTTAGTAGATCGAACAGGTCTTTCTCAAAGTCGGCCAAATCTTTTATTGGAGGAGGACAGTTTGCAGATGGTAATCCATAATTATTTTTGGGCATGGTCGCATCACTACCATTGTCAAAGAAATAAGCTTTTCATCGCATTCGCTTGATAAAAATTTCGATTTTGTTCAATAATTCCATCTTGTATTGATCTTCAGTTGGCAGCGGGATGTTCTTCTGCGAATAGTTCAAGTTAAGTTTATTCATTTGAAAGAGTAGATTCGTCAAAAGTGCTCAACCAAGCGGAAGCAGAGTACAATACCGTGGGAAACACACTCTTTGACAGTGCTCAACTTATGAAGGAGCATAAGTCTGGAGCATATTATGATGGACATCAAAAGACGTACGTCGGTATTTGTGAAGGAAGTTTCAAACTGCGGTATGGCAATCATAAAAAATCATTCTCTCACGAAAAGTACGAAAGCGAGACGGAGCTTTCCAAGGAATACTGGAGTATCAAAGATAAAGGTGGGACCCCTAAAATATCTTGGCAAATCAAAAAAAGTTTGCAAGCCGTACGATCCAATGACCAGGAGATGTGACCTCTGTCTTAGCGAGAAATATCTTATTCTGCAGCATAGAAATGTCAATCTGTTGAACAAGAGGAGCGAATTGATTTCGAGATGTAGACATCGCAATAAGCATTAACTGGCAAATACCTGACTTTTGACTATTATTCACTTCAGTATTTAATGAAATGATTCCATGTTTGTCTTTTAGATCTGGCTGACGATTGTATTGGACACAATACATGAAACTCTGAGTACCGGTACAAGTTGTTTTTTTAATTACGGTTATATATATATATATATATATATATATATATACACTCAAGGAAAAAATAAAGTACCCGGCTAGACATTTAACTCTATTTTGAAAACAACAAGACAATATGCACTACTTGCGCTTCAGAGTCGATCACAGAAACAATATCAATACACGTATAAAGTCACGAAAGGCGTACTAGTACATAGAAAACAATCAAAATCTCGTAAAATCACCTTCAGCATCCAGTACTGCTTCTACGCGATCACGCATTGAACTGATAAGAGAAGCTCGATAATTGACATCATCCATCAGTTCATTCCAAATGACATCAAGCGTAGCAAAGAGTTGGTCACTGTCTTCTGGGTCCTCATATTCTCTTTGGAGTTTCAGTTCCATCTTTGCCCACACGTGTTCGATGGGATTCATGTCGGGACTAAATGCAGGCCTGTCTAAGGTAGGGATTCCATTGTGTTGAAGGAACAGTTTCGTCCGGTTCGCTGAATGTTTCGGTGCATTGTGTTGCTGGAAGATGCCACCTGCTTGAGTGATTGTATTCCATACTGGAAGAGGATTACCTTCAAGGATGTCGATGTACTTTTGGGCATCCAATCTCTATTGAATTCTCACCAGGCTCGTATGTCCATTGCTTGAGAATGCACCCCACACCATTGCATGCGCGACAGATCTGTTCGGAGTACGGCAGACGTAGCGATCCGTGTACCGATCTCCTATCGATCGACGGACATGCTGTACTCGTGACTGACCGAAGCAGAATTTCGATTCGTCAGAAAACATCACTTTCTTCCACCTCGTCAAAGTCCACGATGACTTTTCTGTAGTCCATTCCAATCTGCGATGTTCATGATCTGCTGTCAAGGCTGTCTTTCTAGCTGGTGTAAATGCCTTGAGACCACCGCTCAGCAATCGATTTGTTACGGTCCTTCTGGTGCATTCTAGATTTAGGTTTTGCTTTATTACTCTAGCAGAGCAAAAAGGATGGTTCGAAGAGAAAGTTAAAATTTCCTCGTCATCTTCTTCAGTTGTACTTTTCCTACGGCCACAAGAAGCTCGATTGGTTGCTTTAGCATCTCCACCAGCTGATAGCCTCTGTAGGTACTTTCTGACTGTGTTCTCTGATATCTCGAGGCACTCAGCAATTTTAGGTCTTGAAAAATTCGCATGAAACTTTAAGGCGTAGATTTGACCTCTCTCATCCACGTGTCGCCATGACTAATTTAGAGTTCAGCTCGGTATGCATGAAAGAACAATGAATGAAATCACACCATTAGGCCTCAGCTACACTGAAAGCAAAGCAAACACGAGCGTCCCAAGCGTCTCGAGTAACCGCATGTCCGCAAGCTATCAATCGCTCTAGTTTGCTTTGCGTGCATTATGGAAGTCTACAAATGCTGCAATGATGACTTTGTATTTGCTGCAAAACGCTTGGAAAAGCTCGCTGTGTGGTTGAAGCATAATGGTTTGACTATTTATTAACTTCTAAAGTTCATATTTCACACCAACGAGTAGAAAAAAATGACTGAAATGACAAATTTGTCACTGTTAACATAACTTTTTCCACCGGGTACTTTATTTGTTCCTTGAGTTATTATATATATATATATATATATATATATATATATATAAATAATAAAATTCGCCATTGGCCGATTAGTTCAAAATGATTAAAGTGCACAAGGCGAATAAAAAAAGATGTTATTTCTGATGATATTTCGATTGACTCTTTATCAAATCAGATGGAAAAGATCTAATATATATATATATATATATATATATATATATATATACATAAATAAATAATAGATAATATGGACTAAAAGAAATTCCTGTAGCTAGCTACCGGTTTCGATGTATTAATTATTACATCTAATCATGCATCAGGAGCTAGGCAATACAATATTACCTAGCTATACAATATTGTAATATTGTATTGCCTAGCTCCTGATGCATGATTAGATGTAATAATTGATACATCGAAACCGGTAGCTAGCTACAGCATTTGACTTTTAGTCCATATTATCTATTGTTTATTTATTTATCTACGCCTCCATATTATTTGCATTATTTTTAATTATATATACATATATATTCGTAAATTTAGGCAGCAAATTATTATATTTTTTTGAGACATGTATTGCAGAAAAGCAAATCGCAATCAATTTTAGATAACTTAAGGTAATATTTTTCAAATGATCGATAAATTGATTTCACTTCGGAACTAGAAAACTTAAAAGCGACTTTAGAAAACCATTTCACTGCAAAAATATGTATATCGGCGCTTCGAATATTTACACTATCCATCATCAGGGAGTGAAATAATTAGGACATAATTCATTTAAGTAGGAAAAAATTTTCAAACTACATATTAGGTACTTGAAAAATCAATGTCCTGAAATATATACAAATATAGCTAATGATACACTACCAAAGTTAATAGAAGGATATCTACTAAAACTATAAAGAAATCTAAAGAAGAATAAGGATAAAGTTATAAAACTAAGAGTCGCCTTGTCAAGCCTTGATCTTGCCGATTGAGCTGGGGTTGGAGGCTTTTGATGAGCAAAGCCTCAGCAATTTCAAGATCACGTTGTCTGTTGTATTTGGCTAGGATAGTCATGTTCTTCAGCATAACCATATATCCTTTTTCACCGTGTGTTTGCAGATGGTCTTTGACATTGCACCGTTCGAGACATGTTGCTTGCAGCGATGTTCGAGGGCATTAGTTGTGTAACCAATGTAAGCGACACAGTTACAAGTGTCATGTGGGCGCGTGAATTGGTAGACAACATGATGCGGCTCGGATTTTGCTTGCACTGATGGTTTCAGAATTGTCTTAAGACGTTTCGGTCTTTAGTAAGTTCTTACTTTTACTTGAACAGATGGCAGTCTTGGATTAACATTATTCTTGATAATGGCTGTTAATCGTTGCTCTTCAATTTTTGCGGATGTACTCCATTGACTTTGGTAGTAAAAGTTGATTGTTGCTTCTGCATTTTTAGGATCGATATTGGTGTGTATTCGCTTTAGATAATTTTGTATTGTTTGATCAATTAAGTTTTGGGGATAGTTGTTATTTACAAGAATTTGCTTGATAACATCAATTTCATTGGAAAATTCTTTCCATGTTGATGATAGTCTGTATGCACGGTTTATGTATGACTTGACCACAGCTTTCTTGTATGTTTCGGGGCCAAAGCAGTCATAATCGAGACAGAAACCATTATTTGTAGGTTTTCTGTAAACAGACGTTTTTATTGTATTTGAAATGATATCTCTTCTCAAATTCACATCCAAAAAAGAAAGACAATCGTTTTCCTCTTGTTCATAAGTAAATCTGAGACATGAATTGGCATGGAGCGATGTTATGATGTCATCTATTTTGCAGTCTTTCTTGTGAATGATAATGGAATCATCTACATATCTTCTATAGAAAAGCACATCATCATCAAATGCTGGAAGTACCTTGTTTTCTAAGAAGCTCACATAGAAGTCAGCATACAGAGGTCCGAGCGGGCAACCCATCGAATCACCATCAATTTGTTTATAAAGTTGGTCTTTCATTTGAAAGGCGTTGCGAAATTATCTAAAGCGAATACACACCAATATCGATCCTAAAAATGCAGAAGCAACAATCAACTTTTACTACCAAAGTCAATGGAGTGCATCCGCAAAAATTGAAGAGCAACGATTAACAGCCATTATCAAGAATAATGTTAATCCAAGACTGCCATCTGTTCAAGTAAAAGTAAGAACTTACTACAGACCGAAACGTCTTAAGACAATTCTGAAACCATCAGTACAAGCAAAATCCGAGCCGCATCATGTTGTCTACCAATTCACGCGCCCACATGACACTTGTAACTGTGTCGCTTACATTGGTTACACAACTAATGCCCTCGAACATCGCTGCAAGCAACATGTCTCGAACGGTGCAATGTCAAAGACCATCTGCAAACACACGGTGAAAAAGGATATATGGTTATGCTGAAGAACATGACTATCCTAGCCAAATACAACAGACAACGTGATCTTGAAATTGCTGAGGCTTTGCTCATCAAAAGCCTCCAACCCCAGCTCAATCGGCAAGATCAAGGCTTGACAAGGCGACTCTTAGTTTTATAACTTTATCCTTATTCTTCTTTAGATTTCTTTATAGTTTTAGTAGATATCCTTCTATTAACTTTGGTAGTGTATCATTAGCTATATTTGTATATATTTCAGGACATTGATTTTTCAAGTACCTAATATGTAGTTTGAAAATTTTTTCCTACTTAAATGAATTATGTCCTAATTATTTCACTCCCTGATGATGGATAGTGTAAATATTCGAAGCGCCGATATACATATTTTTGCAGTGAAATGGTTTTCTAAAGTCGCTTTTAAGTTTTCTAGTTCCGAAGTGAAATCAATTTATCGATCATTTGAAAAATATTACCTTAAGTTATCTAAAATTGATTGCGATTTGCTTTTCTGCAATACATGTCTCATATATATATATATATATATATATATATATATATATATCAGTGGCATCGCGTGCTCCCAAACCATGGGCCTTCGCTCCATAGTGGATTAATACAGCAGACAGCATGAACTGCATAAAATAATCATTTTGACGCTATCTTAATTTCAGTGAATTTTCAGGCACTTGTACATGAACATTCATGGCATCCATGACTGCAGAATGAAATGAAATGATGTGAGAAATAGACTGATATTTGAATGAAAGTTACACTGAAGTCCACAGACTACCCTATATTGACTATACTGCATGTGAATTGTGATTCAATGTGAGTCCTATATGACTGTCTCTTTTTCTGAACAGCCTCATAGGCATGCAATCCTAAGCTGATTGTTCGTCAAGACGTCTCTTGTTTTCCCAAGATTTTAAACGTCAAATGACAATGAAAATGTGATGTTAATTTCTGACATGACACTTGATCGCCTTGGCGAGATGACCATAGAGAACATTCACTCTCAAGGAAGCTCTCGCCAACGCAAGACTCTGTTGTGTTCATTATACTCAATCACTTACATGTTTCAAATTTAGGGCTGCTAAAATGTTTTTGTGCTCCTCATATTCTATCCCTTGAGAGTGGTTTAGTTTTATTTCAATGGCATAAACTTCGTGCACGATGGTTCTTCTTTCTGCATAATCCCTCTGACGACTGGCCAGTGTAGAAGATAACTACTGTTGAAATCGTCGCTATAAACAATCGCCCGAATCAGACATCAAATTACAGAAACTTCATCGCTTTATCTTTCAGCGGCTTCTCACCTTCCGATCCGACATTCAGCCATTGGTAAACGCAACACGACGATTGAGCGCATCATCATCTTCTCCAAAATTTGGCGAAGCCACGAGTAGGGAAAATTTGCGCCTCTCTCTATCTGAATCTAAGAATTTATAAATATATCTTTTCTTGCATTGTTGCAATCTATTTGCTTCTTCGTTTCTATCGGGAGAAGACGAGTCTGACTGTCGAGCTAAGCGCACACGCTCCGCATATCACACAAACACACAAATCACTGTGATTTGCTATGAACACATCGCCAGCGCATTGTGTGATTACTTGAAGATCCCTGCAGTTAACAGCTCGTAACATATTTGAGAGTAGTGACTTGAAACTGTAAAGTGTATGTTAAGTTGTAAACGTAAACATGCTCTCAAAAACAAAAAATGAAACTATTGAAACTCAAATTTATTATTATATAATAATAAAATAATTATTTTTGGGTATGCGGCGAAGGCCTCGCAGGCACGGAGATGACACCGCCAATGACGCCACTGATATATATATATATATATATATTGACGCATAGTGAACCCAGTGTTGATTTCATGATAAAGAAAAACAAATTGTCTTTTCTCAACCGGACATGTTTCAGTGTTCATTACACCATCATCAGCGGACAAATCGTTAAAATAAAGTGAAATTCGCCTTATATATGAAATCACTAAAGCATGGAAATTGAATAAAATTAACAATTGCTAGTCAGACAATCCGAGGTAGAGAGGGTGAGATCCGTTCCGTTCGTTGGACAGGCATTTCACATCTTGCTTGATTAAAATAGATTCCAGAATAAAGGGCAACTTGTACCGACCTATGACTTTAAAGTTCGTTTTCTCAGGACATGCATAGTTTGTTCATGCATAGAAATTTCTGTCAAGACAGGGTACCTAACCTTTAAGATGCTCAGCGATGCGAGTATCAAGATGGCGTTTTGTAGCGCCGATGTACCGCATATTGCAACGGTCACAAAAGTATTTGTAAACAACAGTCGATTTCAGACCGCTGGCAATCTTATCTTTGTTAGGAAAATAATCACTCATTTTGGAGGTTTTGAAAACCGGTTTGATGGTAGTGTTCGATAAATAGTGATTCAAGTCTTTGATTCTGTTTTTAAACTCTTTACTGCCTTCAGCAATGAACGGAACGGACCAATATAAAATGGCTTTCTTATCATCATTTTTCACAATCGATTGCTGGCTTTGAAAAATCTTCTGTTCTACTTTTGATTTTGTTTCATTTATAAGAGGATCTGGGAAGCCGTTTTGTTTAAATATTTCAGTTATCTTTTTTACAGCATTATCGTACAAAGAACGATCAGAGCAAATACGATGAGCCCTAAAGGTCACTTGCAATGGAAGTAGCTACGCAATACAATACACAATAGAGCCATGAATTACAAATCTAACAGCGTTTTAATGGAGCTTGCCCTTTCATTCATGAGAGTGCTAAAGTCAGACTTCTTTATTATAATTGATTCCAGAAATCTAGGGTATTCAGTACAGGCAATGATATCGAAATTTTCTTTCTTTGGTGGATGTACATGCATGCTTATTTCGGTTGGTGTTGGATACGCTTTTAAATGTTCGTTGATTCTGGTAGCAAAATGGCGGATAGAGCTGCCCACGTAATACTTTTCACAGTGATCACATGTGTATTTGTACACAACATTAGACTTTAATTCGGGCACAACTTTATCCTTATTAAAGAAAAAATTTCTAGTTTTCAAGGTTTTAAAAACGGGGCGAACTTTCATGTCAGGCGGTAAAAGCTTATTGATGTCTTTGACACGAGAAAGAAGATTTTGTTCACTCTCCGAAATGTAGGGGAAGCTCCATGTTATAAATTTAAAGTCGTCATGAGCGTTTGGTCGAGCAACGTTGGCTTTCTGTCTTGCCTCAACTTTTTCTCGCATGCGCAAAATAGTTCTTTCAGAAAATCCGTTTTTTTTAAAAGAGCTTGAATAGCAGAAACGGAGTTTTGATAATTATTAGGATTGGAATTCAATTTCAAGGCACGATAAAAGAGTGAATTCATAGGTAAATTCATAGTGAAATATATATATATATATATATATATATATATATATATATATATATATATATATTTATATTTATATAAGTAATAAATCAGATATAAACCCAAGGAAAAGTCAAATGATATTCCAACCGGTTTCACTCCCTTTGGAATATCATTTGACTTTTCCGTTTCACAGGGTAGGGGCTGCAATCGATTCCTTTGAAAATTAATTCCTGGAGGCTACAGTTTGAAGAGAAGTGATCGGATAAGGAGAAGTCTTGAGTACACTGTAAATCGCTCAATACCAATCACATACGAAGGATGCATACCAAAATTTTTTTTGGTATATTTCTGCATTTTCTGGGTATATATTTGTATGCTTTTCGTATCTTATTTCAAATGTGGCGTGTTTTACATTCTAGAGACATACCAGCATAATTTTAAAAGAAAGCATCAATCATTTCCAAAGTATGTTGATTTATGGCCTTTTGTCAATAAAGATCACACTAATGTTACTACTGTTTTACAAGTAGTGAGATGATGAAATTCAAGAGTCATACTTTCAATACTGATTTCGATTCTGATACACGTAAGTCTAAGGCATTTCATGAATAATTAAGTATTCAACCATCAACAATTATGCATTATGTAATTTTGAAATATAGCATATTATCAATCCGAAATAAAAACACATTATAATTCATGAACGCAAAAATAGGGATGTTTGAGATATATAAGTCAACATGATTGCACGAAAGATATCGTTTCAACGAACTGATGTTTATCAACTTGGCTTTCAAAATAGAGCTAACTAAACTCCTGTTAATGTTGCTAGACAAAGTAGCAGCGAGACAATCTCGTGGAGCATTAGAGCACTAAATTCACAAAAAATCTAATTTAGTTAAATATCACTCTATCAAACAAAAAAATCGCGACTGGTAATACTGAAAAAAGTTATTTGACAGTAGTAGTAACACACCTATTTTTTGCTATGTGACTTAAAGCTGCACATACCAAATACATACCAGAGGCATACGAATGAGGATGAATTTCCATCGGGTCTCGTATATAAAACATACCAACTATTCGTATTTCAGTGTAAAACAGCCAATTACAGATAGAATAGTTCGTATCGCTACATAACAATCACATACGAAAGTAAGTGAGATGTTGTATGAAAAACATACCAGATCTCTGTAAACATACGAGAATCTCGTATCAGATGTTAGTTTCAAATTGTATGTGATTTTGGTTTATGTTTGTATGTAATTTTCGTGTCCAGCGGTTTACAGTGTACCCCATCGAATACTGTTGATATGCTCGATCATTCGATCTCGCAGGGTTCGACTCGGCTTACATGCGACTTCCCGCATCTCAAGCAAGAGATCAAGTCAATTACGCCCTGAGATCTGATAAGATTGGCCTCAGAAACGGTTTTCGGATGCAGGAGAAGCTGTCATCGAAGTTGCTAGAATAATCGGCGAAGCTGAAGATTGGGCATGACGGCCGTGACAGGACACCATGCATGCTGGAGTTCCAGTTGGAGAAGCGGAGGAAGAAATTCCGCTAATGGCTACAACAACGAGGGACAATTTCCGCATAATTCAGCAGAAAAGTGACAATATTCAATATTGCTCAATATGCTGAGAATGACCTCATGTGGACCAGTTAAATCGATGCATGTCTCATCGTCTCATCGTCAACAGTTTCACGATCATTAGTTCGTCGAAAACATTTGAGCAGAATGGAAAAGAATGCGACAATTAATTAAAAATTCCAGCAACGTCCTTCTGATTTATGTAACATGCTCAGCGAATGAAATGACTTGAACATTTGAGTCCTAAATTAACTAATTATCGCCAACGTTACTATTAGGAGTATTGAAACGTCGCTTTAAGAAAAAGCTTCCGATAGCATATAAAATACACCCTTGAGTTGCAAATGCTAACTACTTATTTGGTCATATGTACACCACGCAGAATTTCTTGCGTGTATTAAGAAAAAACGGGTACTTTTCTATACAATAAGTGTGCATGTACAAATGAGTTAGCCTTTTCTTTTTGATTCTTGTAAACCCAACTCGTTTACAAACTTGTTTACAACTTGTATTTTACTTGTTTAAGTAAAATCAAATATTTTTAATGGTTTTGACCAGGTTTTTTTAACGTACAACTGAACATAGTTTCTGCAACTGTAAATTAAAATGTGTAAAACCCTTTTTGTTTTGTACAGTTGAAAAATGTAGTGAAGAAGAAAACTAAATTAAAGATGTGGCATAAAACGGGTGTAAGGATATGAGTGACAATTACATGTACTCAAATGACGGCACGAAGCAAATATTACAAAACATGACTATTTGTTAAAAATAGAATCAGATTGAGCTCTAAGATTGTTTGTCAAATGTGGAGCCTAAATATTAGTTGCATTGTACGATGCATTCCTGAAATTCTATTGGTTCACCTTATGCATCAGTGCGACATTATTTTGTCTTGAGGCCAAGATGTTGAACTGTGTTGGCATTGTCATTACCTTTGTGAACTGAAAATTGCAAAATTAATGCATGGTTACTGTACATGCAGTTCTAGAAGAAGAGACACTAGATAATAGAAGAGTACCGGTAACCTAAGTACTTAAGCACAGAAGCTGCTGATCAGTCTTGCAGGAGGCAGAGTCTTGGACAAAGTAAGAAATAGTCTTAAAATGTATTACTTGTAACCGGCAAGTTTTGTATGTTGCATGTGAGCCATCTAAGTTCTTTTCTACACTGTAAAAAATCTAGCGCCAAAATAACGCCAGGTGCCGTTAGATAATTTCAATTGGCGTTATATTTTTTTACTGAATTTTCACCCCTAGCACAGCTATGAGCCATGAACGAAGCTAGGGGTTACTCAATGAAAAGTAACAAATTGCATTATTTTAAATAAATAAAATTTAAAAAAAACAGATCTTCCAATCTGATTAAGCTGTCCCCATCAGAAACCTATTCGCACGCCTCTTGAAAGTATCAAGATTGTATTGGTCAGGGAAAGTGGTCTGGGGAAGCTGATTCCAAAGCTGTGCCGTGCGAACAAAAAAGCTTTTCGAGCGACTCACAGTACGCGCGTTCTAAGCTCACATTATAGCATGTGAGTGTATTAGCTCTGCGTGTGCTTCTGGAGAAGATCTTAGGTTTGGGCACGCACTCATTTACTACAGAGCTGCTTCTACCGAAATAGTACCTGTAGAAGAGACTGAGTGAAGCAACATCCCGTCTGACGGAGAGCGGCTGCAACTTGCTAGCAAGTTTTTCACCCATGAGATTCTTGACACGTTTCTTGACACGTTTCTCAACCCGTTCAAGGAGGTTAAGATGCGTTTGTGGGGCGCCTGCTCACAGATGACAACAATACTCCATCAGAGGACGAATAGTGGACTTGTGAAGATAGCAGACAGTCTGTGGTGAAAGATAGCTGCTGTCACGATAGAGACTACCAATGCGTTGAGCTACGGTTTCCATGACAAGTCTTTCGTAACCGACAATCCAAGGAAGGAGATGGAATCTTGTTCTCTGATCCTATTATCTGACATCTTAATGCTATGATCATCATCATCTCCTTTAAGTCGTGAGTGCAGAATACTCTGAGTTTTTGAAGGATTGAAGGAAACAAGCCAATTGGCGCCCCATTCTGAGACCCTGCGTAAGTCTTCATTAAGAACGTCGCATAACTGCTGACGTTGCTGAGTGTTTTTAGCGAGTCGCTCATTGTAATTGAAGAGCGTTGTGTCATCTGCATACATCACCAATTTACTCACTAGGCAGTCTGGGAGGTCGTTGATGTACAGCAGAAAAAGAGTGGGTCCAAATAATTGACCCCTTGAGGAACTCCTGCATTGACAGACTTGGTGGAAGACTTTTGTCCATCTAAGACGACAGATATCTGCCGGTCACTAAGGAAAGAAGCAAGAAGTTTGTGGAGTTGATCAGCAACTCCATAGGACTTTAGCTTCATAAGGAGTCCCTGATGCCAGACTTTATCGAATGCCTTGGAAATATCCAAGGCAACTGATCTCGTCTCACCTTGTCTGTCAAGGACACGACTCACATGTTCAGTGACATATGAAAGAAGATCTGCAGTTGATTGAGAGTGCTTGAAGCCATACTGTTCTTCTGATAGAAGGTTCTGAGTTTCAAGGAAGTTAACAATGTGTTGGTTAATCACTGCTTCAAAAATCTTGCCAGCAATTGGAAGCAGGCTGATAGGACGGTAACTAGATGGAAGAGATGAGTCAGAACCTTTCTTTGGAACTGGAACCACGGAAGCTACTTTCCAACAAGAGGGAAACTCACCAGTGGATACACATCTACTAAACAGTTTAGATAAAAGTGGAGAAAGCTCAGGTGAGAGATGCTTGAAGACCGAAACCGGGATGCCATCTGGTCCGCTAGACTTAGAGCTATCGAGACCGGCGATGATCTTTTTGACGTTTGGGACTGTGACTGAAGGAGGACTAATTGTCTCATCAGTGCGCGTGGGAATTGGAGGTGGAATTATACCTCCATCGTCTAATGACGAACTCTTCCCAAACTCCTTGCAAAGAAGCTCGGCTTTGTCTGCTGAGGTTGTCGCCATAGAAGTACTGACTTCGGCATGACGGAGTGCTGTGATGGAGGATTTGTTCCTATTGGTGACACTGTTGTAAATCCTCCAGAAGTCCTTAGAGCCAGGCTTTTGGGTAGCAATGGATTTCCGTACATACAAAGCGTAACGGCTTTTGGCCTGATGTATGGTTTCCTTGCAATGTCTACGTGCGGTTTTGTACAATTCAAGATTGCCAGCGCTACTGTCACGCTTATACTTATGGAAAAAGTGGTCACGCTGGCAACTTGCAGCTGCACATTCTGGTGTAAACCAAGGTTGTGAGTGGGGCCTCATTTGGAAAGTACGATGAGGAATGTAGGCCAACATCCCTATCTGAAGTCACTCTGTCAGTTCTTGCGCCGACTTGTGGACGTTCTCGCTCAGAATCAAATTCTCAGCTTGAACTTGACTAAGAAAAGTGCGGAAGCCACACCAGTCTGCTTTGGAGAATTGATAAACTGTTCTATGGAAGGGTGCAGACTTCCAATTTGTTTGCCAGAAACTGTGATAAGACAGTGATCAGACGTGCCGAGGGGAGAAGTAACGTTGTGTGAAAAACAAGTTGGATTTGAGGTGAGAAACAGGTCAAGGAGATATCCAGTATCCCCAGCTCGGTCAGGCACTCTGGTAGGACAAGTGACAATTTGACTAAGGTTGTGAGAGACAGCGAAATCCTGGGCTGCCTGACCGGAGAGATCGGTGGTGCGTGAGTGCACAAGCCAGTCAACATTGTGCACGTTGTCACCAAAAACGGCAACTTCAGCGCTGGGATACTCTTGTAGAAGAGAATCGATCTTGTCAGAAAGAACATTGAAAATATCCGCATTAGTTGATGGAGAGCGGTATAGGAAAAATAGAAGAAGAGTGGTCTTCTGCAGCGGCGCAATGAAGGCAAGATACTCATGCCTTGGATCCTCTGAGCTACGAAGCCTTCTCAAGGGAAGGCTTGTCTTAACATAGACTCCAAGACCATGACAAGGTGCTTTATCCATCCGGTGAAATATGTATCCATCAGGAGTAACGTCGCTTGATGACACACTGGGATCTAACCTGGTTTCCGACAGGGCTAGAAGATCTGGTGACTTACCTTGCAGGAAGATGTTGATGTCGTAATTGGACCTCAGTCCTCTTACGTTGCTGAAGCTGATCCTGAGAGGGGTTTTGAGCTTGACAGATTGACTACGTTTCTTGTGTGTCTTTCTCATTTTCATAATTTCTCATAGAATATCAATCAAATAAACAAAAATTATACTGTACAACAAAGTGATACAAGAAACATTGGAAGGCATCAGAAAAACGTAAATAATAGCAACAAAGCTGCAATAAATAATACGCAAAAAAGACACTTATAGGCACAGTTCATGTCGCAAAAGCTTGAAGAAACCCAAATGAGAACTCCTTTGCCGTAACAATGGGTACAAGTCAGGTAGGCCACAGAGGAACCGGATACAGCTACACGGGCTAAACCCCTCAGTAAAGCTACCCACGCATGTCCGTGGCAGTGGAACTGTACCGCCTTTTTTCGAACAGTTGACCGGGCCTGCCTCCCAAAGCATTACCAGTGGGTTCGGGACCCTCGAACTACCTGACGCCCGTATGCCGTGAATACGTTGGATCTGTCACACCTTAACCTGCAACAAATGGCGAAGTGCAAAAGAGAGCAGTGGAAGGAAGTTCGATCACAAATGAGCCAAATAAGTGCCATGTCCAAAAACCTGATTCAACAACATGAAACATCTGATGACTGTTCATATCTCGCAAATCAGGGGGTGGTGTTAATTGGGACGGCCGAAGCCTACCACACATTTAAAATAAACAAACGTGGAGAAAAAGAATGAAAAATTAATCAAACATAAATAAATTCAATGACCAGTAAAATAAAAATAATATTCCAGAGCCTGCTAGTTAGCCGGAGCACGGTCACAAACCGCCGACAATAAACCTTTCCGACAAGGTAGAACCCAAAGAAGCATAAGCTTCAGACGACACAGCCTTATTGCGACTCCGTTTTCACCCTTTCACCGCTTTGAGGCCGCAGGTTGAGTGAGAAAGGGAAAAAATATTGCCGTTATATTAGGAGGTCTGGCGTTATACTAATATCATCGCGTTATACTTGCCGTTAGAATATCTTCCCACTGCTTTGCCGTTAGAGTTTAACGCGAGCTGCAATTTATCGTGGTGGATTCAGGAATTATCGAAGCATATTTAGTATGCATAACAACTACCTGAATTGTCGTAACTGCTGTAATATTGAACCTATGTTGTCAAAGATATCATTCTATCAAGGAACGCAGTGACAGTCTCATGCATGTCTATAAGAGCCGAGGTTGTAGACCCCATTGGACGAAAACCATGCTGATCAATCCCATAGTGTTTGAGAAATGTCTCTTTCAAGTCTTCCAATATTAGTTTTTCTAGCAATTTTGACATGATAGGGTTTACAGTGATGAATCTGAAGTCCTTGATTGTCGGGTTGCGCTGCCTTTTTGGAATTGGAAATGTAACACCAAGTCTCCAAACGCTAGGGAATTCTCTATCTTGTATGGATACATTGTATATGTGGCATAATGCGTCCGAACTCCAAAAAGCTGCTTCAGCCAAGAGTCGAGCAGGAATAAGATCATATCCGCAGGATTGCCTCAACTTTAGTGTGCGGTCAATATAGTAAAAATACGGTCAAAATAATCAAATGAAGTCAATATCAATAGAGTAAAAATAGGATCAAATGTAGTCAAATAAGGTCAAAAAGTTCAAATAAGACAGTAAATTTTTCAGGAATCTGGTCTTCCCGCTATTTTTAGACACCTGGCATTCCAAAGCGCAATTTTTAGATCTGGGTTTCCCGAACTCTTTTCAATCAAATCAAAAAGCTAAGTTATTGGGACACCAAATATTCTCTCAAGGATTTCAACGCACATAACTACATCTTTTTGTTAACTGACACTGACTATCTTCGATTGTTCGAAATGCCTAAGACACCTGAAAGTGATGCATCCAAGTGCAAAAGAATTACTTGCCAATATCCTGAAGAATTTAAAGTAACACCAAGGAATGAACTTTTCTGTGTGCTTTGTGAATGCCCGGTGAAATACGCGAAACAGTTTATGATTGACAGTCATCGTAAAAGTGTCAAACATGCGACGAAGTTACAAAGAATTACCACTTCATCATTAGTATCCACCTCATCAAAGCAGGAAAGTCAGGCCTTCTTGAACTTCAAACCTGATCTGGCTAAGTATGTAACAACAGCGTTTTTAGCCGCTGACATTCTTGTACATAAATTGGAGCATCAAGCGATACGAGATTTATTTGATTTTATGGGTCATCATTGCCCATCTGAGTCATCATGTCGGCAACATGTGTCAAAACTCTTTCAGTTAGAACAACAGAAATTGTTTCGATATGTGAATGGAGAAAAAATATTTATAATGGTGGACGAAACGGAAATTTCTGGTCGGAAGTTCATGAACATTCTTGTCGGAATTCTAGAAAAGTCTGAAGTTACTTATCTACATGACTGTAGACAGCTAGAAGGAAACATCAATCATCAAACAGTGTGCCATGCTATTGATGATGTTGTTAAAGATTCAAATGTTCATCGCAATAATTTTCTTTTACTGCTATCTGATGCAGCTCGTTATATGACTCTTGCGGGCAAAACTTTGAAGTCTATGTATCCATCATTATTTCATGTAACGTGTTTGGTGCACCTGTTGCACAAATTGCTTGTGAAGTCGAAGTATGAGGCTGTCGACAGTTTGATTTCCTCAATCAAGGCTGCCACTGTTAAAAATGGTGATCTCCGTCTTCTTTTTGCATGGATTGGAAGTCCACCAAAGCCGGTTGTAACCAGGTGGGGAACATGGTTAAACGCGGCTTTTTGGTATGCAGACCACTTTGTGTTGGGTTTCGAGGATGATGGATTACTTGTAAGTCGTGCAAAATCTGCAATTTCCAGCACAGTAATTGTTGACCAACTCGTGGATGTGGCAACGTATAGACCTCTGCATCATCTAATGGAGCGATGCGAAGGAACCACATACAACATTCGTTAGGTAATAATATTTAATTATTATATTATTTAATTAATTATCTTTAATTATATTAATTATCCTAATAATTATCACAATAATTGGAAGAAACGCTAATCATGCATTTTCGGGCACATATTACTCACATGAAGTCACATATCTGCAGTGTTGAATGTGACCGATTGGGCACATTTGGTCACAAAAAGGGAGTAGCAAAAGTCACATATGTTGAGCACATTCGGTCACATATTGGGCACAGTTTGGTTTAGAAATGCTCATTTCCTTTGATATCTAATATACATGTACATGCTACTTATGTCGAGGTACCAAATCGCTGGTATATAAACATAGGAATACAACCATGTGAATTGAATTAGCAATTTTCTTATTTTGCTATTTTAGATGAGTAAAAGCGGTGAAATTATTATTGAAATCATTATATATTTGTCCTTTGCAGTGAATATACTAAAATTGACTTTTAACTATTCACATGATGAATGATGAGGTCTATTAATTTGATGCTCACTTAGCATTTTGGCTCAGCTCCTTTAGTCTTCAAGATTTCATGTCAAAATAGTTATCTTATAATATGGTCTTGAAGCCAAGTTTTGATGAAGATGTGCCACGGACAGTCACAAACCGAAATTTGGGTAACAGAAACGCTTTCAGAAATGTTTAAAACTTGGGTTTCTGCTCATATTTTAGCCAGAAAGTTAATAGAGTCTTTGTGAATTTATGGAAGCAGGACTGCACAGGCCTACTTTCAAGCTGTCAGAGGCTAATGAGTTTTCGGCTAAATTTTAACAGAAACCCACGTTTTAACCCTTTCGTTGGTGAGTCAGAATTCTTCGCATCCCCTCAAGTGCGGATGGTAAGTCAACTTACCATTGATAAAAACTTAGGTTTTAGATGCTACTGAATATGCTTCTATTATTGGAATTCCAGTTAGCGGCTTTCCGTTGGACAGTTTTTATAAGAATATGATGGAGACCATTTTGGCTTGACGCCGACTTCAACACCGCCATGATTCGCTCTGGCTTGCTACCCACCAAATTGGTTAGAAGGCTTGTCTCGATGCAATGATGCCAAACATGAGCAATGGATGCAAACAGCTCTGTCTAAGTCCTCTGTTTTCTCTCATTCTCCCGTATCTTCATCATTCCCCACACATTTTTAATGAGACCCTAGGCCAAATGAGAGATCTCAACTTCATCTAAGCTTAGTTCCTAAAACTAGGTACTGCCACCGCTCTGAGAACTAGGTCAGAATTGTCTCGAAAACCTATTTTGTTATTACAAAAATATCTTCATTTGTATGGAAGCACTGTGGTCATTCGTTTGAAGCATTTCCCTTTAAACAACCGTTTTCTATCACACATGCAGATTCCGCGGTTGCTGAAAGAGCCCCAGATCATCACAGATTGCGGGAAGTTGACAGTTGGAGTCTGGCTAAAGTCCTTTAATCTTTCATCAGAAGACAGACCGCAACTGTTGAAATGTTACACACTTCATCAGTGGCCTTCTTTGCATGTTCTCTGTGTCAAAGCTCGATGCATTTTGGTGAATGGATTCTATCCCCATTGGCATCTGAATTCTGAGTTACGCTTTTTAGTTCGAATCAGCGCATTCAATGACGAAGTTCAATCGCATTGGTACGCATATTTGTGAATAGCCCAGTGATATTGGAATCACAAACGCAGTTTGAGGTGCCCACGCAACACGCGTAGGTGTATTTGTACACAACATTGGCATTTAATTCGGGCAATACTCCATCCTTGTTGTAGAAAGGGGTTTTAAAAACCGGACGAATTTTGATGTCAGTCGGTAAAAGCTTATTAACATCTTTGACACGCAAAAGTAGATTCTGTTCACTCTCAGCAATGAAAGGAAAGCTCCAAGCAATAAATTTCTGGTTATGATCACTGGAGCGTTCAACATTGGTGGCTTTGTGTCTTCTGAGATGAAATTGTTGATCATTCAGCTTCCCTGTCAGTGGTTAATCTTTCTGAAAACAGTTTCACTAACGAGGAAATTCAGATATTGAATTTTGGATTTTCTATGTCGTGGCCAATTTTGTCATTTGACTATAAAAGGGCTTGATTTTATCGAAAAAAATTTCCGCTGATGATGGGGAATGGAAATCTCTGAAACGCGCACGGAAAGACTTGCTTTTCTTTGTCAGTAATTTCGGGCATTGCAACAATTTATATATATATATATATATATATATATATATTAGTGAAAATTGGCAGCAAATTATTATCTAAACATGAATCACAAAAACTAATGTCGCAATCTATTTTTGATAATTTTAAATAAGATTTTTCTACGTCACGATAAAATAATTTGGTCTCTTGATTGCAAAACTTAAATACGATTTTTGAGTACCATTTAAGTAAAACTCCGGCGCTTCGGAAGTCGACAGCTTCCATCTTCAGGGAATGAAAATTACACTGCTGGTACAAATTCAGATAACAACCTAAAGTCTTGCATATACCTATGGATAAACAGAGAAGTATCAGAAACCTAGATATTTACATAGCTTAAAATATATACAAATGAAGGGAAATATACTGTAAAGAATAAATGTTGAAGGAAGAAAATCAAAGTAATATCAGCCTTCGGGTCAAACCCTGGTCTTGTTTATTCAGAGGGGCTGTTCGTTCTTAATTATTATTGCCTCTGCAAGTTCTAAATCCTTTTGCTTTTGAAACCGGGTTATGATCTTCATATTCTGAAGCTCTTGTAGCCTTTGTTTACTTGAGGATGACTGAGGAGATGCTGTTTAATCGCTCCGTTCGAAACATGCTGTTGACAACGTTGCATCAGAGTGCATGTGGTGAAACCAATATAATTAGTTCCATTACAGGAACTATGAGGACACTGATACTGGTATACCACGTGATGCTCATCTGATATTTGACGTTTTTGTTTTGGTGTTTTAGCATGTTGACAAGTTTCTTTGATTGATAGTACACTCGTAGTTTGACTTGTGACTCTTCTACATGTACTCTACCTTTGACGCAGATATTACGCAGCAAAGACAGAAGAAAATCGTCTTAATGCTATAATATCTGAGCATGTCAAAGGTAGAGTAGAAGAGTCACAAGTCAAACTACGAGTGTATACTATCAATCAAAGAAACTTGTCAATATACTAAAACACCAAACCAAAAACGTCAAATATCAGATGAGCATTGTGTGAGCATATTTGTGAGAAATTGATGAATTCAAAGCTGCAGACAATGAGAACAGTGTTTTAACTCATAGAGCAACAATGCAGTGACAATTTTTGCAGAGGTTACGCTCCTGTTGCTCAAAAAAATATTTGACCAACTTCTACAAAGCCAAATTTTTGCAAATCACAACCCTTTGAATTGAATTAGCAATTCCTTATTTTTGGCCAGTCGAAACATCATCGGCATCATTTTAAGTGAACCAGGGAAGATTTACTTCTAATTGCAGTTATATGTTCCGAAGTACAGACTCAGGGCGAAAATCATCGAAAAAACTCAAGTTTAACTGAGACATCCGAACAGTTTCTGTCTGTCATCAGACTTGTCAAGAGCTTAGTCTTTAATGAAAATTATCATGCAAAATCATATGTATCTCGAAATCTAAAATGCACACATAGATCAGGAATTCAAATGCGTTTATAGGTTAGAAGTCATGATGGCAAAGTCAGATATCAATAGCATGGACATGAGTAACATGATAGCTGTTACGATTCAGTGTGGGTCCCAGATATTTAATACATAGCTTTTCTTTTTGTTAACGATACAATTTTGAGCATTTTGAGGGTAGCGTTACCATGGTAGTGTACTTTTTGAGCACAATCAGCTATATGACTTCTTTCGCGGAGAATTCGATATGTGGAATCATAAATTTGCTGTCTACATGTATGTACTCGAATTCTCGCACGAAAAGTGTCCGCTGTCTGTCCCACATAAAATGGTTGCCCCTACGGCATTTGATAACATAAAGAACGTCTCTAGGACTGCACTGTAAATCGCTGGATACGGAAATTACATACAAACATATACCAAATTCACATACAATTTGAAATTAACATCTGATACGAGATTCCCGTATGTTTTCAGAGGTCTGGTATGTTATTCATACAAAAGCTCACTTACTTTCGCATGTGATTGGTATGTAGCGATACGAACTATTGTATCTCTGATTGGCTGTTTTACGATGAAATGCGAGTTGATGGCAGTTTTATATACGAGGCCCGATGCAAATTCGTCTTCATTCGTATGCCTCTCGTATGTAGAGTTGTAAGCCGCATAGCAAATGTATATATATATATATATATATATATATATATATATATATATATATATACTGTATATAAGTAAATAAAGTCCAAAGCGAATGCGATGATAAAATAAGATAAGAAGACCAGAGGTTTCCAAATTAGATGTATTCCCCGACTAGTTTCATCAGCTACCCACGGTGCTTGGAAAATGACTTTAACTTGAAAAAATTGTCCATAAAATCTGAAAATTGATTCTACATCAAAATTTTGTGCTGAAAACGAATATGATTTCAAAAAAATCGTGCAACGAGCTCTTCAAAAGATAATTGACTTTTATTGATCAGTATTGATCTGATTGATTACCAGTGATTGATTTAGTAGATTTGTACTTCTGTGATGTCATAATAGTGTAATATAACCTGGCAGAAAACGAATATGATATCCAAAGCATCATAACTACAGCCGATTATACGTTTCGGATGAGCCATTGATCAATATCGATCTGATTGATTGATTAATGATCGATTACACGATATGGAATATTAAAATGTTTAAAATGTTTAATGTAAGATTATGACGCAGAAAACGAATATCATCATCACTGCAGCAGACTACAAGTTACACATTAATTATTGATCAATATCGATCTGATTGATGGTGATTGATTTGCCTTAGAATACGGATATATCCTCTTCACATAGGTTGGTATGTTTTAGAATGGTGAATATGATTATGTCGAAAACGAACATGGTGTTAAAATGTATGATAACTGCAGCAGAGTATAAGATACAGACTAGCTTCAGATTACTTCAGGTGTCGTCTTATCGGTTTCACACTTATGTAAGTATAGAAATAACATGTGGAAAAGCGCTACCACGAATCGACAAAGCAGAACAATAGAACTGTTTCTGATGAGGACAGTATGACGCACGCACACAATGATGTTTGTCATGCCGTGTGACTAATCGATGATTATTCGATTATTCTATTTGATAGCCGCTGTCGTATCGAAGCCAGTCTGATCGAAGCATTAGTCCTTCCCATTCTTCATTCGTTTGACGTTATGGCTCATGCTCATCATGCATCAACTCACAAGGAATGTTTGGAAAAGGTCTGCTTGATATGTCTCAATAAATGTGGCAAGGACAATCGATGCATCACAGGCAGGCAATACAATTTGATTTCCGAGTTTGTTTTCGATGGATTTGATCGCGATGACTGGAGACTACCAACGGTTATATGTGGAACATGTCGATTGGTTTTGGGTGAGTACGCCAATGGCAAATTTACTCGTAAATTGAGTGTATATGATCATAGTGAGGTTGGTCGGCATCAATATCATACCAGGTCAAGATATACAAATTGTGACTGTCTTGCTTGTACTATTTCCAAAACAAATACATCCGTCAGCTCTAAGAATTCCAGGTTAACTAATATCAAACCCAATCCAGGAAGACCATCAACACAAGAGAAAAGTAGTAGCTCCAGACCAACCAGCCTGAAACTTTGCAGCTTGTGCTTATCAGACATAGGTAGGAGAAAACCACACAACTGCTCTCGTTCCGGAGCTCTGACGAATGTTAAGCAATTACTGAATTCGGCGGAAAAGAATAAGAAATTGCCGGAACAAGTTGTGCACTCTTACATTCAAGAGTGTCATGATGATGACTTCTTGCTGACATCGCCTAAAGGCGGCCGTCCCTTGAAGCTTCCCCGTGGAATTACGGACGATTTCAATGCTCGTGTTTCATGTCAGAATATTAACAATATTCAATCTGAAATGAATTTGAGCAACCGTCAATCTTTGAAATTGCGCCATTCAACTAAGATCGAACTGAATTTAGAAGCCCACTTGTATGCTACCGATCATTGTTTTGATGACTACTTCACGTTAAAAATGATTGATTTCTGTGTCATGGAGCAAGATGTTGTAAAAGGCGTAGAGCTTACTCCTGCTGTTGTCTGCAAAGATGTACGACAATTAATTGATTTCATACTTGAAAGGAGATGCATAGATCGTGGTGACTACTACATCAAAATTTACATTGACAGTGGAGGCTCTTTCCTCAAAATTTGTTTGTCAGTTTCTGATAAAAACTACAATGGGCGATATAAAGACATAGGAGTGAAGCATATTTTTCTAGTCGTTTTATCTGAAAATGTACAAGAGAATTATCGAAATATTTTAAAACTATGGGTATCAGCAAATTTGAACGATCTGGATTTTAGCAATGAGAAATTGACAATTTCATGTGATCTCAAACCTGCGGATTGTTTGCTTGGACTGATGTCCCATGGTGCGACTTTTCCCTGCTGCTGGTGCACGGCAAGGAAAGATAGTTTGCATGTGTCTGGTCAGGCACGCTCATTTCAGTCAATTCATGACTCGTTTTGGTCTTATCACGGAAAATGCCAAGACAAAAAGATGGCTAAGCATTATGAAAATGTGATACATCCGAGTATAATCAAATGCAGTGATCTCGGAATAGATGTGATACAAGTCATACCACCTCCGGAATTACATTTACTGCTCGGAGTTGTGAATACACTCTTCAAATATATGTCCAAAATTTGGCCGCATTCAATGGCGTGGAGCGAAAGATTGCACATTGAAAAGAAATCCTACCATGGTGGCTCTTTCTCTGGAAATTCCTGCATGAAACTCCTTTCTAATATTGACTTGCTCCAATCAATGTGCCCATTGCATTGTCTGCCATACGTCAAGGCCTTTTGATGTTTTTCAAAGGTAAGCAAGCAATTTGTGTTATTTTGTTGATACCGTTAGATGTTTTTTCGATGTTTTTGACTTCCGATGCTTCCAGAGGTATGTAATTTGTTTTATTCATTATGTTTATGCGATTACTAAGATGCAATACCTAGTCCAAACTGTAAACTTTATTTCGAAATTCATTTCTACTGCATCACCAATATTTTCAGAGCTCATTATTTCATAAACAATTTCGTGAACCTTTTCAGCGAAGCCTCACTAAAAACTGTACTGGTGTATATGTAGCCTTTTATTCACTTTACAGGTTGTTGAATCATGCTTCGGATGGGAGCTGAAGTCATCCTACCTCGAAGACATCAACAACTTCAAAATGGCATACATTGATTTGGATGTCAACGTGACGCCCAAAATACATGCCGTTATCTGGCATGTTCCTCAATTTTGTGCGAGATTCAACGAAGGATTGGGACGATGTTCAGAACAAGCAGGAGAGTCAGTCCATCATGATTTCGCAAAGACCTGGGAACACTATAAGTTAAAGTCCCTGTCTCATCCTGAATATGGCAATTCGCTGAAACGAGCTGCGTGCGCATACAATGGTCGCCATCTAGTAAACCTATAGACTAAAATCAAATCTTCTTTGTCAGGTTAATATAACATACCCAGGACTTCACTTCTTCTAATTATATGAGTTCAATTAACGTTGTCATTTTTTCTTTCATGGTCATTAGTTCGACATAATATTTTTTGTCTTCTACCGGTTTAACATACATGTAGTTTTCCATGTAGCAATGAACATAACAAACATACCAATATACCATGATTGCATAGCAAAAATCATTTTTAATCAATCAGATCGACATTGATCAATAATTAATGTGTAACTTGTAGTCTGCTGCAGTGATGATAATATTCGTTTTCTGCGTCATAATCTTACATTAAACATTTTAAACATTTTAATATTCCATATCGTGTAATCGATCATTAATCAATCAATCAGATCGATATTGATCAATGGCTCATCCGAAACGTATAATCGGCTGTAGTTATGATGCTTTGGATATCATATTCGTTTTCTGCCAGGTTATATTACACTATTATGACATCACAGAAGTACAAATCTACTAAATCAATCACTGGTAATCAATCAGATCAATACTGATCAATAAAAGTCAATTATCTTTTGAAGAGCTCGTTGCACGATTTTTTTGAAATCATATTCGTTTTCAGCACAAAATTTTGATGTAGAATCAATTTTCAGATTTTATGGACAATTTTTTCAAGTTAAAGTCATTTTCCAAGCACCGTGGGTAGCTGATGAAACTAGTCGGGGAATACATCTAATTTGGAAACCTCTGGTCTTCTTATCTTATTTTATCATCGCATTCGCTTTGGACTTTATTTACTTATATACAGTATATATATATATATATATATATATATACATTTGCTATGCGGCTTACAACTCTTCATACGAGAGGCATACGAATGAAGACGAATTTGCATCGGGCCTCGTATATAAAACTGCCATCAACTCGCATTTCATCGTAAAACAGCCAATCAGAGATACAATAGTTCGTATCGCTACATACCAATCACATGCGAAAGTAAGTGAGCTTTTGTATGAATAACATACCAGACCTCTGAAAACATACGAGAATCTCGTATCAGATGTTAATTTCAAATTGTATGTGAATTTGGTATATGTTTGTATGTAATTTCCGTATCCAGCGATTTACAGTGCAGTCCTAGAGACGTTCTTTATGTTATCAAATGCCGTAGGGGCAACCATTTTATGTGGGACAGACAGCGGACACTTTTCGTGCGAGAATTCGAGTACATACATGTAGACAGCAAATTTATGATTCCACATATCGAATTCTCCGCGAAAGAAGTCATATAGCTGATTGTGCTCAAAAAGTACACTACCATGGTAACGCTACCCTCAAAATGCTCAAAATTGTATCGTTAACAAAAAGAAAAGCTATGTATTAAATATCTGGGACCCACACTGAATCGTAACAGCTATCATGTTACTCATGTCCATGCTATTGATATCTGACTTTGCCATCATGACTTCTAACCTATAAACGCCATTTGAATTCCTGATCTATGTGTGCATTTTAGATTTCGAGATACATATGATTTTGCATGATAATTTTCATTAAAGACTAAGCTCTTGACAAGTCTGATGACAGACAGAAACTGTTCGGATGTCTCAGTTAAACTTGAGTTTTTTCGATGATTTTCGCCCTGAGTCTGTACTTCGGAACATATAACTGCAATTAGAAGTAAATCTTCCCTGGTTCACTTAAAATGATGCCGATGATGTTTCGACTGGCCAAAAATAAGGAATTGCTAATTCAATTCAAAGGGTTGTGATTTGCAAAAATTTGGCTTTGTAGAAGTTGGTCAAATATTTTTTTCTGGCCATAGGTACTATCGCTAAACCATTTTCTCTGTTTGTTTCTCGCCTGAGTAAACTCTTCTTTTACGTGCTCATTGTGGACAAACCTCATATCACACTGAGACAATTTTAGGAGAAATGTTATGCAACCTACAATTATTTTTCGTTACCTAATGTCCATTTGATGGCATTGACTAATAAGGCTTCTAGAAATGTAATTTCGACAGTAGTATGCTCCGATGCTGTAATCGCCTTTTCTAGTAAAGGATTCCATTTGAAGAGGAGTTACATGATATGGTTTAATGATAGCCATTTGGAACTCATTCGCTCACGATTACAACGATATAGGTCATATTCAAGAAGACATTGTGTCATAGAATGATGTACTAATTTATTATGCTCACATATCTTATTATTCTTCTTATATGTCTCATTGCGCATAAATATAATTTACCCTTTGCAGACAAGTAAGACGACAAGCAAAATATGTGAATATTGAAATGTCAATACGATTGAAAATGTAGAACGAGCAAAGCGAGTTTGATTTCAATTGGGGAGGGGGGTTGAAAGGGGTGGTGAAAAATGCTTGAGTTTGGCTGATTTTTGTATGTGAAGGAAAGCCAATTGAAAAATGTACATGAAAAACAGGCTAACTTCAAACCAATTTATGTTTGGTTTAACGGTATAGGCATTTCCAAAAACTTGCTGAAGACCTTGAAATATGATATAAATCCATGCCATATAGCCATATAGCGTGACTACAGCATAACGAGGAAAACAAGGGTTTCAACCATACCTTTTGTGTACCCATTTGTTCAGCTATGATTCTCATATATCAGAATTTAGTTCTATACAGTACTCCAGTATATTCCACACGCACGAATGGTGCATGTGGAATCATCCAGCGTGCGCGTTGAATTTAATTCAGAGTATAGGCGTATTTAGAGGCTCTCCGCTTTAATTTTTCGCCGTGCTTGTGGCAAAATCCCTAGAAAACACTGCAGTAGCCTATAGATTAGCATTTACATAGTGCCTAGGCAATTAACAGACTTATGTTAAATGCATGCATAAAACACCAACCTAAATTATTACACGGCCGGATAAAAAATATAGTGCAAACAATTTAGGTTTCAGGGTATAGAACATCACTTGCGTGTTGATTTAATAGCAACAAGCATGATATTTATAAACTTCATTGTTGATTTCTAGAATCGCATATGATTTCTTCAAGTTATTTAAACTTTGTACATGTATTTATATATTGACTCTGCAGAGGTCTATTAATCTACTATAAACCTATATATCCGATATCTTATTAATCTCTTAAATACTTTTTCAAATGTCAACTGCCAAATCAAGTTGTCACTTCACTATCAATGAAAATACAGGGGACTACCTTGTCATAATCGATGAACACTGCAATAAATCTAAGGAGTTTTATGTACGGATATTCGTGATACATCAGATCGCATACTTTCAGAAATTTGAGTCATTTTCATGTTTGCTACTCAACACTGTATTTACATGTACTGCACATTAATTCAGGCTTTGTCAAAAATGTTTGATAATTGCTCTGGGACTAATTTGTCAACTATAAATTGAATTGAGGCTACGAATAAATGCAGTGTTGATGATTATAAATGCATTTTGAACAAACACGTTCTCAGTTTTACTCGTCCTATACAATGACTTTGAACGAAAGGAAGTTGTTACTCAACTGGAAGTTGTAAAATTATACAACAGGAGCATACGAGGTGTCGACAGGACCGACCAAAGCATTGCACAATATAGAGTGAAGATCAGAAATAAGAAATGGTGGTGACCGTTATTTGAATTGACACCTGATTTTGCTGCACAGAATACATGGATTATTCATAACCGAGACTCGGGGGTGAAGATTTTTGACCTTCTGGTATTTTGACGTGAGATGCTTCTTGCATGCTTCTAGTATGACAAAGCCTGATAAATGGAAATCTAAACTGAGTTTCACGTCTTCGAAGACATTCGTATCGACAGCATCAATCACACAAATGGAACTTAAGACAATGAATTGCAATGTGTCGTTTGCAAGAAAAATAAGAAAAGGACCTGTTAGAAGTGCAATGGTGGACTTCACAAAAAAATCGGCCTAGATATAGTATTTCATGATAATAATAAATGACATTTGAAAAAACGATCATATGCATCGTCTTATGCAAAAAATCGATAAATGGGAAAATGTTTTGCCTTTTCTTACATTACGGCAGTTTTGATAAACATCCAGGAATAATCGGAAGTGCACATAAGATACCATGCACACTTTTTGAGTGCAAATGCATTTCTACATTTCCGATTGCTAAAAGGACGGTAGTTATCAAAATTATGATCATTTTTTGCTTACTGCATCTATTTCTGAACAAATTAAAGTAAAATGATGAAAGAAAATCCATGTTGGTATATGCATTTATGGCGCAAATAATTAATTTAGCATTGATTGTTTCCTGTTATCACTCCTTGAGGTCTCTGAAATTGCTTGTGCAGAGAAATGCATGTAGATGATTCGGTTTTATCATCTTTACTATGACAAATGCTATATATATATGAACTTTAATATGTCATCTGCACTGCAAATCGCTGGATGCGGAAATTACATATGAAAATGGTATTACAAACATATACCAAATTCATGTACAATTTAAAGGCAACATTTGATACGAGATTCTCGCATGTTTACGGGGATCTGGCACGTTATTCATACTTTCGTACGTGATTCGCACGTAGCGATACGAACTACTGTATCTGTGATTGACTGTTTTACGATGAAATACGAGTTGATGGTATGCTTCATATACGAGACCCGATGCAAATTCGTCCTCATTCGTATGTCCTTTGTATGTAGAGTTTTAAGTCACATAGCAAAAGAAACATTCGGTATATGTATTACATATTGCTGTCAAACAACTTTTTTCAGTAATACCAGTCGTGAATATTTCTTTGTGATATATATTGTGATAGTGTGGTATTTAACTAGATTAGATTTATTGTGAATTTTATGCTGCATGTCGACGTTGCTACTTCCCGAACAACATTGACAGTACGCTTGGATAGCTCTACTTAATGAACCAAGTTGATTAACATCAATTCATTCAAACGATATCTTTCGTGCAACCATGTTGACTTATGCATCTCAAACATAGCTACTTTTGCGTTCATGAATTATGTGTTTTTATTTCGGATTGATAATATACTTAACTCCAAAATTACATGATACATGAATGCTGATGGCTGAATACTTATTGATTATTTATGAAATGCCTTAGACTTCCATGTATTCAGTATTGTACGAATTTCAATTATTCAGTGTTGTAAGTTTGACTTCTGAATGTCATTATCTTACTTTTTACAAAACAGTGGCAAGTACCATGCAACATTAGTGTGATCTTTATTGACAAAGGCCTTAAATCAACATATATTTCAGACATCATTGATGCTTTCCTTTAATATTGTGCTGATATGGCTTTAGTATGTAAAGCATGCCACAGTTGAAATAACATACGAAAAGCATGCAAATAGATACAAAGATATACCAAAAAATTATCTTCGCATGCATCCTTCGTATGTGATTGCTATTGAGCGATTTACAGTGTGCCCATATACGAGTACATAGAATGAATCTTCAATTCATTTTGTGATATTTGTGAGGCAAAATACTTTAAAAGACATATGACTGAAAACTAGCATGTGATTTAGCCTTTGATTGAAGGACTTAATAATCTGTACTTCGATAATTAAACAAACATCATATCTCTACACGTTTTATGAGTGGTGATAAATTATCTAGCAATTATATGTCGGTGAGTTTTTAGCTATTTTCCCGGCGATTACTTTCGTCGTTTTTTGTGAAACTTATTATTGCGGTATTATGACCAATTGGGATTCAAGTGTTCGGTATCATGAAAGCGTTGAACTGGACGTTAAGACTGTGTAATTTTCTTGGAGTTGATTTCATTGCAAGAGGTGTCTAAATTTGTATTAGAAAGGCCTAAGTGTAGTATGTTCGCCGGTATATTTATTGCTCTGTTGTTTTCAATAGGATTACTGCAGCTGAAAAAGTCCGAGTATTTGTGATAGTACTCATCCCACAGAATTAGATTTATCTGCGCTTCGGTTTCCTAGAAAGGAAGGGTTATACAGTACATGTATGTAGCCTTAATATCGAAATGCCACATCACAGAATTAGACAGCTTGCTCCTTCTCGAATGGTTAATTCGTGCATTGCTTGCTATTGGAAATGGCAAACAATAAGCTGTCAGCAGAGGACACCAGAGCCAGTGAGCGATGTATGCGTGCTGTGATATAACTTCGCACACACCAAAACACACACATCCCTGTCTTGGTTAATATTCGATTCAATGTATGCACTATACAGAAAGAAACACCGAGAGGATGGTGAAAACATAAGGTGAACTACCCAGTGGAAAAAATTTTGTCGGCCCAATATCATCCATCTGATGTTGGCCCGATAAACAAAGTGGCCCAGCGCATTTGTATCGGCCCAACATCAGTTGCCAACACTCACCCAATACGCGCCCATTACACGCCAACGCTCACCCGACACCGATCAAAATTTTGTTTTATATGCCGCTGGTTAATTCGTCATGCCCCTTTCTGTATTATAGCAAAAAAGAATGTCATAAGTTTGATATCACTATGGAACCTTTTACTTCTCCTCCTTCCACCTCTTCCTCACTTTCTTATCACCCATAAAACAAGAGCGGAACAACGAGAGCAATTGTACTTCACTTCAATATTTATTATAGTATGCTTCATACAGTAGAGGAATTACCACAGGCGCCTCCTGTTCTTTCTTCCACAGTTCCGGTCATTCGCGTAAAGTAAATGGGATCCTTCACCTCTGCTTCCTTGACTTACTGACGGTGTAGGGATTCTGGAAGACAAAAAAATGAAAATGACAGTACGATGTATTAAAAAAATATTTCGGCTTCAAGAAGCTAAAATTGATTCTAACAAATGAGAAACATTTTCAAGCACATTTATTGGGTTAGCATTACCAACTTCGCAATTTCCTGATAAACCTTATTTTCAACAAAATGCAATACAATTAAGCCTACGGTACGAGTCTCAACTTTGTCCTGAGATAGTGGTTGATTGCATGATTTGAGATCGAACAGAGTGACTTCTAGATTCGAGAAATTGAACCTATCATCGGAATAACAGAAATTTTTCTCTAAAATCATGAAGTATGCGAGTTTTTAAAGTTATTAAGTACAGTATGTTCTTTGGAGTTATTTCTAAGTTACATGTTGCCTATATGTGGGCCTATACATGAGTATTAGTGATTAGACCTACCCAATATTTCGGTATTCTTCATCAAGAGTAACAATGAATACACGGACAGGCTAATTCAACGCAGATGTCAGTTTAAATAACCTACAGACAGCCTGTAGGTCTACTTATTCTCACTTTGTACATAAATTGACATATACCGTGCAATCCTCTCATCCTTGATTATGAATGCCGAAATATTGGGTACCTGTAGTACAAAATTTCTTTTGATTCCTGAGAAAGCCAAATATCATACCTCCATATTATCATAATCGTAAGAAAGTAATAAATTAATTTTCAAACTTCTAAGATGCTAATGAATAATGTTTGTCTAATAAATGTTGATGTTTCTGCATACATACAAGAATATAAAATCGCTAAGTTGGGGTGGAAGCATGTTCATGGTCCCACGAAAGGAAAGCATGGGAGTAGCATGACATGGAGGACAATTGCAATGTTTTACTTGCATTATTTTTCACCACTGTAAATGTTTTTATAAAATTAGATGACAAACTTAATATTTCGACCATCTGATTTTCTTTACCGTGGTATTTGTTCATTTTGGGATTGTATGCGTTATATAGCCTGCTATCGTTTGTGTGTTTTTGCAATTTGAATCTAATGCAGGAATTGGAGTAAATAGATTCCTGACGATGGTCACTTCAGATGGTCGAAATATTAAGTTTGTCCTCTTATTTTTATCAAAAATTACGACAAAGAAATTACTTAATGTAAAATTTGTATCATTTATTCAGCTTGTTGAAATTGCATGTACTTTTGCACTCACTAATCACTTTTTCAGACAAAATTGAATATATTAAAATCCTATCTTATCTGCAAAATATTTCATGTATTTATAGTAAAAATTATTATTTATACCGGGCTGTTGTGTGAAATACAGCATGTAATTGAGCAAAGTTTGTCTACAGTATCAAGATATGATGCTACGTTATGAATATCAAAGGCTATCTTACATTGCTTCTTCAATCTTCATTAAATGATCTCAATGCGCTTTTCACTCGATTGAACGATAGAATTAGAAGTGCTACGCAACAATATTCCACAGTTGTATTATAATTCAATTGCAGATTATTTTTCAGTAATTATTTGGACATTAATAAAATAATAAAACGTGAAGAAAAAATACATTTGATTTCAAATAATATAAAATGATGCAAAGACAAAAAAATATTTTTTTGTAATTACATCGCAAATTCATTTTACAAACTATTTCGTATAGTGATTATTTCCTTTCATGAATTTTGTACAATATTTAAAATCATCAGCGGAATATTTACTTGAATTATTGTTCATTGAGTAGGTTTAGAACGTATGTGTTTATGGAGAACAGATGGATGATCCTAAATGAGTGATTCCGCGATAAACATTGAATTTGTAATTACAATACAAGTATTTCTTACCGTCATAATTATATCATTATCCCTATTATCATTATTTTTCCATTATATTATTGCACAAATTTCTGCATTTTGTAAATTGCAAATTGGGTAACCATTTAATTTAAACTAGCCAAAACTCAGAACTAGGAACTAACTCAGAACTAGTCCATAACTAGGAACTAGCTGCGTGCTTTGGCAAGAAAGGCAGCTTTATCTCATCGCTTTAAAAATATCTGCTAAAATTAAGAAAGGTGATATTAAAACTGAGCCCTTAATGTCTGAAGAAAAACAGTGGAAAGTTCGGTTTGCGTGTACCTTTCTTCGAGTGCAAACACGATTATTCCTTTAAATTGCATTGATTAGGAACATTTATTGACGCATTTTAATATTTTGCGTCGTTTGCAGTGTTTTGAGCCAGTTATGACTTCGGAGTAACAGCATATTCCAAATTTTAAAAAACTCAAGATATTTAATATACATCAATTTTTGAATTGAATTCTCAATTTTATCACATATTTGTATAGTGATAAGCTGAAGCTGTCTTTATTATTTTATAGTTTTAATCTATTGTTGTCTATTTCGATCTTCATCAGTAGAAAAATAAGCATAGGCTACAAAACCGCAGTGCTTGCATTTTTACATTAAGACCTAGATACAGCATATAGAGACGATAACATTTCGCTTGCGATTAATCATTGTGCACAGAGAACTGCTGAAGTTTCAAAAATCTCAGCACACAATGAGTTGCTAACCCTCTCCGAAAGTGCACATTTTACTTATAGCGGATCTGTAAACTTCTACAATTCCCACATCTCAAATATTTCATTTAGAATCTTGCAAATAATATAGTGATGACTTACATACCTTTCAGTACCAGATAATTCGATAGATTTGTAGCAGGGAATGGAGCAGAAGACCACAGAGAAGATTGGACAGAATGAATAGCGGATTTTACACCTCTACAAGAAAAATCAGACATGATTTAAACACTGTTGCAAATATACTACATGAATTGCAAATATATTCATTTACTAATATTCAATTCTTACACACAAACATCGAAAAACACTTGTTCGTTGGTGCCGTAAATTTTGCAAGATAACTAATACGAAGTATAGTTAGTGGCTAATTTTTTTGTTGGCATTAAATACTTAAGTGTAAATAACCTGTGATGTGATACCAACTATTTCTATTCATTTGCCATGTAGGAATCTACAAAGAATAAACGGTATTTTCGCCGAATATATTAATGTCATTTGTCAATGGATAAAACTCCGCGGATGTACGTAGGTCATTTGGTCCTTCCACAACTTCATAATTATATGACTTATTATATCAAGTACAAGATTTTCTACTCCTTGCTTCATCAGCCGTAACCAGCATGTAAAATATTCTTATCATAAAATATGTTAGTCGTCTATCAGTATATTCCTCCATTCTATTTATATAATCAATATTATCGTTGATTATGGGCAATATGTAGACATGTAAACTTTTAAATAAGATGGCAGCCAACTGATGCGTAGGCCCCTACAGAAAGTACAATAGGCTTTCATTTTATATTTATTGGAAAATTTAGTTATATAACACATATGCAGTCATATGACTTACCTTTTGCTTATTCACAAAATTGGACTTCGGCGAATTGAACAAAAATGGACGGAAGAAGATTGCACACAAACAGTCACAAAAAAAGAAAAAGTGAAAGAAAAATGAGAAAGTGAAGAGAAAATGATCCAAGTTTGCATGCGAAATTGACGTCATCTCAGTGGTGATGCCTTGGAAAGTTCTTCCGTGTTTAGGAAATGCTGATGGAAGAAGCGAGTGGCGAGCTTTGATATAATTGGTGGCAACAGAAGTTTCCCTTGTTCATCACTTTTCACGTTTCCGCCTGCACGATCGGCACTTGAAAGAGAAATTTCATAACTGCCGCAAATGTATCGGGACCACCAAGTTTCGCCGACAGGAGAGACAAATGATCACACGCTTTCATCTTCCGACAACTTCCCAACAGATAATCTGTCGGACAGATAATGGCCCAGCATTTTCCACTGGGTAATTTTCGTGCGCCTGCTACTTTTTTTAATAGTGATCGGAGGGGCCAACATTATGGAGAAAGCTTGTGGGCAATGATCTGAATTCTTCGAATCTGAAAGAATTTTGGCAATCGAAGCACTTCGCTGGAACTCACATTAATCCGCAAGCGACGCACGACTTTTCTTCCTATCTCTGTAAGGTATAAGGAATCCCTTTTTAACCACTTAATAGGTTCCTCGATGTGCCGTCAATTTCGTATTAATCACACTTCTAGCAAACCGAAGCAGATAAACAAAATATTTACTGTAATTCTGTGACTCATTCAAAAACGTGCATCCACGCATAACAGATGTGAAACCATGATGATTAGCAATGGAAGACAATCGAATTTACTGTTATAAATAGTCCACAAAGGATGCAAGAATGATTCTGTGTCGTCAGAAAAATTGCATTTGCACCATTTGCTTTGTATCATTTTTGACCCTGAAGTGGCCCTGAAAAAAATGGGAGTGTAGGTAACTGCATTTCAGGTGACATTATGCACGTAACAAGATGATTCAGTTGGTCAAAATCGATACAACCATTGGGAAAAGTTTACTACAATGCTCCAAGATGTGTAATATTGCGGTAAGTTTCAGAATAATCGAATCATTTGGTCATTTATGTCCCGGTTTCTCGATGCCTTGATCTAAGTAGGTCAGTATTTGTCACTTTCATTTGTCAGCTACCACTGTAAACGTGGTTGTAGATAATGATGGCATGCTAGTAGATGACTTACAAGACTTCTACGTCTGATGGTGAAGATATTCCAACTGAAAACTCTTTTGTATGAAACACTCGTTCGCACGTGATGAACTCGTTTGTCCGATGGATCAATTTCGGGAACTGCGAGGATATCACATTTTATCCATTTCTATTTCAAGTTACTTAAAGTAATGCGATTTTATTGTCACTACGTCACTACACTGTGAATCGATGGATACAAAAATTACATACAAACATATACCAAATTCACATAGAATTTAAACTAACATTTGATACGAGATTCTCGTATGTTTACAGAGATCTGGTATGTTATTTATACAAAAGCTCACTTTCGCAAGTGTGATTGGTATGTAGCGATACGATCTAATCTATCTGTGATTGGCTGTTTTACGATGAAATACGAGTTGTTGATATGTTTTATATACGAGGCCCTATGCAAATTCGTCCTTATTCGTATGTCCTTCGCATGTAGAGTTTTAAGACACACATAGTAAATACATATATATATATATATAGACTCTAAATGTAAATGTTGCCCCAAAAAGATTTAAGATCAACTGCAACTTAACCTGCACCTCTAAGAATGTTATTTACACCCTTCGTTGTAAGTCTTGTTACCAATTTTATATTGGGTAAACCGGGGATATGTTCCACAATAAGCTGACTATTCATAGACAACAGATGGATAATGCCAATTACATGACTTTAGGAGTGACTAAACATATTGCTGCATGTGCTAAAGATCTGCCGCTAAAATTTGAGGCTGCTCCATTCTTTCAGCTTGGGCCGAATTCTTTCCGCATAGAAAGAGAGCGCAAGGAATCCATTTTTATTTCTATGCTGAAACCAACATTGAACCAGACCTCAACCAACTGAATTATGACACGTCTAGCAAAACTCGCAAGGTTTATGTCATTAAACTTTGATTTGGAAGTCTATGCTTCCAATTTTGTATTTTGCTTTCCAATAAATTCATTCCCATGAGTAGCCTGTCCTAGACCAGGCAAAACCGGTCGGGAATAATTGCTAACTTTTCTTTCGGGTCAAAACTGTATTATATATATATATATATATATATATATATATATATATATATATATATATATAATCACTTGATTGTCCAATGCCATATTAGTAAATAGGTTGTCCATTTAAAATGTCAGTGGCAAATCTTGTAACCTCTGGGGCAAACAACCGATCAAGGTCATCAACGAGCTTCCACATTTCCCAAAGCGCTTATCGTATTCTGCATTGCTATTTGCATTTCTTCCTTGATATATGTCAAATTGCAAACGGTAGCCCGGTCGATAGTTTAGACACCAGGCCTTGTATCCGCATCGTATCGGTTTTCCTTTCATAAACTGCTTCAAAGAACTGTGGCCATAGTACTCAATCATGCTTTCTGCACCGCAAACATTTTGTTCGACAGGACCAAGATCAGCAAATTTTTTATTCATATAATTCAATAAAGGTCGTATTTTCGAAAGCCTATCATTCTGATCAAGTTGGGTATTGTCTTGGAAATGTATATACGTACATGTATTTGACTATTTCGTCAAATCGATTTCGCCTAATTGAATCAGATATAAGGTTGTTATGACAGTCCTCCTGCATATCCCAATACATCCTGCGGCAGGGTACACGGTTATAGCCGGATAAAATAAAAACTCCGAGCATCACATAGAATGAGCGTGCGTAGTACATGTGAGCAACGGCGAACTCCTCGAACAGTGTGACTGCATGATACCGGGATATCTCACATTTTACCGAATTAATAGCTGGTAAACATGGATTAAATGTCAGATAATGTACAACACTATGAGCAGTAGAAAACATTTTAAGACTTTCCATTTTAAACAATCAGAATTGATATCACATCCCTTATTTCAACGACTAATTAGAGGTAAATTCTTGCATGCAGTGCAATGAACAGCGTTGCCACCGCTGCGTGGTTCCGCGCAGCTCCGCGGATGAGGGGTTTCAGCTGCGCGTGCGCGGAGCCTGCGCGGATGAGCCTGAATCTGCGCGGATGATGGTCTCAGAAAATGTTCTTTTATTTAGTGTTATAACTTAGGAAAAGATGTGATTTTTGAAGCACGGGTAGCTTATTTCTTGTAAATATACAATAAAACAATTTTTCTATTAGAACTGTTACTTTGACTTTATTTAACATGATTCAACTATTAGGCTATTGATAAATATGTAGACAGTAAAGTGACTTTGACTTGATATCGATAGGGATGGTTTGTTCAGTTTGAAATAACGTGCTTTCATTTACTCGTACTTACGATATTAACCCATTTAGCGCCAGTGTAACGTTTTCGTGACAGTACTTTTCAGAATCTGCTGTCTTCTCCAGCTAGCGACATATGATACAATATTTTGATTGCCATACATGATTTATCATATATTTTCAAGCAAACTATCGCCAATTCACAAATTAGCACTTTTTGGTGCTTATGTTTGATCACGAAATTAGACAAAAAATGGGCTTAAAATCTGCTTCTATACTGGAAGACACAGTGGATGAACGTGCACATGTAGTTTACTATCCATGTGATTTGCGTGATCTCATTATTCATAAAATACCGAAAATAGCAATGAATACTTCATCAGATATTCATTCATGACATGGCATGTCAATTTTTTGAAATCGTAGCGTTTTAGTTACACTGGCGTAATATGATATACAAAATGTCAAGAACAACAACAGAGTAAATGAAGTAAACGGTGGTGAGTACTGTCAGTTTTCTTCAAAACTAATGTTTGTTGAATACTGAAAATGAACAATTATATTGGAATATTGCATTCCTAGTGTATTCTATGAGTGTGTAATGCTTGTTGCTATTTAAAGTCTATGGATTTCCCGTCACAAAACCAACTGAAGTCCATTCCCGTAGTATTTTCCTCAATATTAGACTTGTTAGCTCATGTGCGGAAGCAAGTCAAAGAGGGATCAAATCTCAAGCATTTCCTCTTATAGCTTAATCATAAACATTGCAGGGAGCCAGTTCGCGTGGGCATAGAATACAAAGATGTCCTCCGACTCGAGCAATTTCAATACAAAACTTCTTTGGCCGTAGACGATGCGTTTCTCCCTACAAGTGCACGCCAGCGGCTCGAGACAACCTAAACTGGTTTAAAATATCTATGAAGGCTAAACTTGATTATAAGAACCTGTGTAGCTATCTGAAGACAATACCCAAGATGTTGCTAACTGGATGAAGAAGTTGCTGAATATGCAATAGGCCTAATGCCGATGATGACGGTACATGAATATTGCCACAAAAACCTCCAGAAGTAAATGCTTCATCAGAGTTATGAGACGATGATGAGTTCATGTGTCTCAGAGGTATGTCTCTCAAACGATGTCTCAGAGGTTAGTGACATCGTAAGGCAGTGTGAGATTCCAACAAAAGATGACTAGAATGATCATTTCAGTAAACAGAAAAAGCAGTCAATAAAATGGCAAATATCGGTAATTTCCATCTTCGCAGATAGGACAAACATTCTCTGGATGCATTTCAAGGCAAGAATCTTTATGAGATACTTGATACGCATGCTGATGGCCTCATCGACCATGGTGGCAGAAACCAATGACTACCCGGGACAAAATAATTGTTTAGGCAAATGCATTCATTTTTTTTGGTGTTCTTTATTTATGTGGACATTGCGAATTACCGAGGCGTCTCCAACTCTACCATGACTTTGGAGTCGATGCAGAAAGAGAATATTTCTCGACATGATTTTCGAAATTCAAAAACTTGTTCTCATTTCAACGATAGCGATTTCATAGCAAACAGCAATGACAAGTAGCATAAAGCAGGCCTTTGATTAAATTTGCTAATTCACAGTTTCGACAAATACCTCTGAAATATAATGGAGAGCTTTAATGATGAAGCTATGACTCATTACTTCAGCAGGAATTGCTTGGCGCAAGTCATAAGTTACATTTGAAAAAACATGCTTTTGTATATTTTGACATCATATGACGCCATCGTAACGAAATCGTTACGGCTTCAATTTCTAAGAAATGGTTATTGTAATGAACTGGTCATCATATATTATTCTTAATTATAACATTCTGAAATACTTACCACCTTTTTTATAGAAAATTTGCCAATATTTATATAGGCGGCCTTAAATGGGTTAACAATAGCAACTTAGTTTATACTCAAAACACATTAGCGCCGAGCCTGTTATCGATGTGGTTGAGCTAAAAGGGTTATTCGTATCAATGAACTCAAAAGAAACAAATAGGTCAATATATTTCTAAATTGGCTCTCGAGCGCGGAAGTCATGGTACTAACCAATTTCGCTTCAGAGACGAAGCCTTCAAATTTTTGAAGAGAGAAGTCGATTTTCTTAGGAAGTGATCACAGCAGAAACATAGTTAGTTTACTTCAACAACATTTAATAATCGCAACCCACACCAATATCTTTTATGTGCGAACTGCACAAAATTTTTTTCTCAAAAAGATTTCTCAACCAAAAATCAAATTGATATTTTCAAGTATCCTTGATTGATTTTTCCATTTTCGTGTTATTGTTGTGTCTACTGTTGCAGTATGCCTGTCACAACGTCTTTTGTGACTGTTGACGTTTAATATTAATCAGCGTATAGAATATAACAGTTATAGACGTTTAATTATTCATAACTTATCACAGCATTGAGGTCTTAGTCGAGACATGAACATTCTAAAGCGTGTAAACTTAATCTCATTGCATACTGTCAATTTTCCAATACGATGATGCTATCCGTAAAAATTGTTGCTGCTGAAACAAATTTTCTTTTTATTTAATATCTTATTTTAGCAGTTTTGATATATAATTTACTTGCAGCTTGATCATTGTGTTAAAATCAAATCTTAACCAAGAAATAAAAATCGGAAATGTCATTGAAATCGCTACTGAATTGCTATTGATTTTTGCACGTTCAAGAATGCTGGATATTCATAAAACCTAGACCAGTCTAGAAACAAGTTTCTAGCAACAAAAACTTTCCTTTCGTTATCATTTTTCATGAGGCAAATTACCAATCCACTGCTTGCTAGATAGTTTCGATGAACAACGAATATCTTCCCAAAAGTAAGTGCTCACAAATACAATTTCGTAGCATATGTCATGGGCTTGATTTTAGACCTTCATTTATACTAACCATGTTTCACTTAAAGAGCTGCTAACCACTGTCTTTTGATATTAATGAATTCTCAGCAAGTTCTGCCTGGTGGCATATAAATATGCCACTAGGTAAGAAAGTGATATATCTACTAAGATAGCAAGTCAATCACAGTCATTTTACCGAAGGACGTACTTCTCAATACTACCAATCAGTTGTTATACGTTAGAAGCATAAGGGATTTGACATTTGAAACTGTGGTAACTTACTGTGTTCTTCGTTTTGCTGAATTACAATACGCCATTTTAGCAATAAAATTAAATTAAATTTCGAGCGGAAAAAAATAATTTAAACAAAATGAACATGCATTTTTACAAGAATATGATTAAAACATAATACGAAAAACTTTCATATACCTACTTCAAATACATGATTTAAGAATGAAAAATGTTAGTGGCATATTTTTATGCCACCAGGCGTTAATGGGTTAAATCTATTTCAAATCAATGTGAAAGTTGATTTCAAGTAAAATAATAATGTTTGCGTGTAGCAAGTCGATATAACAAATCCTTTGAGTGTCTTCCAGCCTTCTCAGCAAACACATGCAAAAATGTGGTGTTTTTTGAAATTCAACGACATTTATCACAGGATCAGGTGTACTAAAAGTCGATTTCACGATGTTTGTTATCGCATTTTATAACCTTAGATATTTGATTTTAATGATAGTTGATTTATTTCATAAAGCATAACCCTCACAGTGGGCCATTTTTTTCAAATGTGTCCTTACCAACGTGAATAGGCCGAAACTGAGCCATAATTGCTGTATTTTTAGACCCTCAGAACAGCTGTGGAGATCTCACACTTATCAATTATTGCTGTGAAAACTCTGCCAACAGTCTGTTTATAGTGTTGACCTATGTTTATAATGATAGCTTTCATTCTGAACACTGATTTATGCTGATTTGTTCATGGAGGCCAACCAGTCATGCACGATCAATTGCGAAAACAAAGCATTCACATCTTGCATCATGTAAACATTGGATAAATCAATTTCACTCATTATGCATCACCGTGGACATGTCCAAAATCATTTTTCACCTGATAGTAAAAAAAATTGTTGTGGGAATTGCCTGGACCCCCTGAGACGTGAGGGGGTCCAGTGGACCCCTTGGCCTATCTAGCAAACTTCTATTTATTCCACATGAAATAACACATACAGATTCACTGTCATAAATGATAATTTTACATGGGCATGAGGGGTTGATACATCCTTGGCACAAAAAATTGAAATAGAAAAATATGGCTCCGTGTTCCACTGGAACCCCCCTCAGGTCTCTGAGGCTTGATGATGACATCATCAATAAAAAGCAAAACAATCTGCTCCTTGTAAGCTATGGGATCAAGACACGACACGGTCAAAAAAATTCGAAAGATCCAGGAAACGGAAGATGCCAAAGTTAAACAATTACCCTAGTGGAGAATCCTGTAAGTAATTAGGTCATTAAAAGTCATGAACGAATGAATATAAATTAATACTGACAACAGAGTAACATCGAAGACATTTAATCTCCGATGAATATCCGATTCTTCATTTCAACTCTTTGCTGCTACTATGCGAACAATATCATTATTTTTTTCATATTTCCTACGATCTAGCTACGAGCATGCCCGTATTAGTGCAAACTGAAAAGTGTGTTGAGAAATCATATCTATCAATGAGTGCTCCAGGTACTGAATGACTCAATATTTTCCTGAGTTGCTTATTCGTTTGGTTTGGCAAAACTGGAGGGAGAACCATTTTCTGGCTTCGCATGCTGCAAACGTGTTATTAGACGATTGTAATAATTAATAGACGGAGGTCCAATCCACTGTTTAGGTATATTCATGTACAATGCAAAGGTGCAACGGGTGCCAAGACAAGTGACTCGGTTGTTGTTTATTTATTTATTGAATTCTGCTACATTGCAAATATTTGTGATCTTTCATGAACTACTAGCACTAAGACAGTCTAAAACTGAGTCTAGACAGTATTAAGTCTCAAACTCATTCGTCTGTCGATAAAATATCAAATGACATCTTGTCAAAGCTTTGCTCATGTAAGTAATCAGATGTGAACAGAGGCAAACCTCAAAGGCTTTCATTCATGCACTTACGTGCAACTTCAAGTTCCAAAAAAACATATTGAGTACAGCGTTAACAGTGCAATGACCTTGCTTTGTCTACGTTATCCTCAAATTTCACGTACATAACAATAAGTAACTTCCTAGAAAGTGTGAATTTGATGTTCTGTCTGGTTAAATGCTTGACTTTCAGCATTTTTCAATAGTTCAGTTATACACGTACATTTTTCGTCCTTTAGTCACTGTACTAGTGCTCAAAGAATTGGCATGTTGATTATGCTTTATGTAGCCTCAAATAAATTCTAATCTGAGCATAAATTCTAAAATGCAGACTCCCAAAGCAAGGACTAAATATGATACAAAATCATTGTCTCCGTCGGAGAAAAACACTCAAAATTGTATATGCGTAAACCTACGCGAATTCAAAAAATTGAACAGTTACTGTCAGAGATTTTAAGGAGACTGAATATCCTCTCCCATTCACACTTGACCAAAGAGTAGTGCGTAACCTGAGACAGATTTATTTATAAAATCGACTGAAACTATTCAATTATCGATGTATCAATATTACCTTTGTTCAAGTGCCAATCCATGTGCTAACCCTTAAAAAACACAAATGGAACCTAGCTTCAAAACGCATATGCCCCATAAGATACAAGCTACAAGCTATACATCGACGACGGCTGGTTGCATGCGCGTGTCTCTGCCATCTTGGAAAAGCGTTTTTGTGGATTATATAGTGTTATCATGGTCTTATTTCGGACTGGTTTATATCACAAGAATCCTCGCACCTTTTCGCTTCGTTTGGTGTAATCCATTTCTACGTGGGACTTCGCTGTGACTGGATATTCCCAAAATTGCTGTTTTCACAACCCTGTACAAAGTGTTCATTGCAGATCTGTTGTGAACTATAGTTCACGCCATCTCACGCACTTGGCTGCACACAGAAAATCTGCATTAGCATATCACGAAGAGACCGTACGTGGTGACATAGTCTTCTGGCTAGGTCTGTAACCTGCAGCTCTTGGTGTTCCTGGTTCGATTCCCGCTTACCGATTGCTTTTGCAGAAGGAGAATGACAGGCTCTAGAAAGCAAAGCGATTCTAGCACCATGCAGTGTTTTTCCTGTACTGGGCTGATTGATGGGGACGCTTTATTTTGCAAATATTGTACAAAAGCCTTTCATTTGAAGAAAGAGTGCAGCAATGTTTCTGCCAATGTTGGCAAATTGGTTATTAGCTCTGATTAATTGCATTACACTTGTGCGGATTGCAAGAATATTGATTTCAAGGGTTTCCTTTTGAGATTTTCTGTCATGGAAAAGGAGTTTACTATCATGAAGGAGCAATTTCAAAACAACCTTGTGAACAACATAAGCAATATTGTCATTGACGCTTTGAAAGAGAGTCAATTGAGGGAGCAAAAGCTTGACTCTGTGATGGTCTTTGGACTTCCAGAGAATGATGAAACTGATGTTTCGGATGAAGCTCATGGTGATCAAAATTTGGCCTTGCTAATTACGGATTTGAATTTATCAAGTCCGAGGGTGCTCACCGCTCAAAGAATCGGTCGGAAAGGAACTAGACCGCGGCCGATGAGGGTTAAGTTTGCCTCTTTTAATGATAAACTAGAATGCTTGAGAAGAGCACGGTCCTTGCGCAATTCTGCAAACCCGGTGCATCATCGCATTTATATCAAGAATGACTTGACGCAAGGATGAAGGAGAGAATGTTATAATCAGAAGAGGACAAATCGTCTCGAAATCGTTTCGGGACTGACAAAAAGCTCCACTACCGGATCCGTCTATCTGTGTAACGAACTGTCGCTCTGTTAATAATAAGTTTGATGAACTATTTATTTTCACTGATAAGTTTTCTCCCGATTTTCTTTGCATCACCGAAAGTTGGCTGGATGACAGTATTTGTGACGATACTCTGAGGATTACTGACTACTCATATTCCGTGCAGATCGCTTAGATAAGAAAGGCGGTGGTGTATGTGTATGGCTGAAGAATTCTTTTGATATAAATGTTTTGTTGTCCCAATCAAAAAATCCTGATGTTGAATTGTTGGTATTAAAAGTGAGAAAGAATCATTTTTGTGGTATACTATGTGTTGTCTATTTTCCGCACGGTGGTAGTCTGAATCTAGCATCAGAATCAAAAGCTTGTGATTATGTTCTGTCCCATATTGACCAGTTTCTTTGTAGTGATCCTAACATTAGATTTGTGATGATTTGTGGTGACTTTAATCGGGAAAAGTCGACAATTTTTGAATCAAATTTAGGTTTGACAAATTTAGTAAAGAGGCCTACCAGAAATGATTCTATCCTGGATCTGATACTAATAGCTGACGAACTGGTTATGTTTTATCAAGATGTTTGTCACTTTCCGCCTCTTGGAATGAGTGATTACGAAGTTCTTTACCTCAAACCTATCAGTGATTCTGTTCCATTATCATGTGACTCATTTGTTAAAATTCTTGATTTTCGTGAATCTGTCATGAAGCCAGCTATTGAATATTTGAGTGGCATCGATTGGAATTCTCGCTATCGTGATTTGTCTTTGAATGATATGTCAGAGGACTTTTATTTCCATTTGCGAACCGCCTTGAGTAAGATACCATATGACTTGATCAAAGTCACTAAGAATGACAAGCCTTGGATTACAGGCACTATTAAAGTAATTATCAACAAAAGGTATCGAGCTTATCGGACAAAGAATTGGCCAGTATATCGGCATTACCGAGAGAAAATCAAATTTGCTATTGAAGCAGCGAAGCAAAGGTGGGGTGATTGCATGATCATGGAATCGAAATCTCCGTGGGATATTCACAAAAAGGTTACCAATACCTCAACGAACAGCGATTGGCTTTCTTCCAGTGATTCCAGTGTCGATATCAAAGTCAAGCTTGAACGCTTGAATCAGTACTATGCGTCGAATATGATAGCTAATTCTGAATATTGCTTGCCTCAACCATTTGTTGTTCCCTTTCAATTTGCTACCAATGAAGTTTGTGATATGTTAAGCAATGTCAATCCTCGTTCAGGGTCTGGTCCAGATGATATTCCCACGCTTGGTTGGATCAAGTTGGCTCCCTTTTTGTGTGTTCCCTTGACCATCATTTTTAACAATTGTCTACAATTGGCTGACCTGCCAGCCATATGGAAATTTGGTGACATTACTCCGATGCCAAAGTCAAATCCTCTCAATCTCCAGAATACGCTACCAGCAAAACTCTTTGAAAGATGCCTCCTAAAGCATTTTAAATCGGACTTTCTCAGTCATTATGATGAAGAGCAATTCGGTTTTCGGCCGGGCAGCTCAACGGCATGTGCCCTTTTGGCTATCAATGAATTTCTTTTTAAGAACAATGATTTGCCCAATGTTTCTGCTTGTCATTTATGTACTATTGATTTAGAAAAAGGATTTGACCGTGTTTCACACATATTACTTGTTCAGAAGATGATTGACTTTGGTTTTTGTCCTTTTGTAATTTCTTTTGTACAGAACTACCTTTCAAATAGGATGCAGCGAGTTCGTTGGAAATCCAGTTATAGTTCATATTTACCAGTTAGCAGTGAGGTAGCACAGGGGTCTTCCCTTGGTCCCTTTCTGTTTGCGTTTTTCTTTTCTGACCTTAAGTTTTCCTTCAGTGAAAAGTTTACTATTGTTAAATACGCAGATGATCTGACTTTATGTGGTGTTATTAATGAAGTCATGAGTGTGTCTTCTATTCAGGATATGTATGAGCATGTGGTAGAATGGACGAAGCGCAATTGTATGAGCATAAATTGTTCCAAAAGTTCGCAAATGTTTGTTGGCAATTGTAAATCTGTTGATTTTTCTAATGTTCAGCTGTGTGATACTGCTGCAAAAGAGGAAATCAAAATTTTAGGTGTCTTGTATGATTCAAAACTGAGTTGGAGGTCTCATGTTAATTTTATAACGAAGAAAACTACGAGACGTATAAATGTTCTGCGGCGCTTGCGGCTTTTTCTGCCCATGGAGTCCCTTGTGCTGATTTATGAGGGTTCCATTAGGTCTATCTTGGAATATTGTGCACCCCTTTTTATCAACTTATATTCTTATCAAGCTGAAGCTATGGAAAGAGTTCAACGTCGGTGTCATAGACTTATCTGCTCTACAAGTTCATCGTCAACGTGTGACTGTTCATTTTTTGTGCCCCTTGACTATCGGCGTACAGTTTTGGCGTTCCGTTTGTTCATAAAAATTATCAGTGACTTTAAACATCCTCTGCATAGTTTTCTTTTTCCTGTTATGTCACGCTCTAAGAAATTTAAGCTACCAAATTGTGCCACTGTTGCCCGCTCCAAGTCGTTTTTCTTCTCCATGAGTAAACTACATAATAATGGTTTCAGTGTCTAGTGCATGCAAGTTTTTAAGCATAATTATGTTTCTTATTTTTGTACTTATTGTTGTTACTTGTTTTGACTTCTTTACATGTACAACAGTCGGCAATTTTTTGTGTCTGTGGCCTCACGATTATTATTATTGAGGCATTATATGATTTTTTCAATAAACGTTCTTTATTATTATAATGAGCGAGTATGGCAGTTTTTACTCAACACTTTTGAGACTTGTATGTTGGATGCTCATTACTACAATTGTGTAAAGGCCACTGAGTGGCGAAAAGGTGGAATATTGCTGTGTACGTTTATTGATTACTAGCGTCTATCAGTCCAGCGTCAATTACAGCAACTGTGAGTGAAAATGCTCTATTTTTAGCAAATGATTATCTAAGTGCATCACTAATTTGCACATTACATTCCACAGGTAAAAAAGTGATTTGATGGATCCTAAAACATGCAGAACTGTTAAGCCATTTAAATCTAAAAGAATTGCTTTATAGCCACATTTTGTGATGACTTCATTTGCCTATACTTGTGTGTATACAGTAAACGCACGCACTATTGTCATCTGAATAGCTTATTGAAATTTGGTTATGAAAACGGCACTAATGCTTCATAAAGGAACAAAGAGTTTACTTACAATAAAAAAACTTGTGATGTCGCTAAAAGATAAAAATCAGGAAGTGTGCAATATTCAAATGGGCATAAATGCTCAAAACAGCTCTCTATCCCCATTTTATCGCCGGTCATCATGCAAAAAATGTATCCTGGCTGCTATCTGCATGAAATTGTTGGACTTAATTTGAATATCTACGTAAATTCCCCTATACATGTAGGGTAATACTTTTTTCGTTGAATCAAAAGTGGCTAAAGTTAGGAATAGCGACCCTAACTTTAGCCACCACCTTAAACCGAAACCAGAGTATACTTATAATCGAAATTGAAAAGCAGAATAGTTACGACAACTCAACAGCAGTAGATGTAAACCAGCTAAGTGATAATGAATGATGTCGGACTATTTCTTAAAGAATGTCAGCAAAAAAATGACAATTCTGTGGCTAAAGTTAGGGCGCTTGACGGCTCAGACGCTGAGAGAGAGATGGCATGCGAATAAATCGATTAATAAACTGACAGAACAAAGAAATTCAATGTGCTAATAACGTGATTGTTGATGACAGAAAAAACGACGATAAATATGATATCATGAAAACTGACTAATGGTATTTAAAAAAAGGAGATTAAAAATTCCGTGATAAGAACGAAATGAAGTCGGGTAGATTAAAGGAAACTCTTTCAATTTTCAAAAGAAAGTGGATTTATAGTCAAGTCTCAAAAATTGGTATAACTTAGAAACGATGAAAAATTGACACAGCAGCAACAACACATACGACATCTTCAGCATCTGTTAGAACAACTCCGGGCTCTCTCGGTACAACTTAACTACAGAAATAACAACAACAGCTGCCCGCCAGCGAACAACAGCACAGCAGCGTATACAGCAACACATCAGCGAGCGCGATTGAAGACTGACGGTATGAGTGACACTGATATTTATGATATTATTTTGGTATAAATGAGTCCTATCGAATTGAAGTGAATTCAACATTGAGAAGTGAACTGTAAGTTTAAAGTTTTTCTTTTATCGTTGCGTATCGTATCTATATAACTATTGTCTTAAAAATTAACATTGTTAATTGTTGTGATTGGACGTTGCAATTTCAATTTTTTTACAAATAGATTTATCACAGGTCAATCGAAAAAGTGGAATTGAGGTTTATCAGGGTCAATTCCAGTAGATTTGAATATCGTCAATTCCAATTCCGACTTTTCCAACTCTGCTTGTGAGATTACAAGAGTATTATATGCTGCCTACTGTGTAATGGGAACTCATCAGATCAGTTCATGATGACGGTTTATTTTTGGCATGTTCAACGCAATACAGCGTGCTTCGGCCATCTTAGTTGTAATCGCTGTTCTTTGCTTATGCATGATGGTGCAGTTGAAATTATTAATGGTCATCACTTCATCAGAATGTACTGTTAAATTGTGTTCACTAAGGGCACAAAAATAAACCGTTGTCGTGAACTGATCTGATGAGTTCCCATTACACAGCAGGCAGTATATAATACTCTTGTAATCTCACAAGAACCGCCAGCACCCTTGACACTGTCCACAGGACGAAACGCGTCGGGATTTTATTCTCTTTATCAAATAGACACTACGTGTCGAAACAAAGGGAGAGACCGTTTTTCTTTTTGAAACATGACTGTGAAGAACTTCCCGTACCGACAGATGCTGACCTAGACCAGTTTCTGGTTTCTTTATTTTTCTAAACGTTGTATGACGAAGATAATAGACTGGCAACAAAGGTCTGTCGCAGTATATTAAATACTTAAAGAGAATGGCAGCTATTAAGTCAATAAAAGAAACCGACGCCCTTGATTCCCCGATTGAATCGAACCGAAGTTCGCGGTGGAGACGAGCTCACACCTTATTCACTAGGACACGCTGACGGTACCAAAGGAATGCGAGTGAAGACAGCAGCCATTTCCAAGTGATACCGGCAGTTTATTGTCCTACTTTTAATGACAGAGTCATGGAGTAAGCACATTAGGTAGAGTAACAACTCAGTATTAATTAAATCTCCGATGTGTGTACAGTTTCGATTTTATTGAGTCAACTCGAGTTGAACCCAATTGGGTATTGATGCCGAATGTAAGATATGCAAATTTTTGCGGTTTTCAAGAAATTACCACAGAATTGACTGATCATAGTATTGTTTTACAGATCCTCCGTGTCAGTGGTAACGTTTGTTAATCAAATTAGCAATGCGAAAGTTGCTATTACTTTAATGCTCAACTTCAACCTTCTTAAAAAGAGTATTTTCTTAAGCGTGATCATATTACACGCTACCTGCCACTGGAAGAGCAAAATCACATAATCAAAGACAGTGGCGTAGCGTCCATTGGAGCATTCGAGTATTTTTGAGATACATTTCTCAACACATTTTAATCATGTACGATGTGCGCCGGTGACCAAACGTTGCAACTTAGGCCTGTCTTCAAGTCTTTAGTTCATCTTTCCAACGGATGCATGTGTAATTGTAGATGGTTTCCTCTCTCAGAGGCAGTCGCCGGAGTGTCGCCGAGATTTGCACCGATTGGCCAAAAATTGACACATGATCAGCAATGGGTCGTTGATGTCATCGACAAATCAGCCAATCTATCAATGTGCCGTTCGCGACACCTATCAGCTCGTCGCGGCCACTGCATGGAACCCACAAAGAAACAGTCCATATCTGTGATTCAACCCGGTCGAAGACAAGGAATTCTTTACGAGTTACACTTATACACACACTGCCTGGCTAATCACGGCGCAGTTTGAGTCTGACAAACGCGTAGCTAATAGTCAACAAGTGCATACCTTCACTTTTTCATTCTTTCATCATTCTTTGAAAGTGAATTATCAAAGTGAATTCTAGATTAGAACCGGGTACTTTACATATATGCTACATGCCATAAGGTATACCTATGCCAAGACTGATTTTCGCCCCGGAGACGTTTTGAAGCACGCTACGCCTCTGATCAAAGATAATGATCACAATTAACTTTAAAATATGTAAATGGGTCCGCATTACTACTCAGATCTAGGAAATGAAACATATTAAATACATTTAAAAATATCATAAAATTGTGCATATGAAAATTGAATTAAAACTTGAAATTTCAGCCCATAGGAACTATGACATCCCAAGATTTTCAAAAAGACTTGTATTGTAATGCAGCTCATGAAATTCCCTTATAATCACCTTAAGTTAAGTTAAGCCGCTAAAGCAAATATTCATTCTTTCTGACATCCACCACGTTTCATAGTACGTATCTATTGAGTTCATGTCGATAGTATATTAACACAGGAAACGTTTGCAAAATTGTATCTTTTTAAAAACTGCTCAAATAATTTTTCGGACCGCGGAAACGCAACCTCCGCAAAAAACTGAATCCTTTCATATAAAAATTTTTACTGGATGCAGATTTTTTTTTGAATCGGCACGCTGCCTCCTATATACTTACTCCATGGGCAGAATGGTTTCAAAGAACTACCTAAGAAAGCAGACTATTTACAATTAGCTTCTCATTTCAGTTGTATACAACCGCGCATAACTGTCCCAATGACATCAAGCAACTTCCCAACATTGTCTTCACCGTTTATCAAAGTCATCATCATCAAATTCCAAATGATGTTCAAAACAACAAATTTTGAAAAGAGTGGAATTCTTAATGGCTACCTATACTTCAGTAGCCATTATGGTAGAACATAAATTGAGTGTGATAACTGAAGGAAAAGCAACATTTAGTTATATTTTGTACTATCTTAAAAGCTCAAAGTGTCGGAACGCTTTTTTGAATTTAATCGTAGTTTATATGCTGTTTGATTCACAAAATAAAATTTGGAAGAGCATGATTTAGATTACCATAAATATAACATGATATTTGATTGGCCTTTCATATCATCTAACCATGATTTACAAATAAGCGAGCTTTAAAGAAATGTCAAAATATAGCTCGCCAGCATTCCTATTGATGATTCAAAGACAGAATGGTGGCGCTAACGCTTCAAAGAAAATGTTCAATAAAGAATTCCAGCTCATTGAGATATTGTTCTTTATTCATATCTACCTCAAATGGATGATTCTTTCTTTGTGCATGCTCTAATCAACTTTTCTGTCTGTCATCTACTTGATTGAAAGTTTCTTTGAATGACAGGAAGTCGAACCACGCCCATTTACAGCACACTAAACACGATTAGAAAACGTGATGTAGAATTGCGCAAAATGATGGCAAGGTAATATATTCCACATAAAGTGTCAAAGCAAATCAGCAATTCAAGAGCTTGCTGCACATTGGAAAAGAGTATAGTAGAGCTTCTTTCTGTTTTCATCAATGGCAGCGCTACGTGAGATGTATTTTAATGAGTCTTGGACGGACCATTTCTTGCAGTGGGTGTCCATGAATTAATGATTTTAAGATCAGTTTTCTGCGATTTATCTTTGTATCGATTGTGCAGTTTGACGAACAATATTTTCCAAAATTTTTTATATAGCACCGCTTATGCAGATTCTCAAGTGTTTGTGTGTCTTTGTCTTCATGCCAATTGTAAGTTGGCTACTGTACCCTATAAAGCTCAGGTAAAGCTGCTGATGAATTGCTAGTCCTTCCAGGAGCCGCATCACTAAAGATGGTGCTAACCTAGAACCACCACCGGAAACTTCCGTATTAATGAAACTAGCAAAGGGATGGCCTCACCTAGCATTGTGTCTAGGAGCTAGTATGACGCATTAAACAAAAATGGTGACTCTTCCAGTGCTGGCCTATTACTATCCTAATGCAAGGTCCTCAATCTGGTAAATTTCCCATCAAGGGATGATGCATGATTCAAAAGTTAAGCACGAAATTTACAGTGCACTGAAAATTATGAATTCCTATTTAAGTTCCTATCTGAGTACTATAACAACCGAACTTACATTCACAGAAGTGCTAAAATGCTTATCAAGATCTAATTGAGTATTAATATGATGAAATAAAAAGGGAACAACAAGCAAGCGTGGATTTCTGACTCAGGTACAGGCGAAGAAAATAACGATGCACTGCCGCAACATCACTTCATACTTAAATGAACAGCGCCTTCTCCATTGTATCACTCACTTTTTATGTTATTCCGCTCGATGACGACTCCGACGACTGTGCTCCGAGGCCTGCCAACGTTTTTCATTCTCTCCGATAATGCTTTCAGCCCTGCCAACGCTTGCCATCTTCTCCGACTGTGCTTTGAGTCATGTCAGAGTTTACTCACCTTTCCGACTGCGCTTTGAGACTTGTGCATATTTGATTGACTCAGAGGCATTCCTGTTTAATTGTCAAAGCAGTTTTTGAATAGATGTGCATAGGGGACAGAATGAGTATAAATTTCGTTCTGTGCTTTCGAACACAAATAGTTCTGAAATGAGCATGAATTATGTGCTGGGCATTCGAACTCAGAGAGGTCTACAATGAGTGCTGATATATTCGCACTCAAAGAGTACTAGAATTTGAGAGTCATTTCTTAATGGCAGTTAGCACTCAGGCTCAGTACTACTCTTTCTAGTTCTCACTTGGGACTATATGAATCAACGTGTATCGTTTACATGATATTTACAAAGCAGTGATGTTGAGCGCATTGGCCTTCTGATGGTGCAGAATTTGTCAAATTAGAATAAATGTATCGAATCACAAAAAGCTGTTTCAAACGACATTCAGTAATTAGATATATTTTGCTTGGGGAATGGGATTCAAGCCACATGCTTTTCTTATGTATATTATTTGCTAAATAAGGTGTCGATGAAACGGGGATTAAGTGTTATTTTCAGCATTAGACGCTTCCGGATGTTGCTGTCGACATCACAAGTTTTTATTAGCAGATTCATGGATTTTATGAAGCATCATAGAATTTGCCTATCATACATAAAGCTAAATGCATCTTATTATAATTAATTACCAATGACCACAAAATGGAGTCACATGTCCCATTGAAAATAAAAATTCACATGTCCTGATAAGGGTAAATAAATGCGGAGTTACCACTCTACCTTATATACTTACTCTATGCCTCCTGTCAACAGCCAAAGACTGAAAGGAAAAGGATCTCAGACTGTTGCTCGGACCAAATCCCAAAGGTATCTATCTACATCCAACTTTTTGACAGAATTGCAAAATATGATTTTGTCAAAGAGAGAAAAGGAATGTCAAAAAATAAGGTGAACACAGACAAATGTCATTTGAAATCGCTGTCAAACTCTTATGGAATCAACCAAAATATCAGTTTTGAAAAAGGGAACCTCAAGTCAGCTAAAATAACAGAACACTTAGAGAAGTTCACTTCTCACAATCGCAATGCCTTTTAGATTGGATGAAGGTGGACATCTTCAAGTAAAATAATGTGGCCAATCAAGTGAATAGCCAAACATGCTATATTAGATGGCATGAGTGACGAAAGTTGGAAGTTAGAAGTGTGAAACGAGCATAATTCAAAAACAATCTACCTAACCCTCGCACTGTTGAGAAATTTCCTGTACTAAATAGAGGAGGAATCAATTCGCTGCGGAATCAATTCAGAATAGGTATGCAACCGGCGCACTTGTTCTTTTGCGAGAACCGGTTTTTGTGCCGGTGCACCAAAGCGCTTAAATTTTGATTAAATTGACAGTTACGGGACAGTTTTACTTTAAATTAATTAATTCTATCTGAAAATCGTAGCTGCAACAGATACAGAAGAATGGACTGTATGCATACAACATGATTAATCCACCAGAACATTGTTCAATTCTATTTATCAATTCAGTTAATTTAAAACTTCAAATTTCTAAGTAATGAAAACTATTTTGAAAACCAAAGCTATCATTAAATTACTGATACATTTCCTGATGATGAGAAAAAATGTGAAAAACTGAAGAAAATAGATAGTTCAATTTCATGAGAAACCTATCCTTCAAGTTCTTGAGGTATGAACTAATCGGTCTAGGGCGAAAACGAAATTATATCTCGGTTGTGCTTCAGTGCAACTCATAGAGTAGGTATATTTAGATAGAGTGCTAACTCAGCATTTACAGTGTATTAAATCCCTAATGTGTATACACTTTCGATTTCATAAAATGAACTTGACGCGAAACCCAGCACCACATGTGAGATATACGAATTTTTGCACTTTCGGAGAAATGTACACAAATTTGACCTATTATGACAGCAATACAGAAGAAAGAAAAATAATTTACAAATCCTCCATATCATGACAACCTTAAGAGGTAACATGGCTTATTATAATAGCAATTCGATGGCTTGCCATTCCTTTAAAGCTCATGTCTTACTATGAAAAGATTGTTTTCTTAAGCGTGATCATATCACAAAGTACCTGCCACTGAAAGAGCAAAAGCATCATTATAAAGTAAATGATCTTTTAAGGAGTAAATGGGTCAACATCACTCTCTAGCATTATTCAGATTCAAGAAAAGGCGCCTTGTGAATCAAAAAAAATGCCACTGAAAATTGAATTAAAATTATGACATCTCAGCCAAGAAGCTTTCAATAACTCTTCCTTGAAGACTTCCAGGGACTTCATTATAATGTGGCCAATGAAATCCCCTTGATCATCAGCTTAATTTTCTGCTGATGATGATGCTTGTTAGCAAACATTCGTTCCTTTGATATGCAACTTGTTTTACACTACATATTAAGAGGATGTCATCTCGGTAGTATAAATACAGCAATAATTTGAAAAATTCTAGCTTTTTAAAAACTACTCAAATAATTTTTTGGACAGCAGGAACGTGATCTCCGCAAAAAACTGAATCTTTTGATATAAAAATGTTCACTGTATACAGATACTTGTTTGAGTCGACACTCTACATAGATATACACTTACTCTATGGTGCAACTTATGAAATTTTCGGTGCACCGAGCTGTACACACAGCCAGCCCTAGTATGAAATACACATATACAAGGTGGCCATAAAGTCGCGCACCAAAGTTTATCTGACCTACGTCTAAACTTAAAGCTTCAATCATACTATTATAGAAATTCCTAGTTTCGTCGTGCGCATGTGGAGTATACTTCGTTCTCTTAACTTCATGAATGAACATTATTTGGTGCAGATGATCGCGCGACTGCCAAAATGAGAATTACTCTGAAAAAAGCGAAGGAGTCAAGATAAATGGAAGCTACATTGGCTTCTTAATCGCAACCAGCGAGCATGTCCTTGTCAATTGAACACACACTGTAAACTGTCACCTCCTAAAATCGAAGAAATCTGCATCCTAAAGCGCGACACACTAGAATTTTAGGAGGTTGCGTGAAATAGAATGCTAACATACTAAAGAGAACAATAACACTAGTGCGCTAGCCTCCTAAAACGCTTTGCTTTAGGATTTTTTTATTAGTTACGAATAGTGTCTTGCTTAAGTGTATGATTTAGGAGGTGCTGGTTTAGAGTGCAGAGTTGAAATTATCTTACTTTGTGGGTGAGAGGGTGCGACAAACTGGTCTGTTGCTGAAACGTTCAATTCAAAGTATGAATGAATGAATGTTAGTCACACGGCAGTGGGTCATTTACTTGCGAAGTTCAAAGAAACTGACGTTCACGACAAAGAGCTAAGTGGACGTCCAAGAGTATCTGATGCGACACGAACACCCATTCTCGATAAAACTGAGCAAAGTCCAAAAAAATCCTTGCGTAGATCATCTCGCGAAATCAACGTTGCACGCTCACGATGCAAAAGATACTCAAAGAATACCTTTTTCATCCATAAAAACTTCAGATTCTACAAAAATTGTACGAAGACGTTCTTGACCGACGCATGGAAATGTCGACATGGTTTAAAAACCCATTGGATGAAGATCCTGACATGGTGCATCGGAAAGTGCTTCATCAAAAGTGATGAAGCCAACTTTTATCTCAATGGTGAAGTGAATAAAGAAAATTGCCGATATTATGCGCGGGAGAATCCCCACTGGATGCAACCCACAAAAGAACAGTGGTGCGAAACTAATGGTCTGGTGCGGTCTGTGGAAAGACCATGTTTTATGGCCCTTCTTTTTGACTCCACGCTTGACGGCAACAAGTACTTCACAATGTTGCAAGAAGAACTTATCCCTCACTTAAACTCAATTGGAGAAGGACGACCTGAGTGGTTCATGCAGGATATGAAAAAAGTCATTTAAAGCGATCTACAAGATTAATTAAAATCTTGGTGCGCAACTTTCTGGCCACCCTATATATTGGACACGAGATAATCAATGGTGGCATCCGCTTTTTCATATAGTTACTGATCTTCATTTTCTCTTCTATGACTAAATATTAAAAAGTGGAATGATGGAAGGATTGACTGCCAGATTGACAAGAATTAATGGCATTATTGTATTCATGTAATCCTAGCGGAATCTGGATAATAAGTTTATGCTAGCTAACTTGATATAACTTTACAAATCACATTGAGATTCATTAAGTTCTGGCAAATTCATCAATATATGAAAGCCTTTTTCCAGTTCACTGTTAGATGAACCTCGAGCTGATAAAAATGAATCAGAAACCGCATAAAGATAAGAGCAGCATGACAGTGCATGGCAAAAAGTTAGTAAGTCTCGGAAAGATGCAGAATCATTGTTTCACATTCTTAAATTGTTACTAATACATTTGTGAGCAGTATGAGTAAAGTATACACAATTAAGGCAATTGTTTGTGCTCTTAGATCATCGTGAATTACATGAGTGAGTTCATTTTATTCATTTATTTCATTTTAAATCAAATACCTCGGTCGATTTTCTCTGTACCTCAAAGTCCGCTTTCTGAACCCGAAAATCTCAAAATTTTGATTGGATTTCTGTACCTATGAAATTCGCCAATTTGATATTGCATCATTTATTTATTACACCACACCGGTAAATATTATATTGCATATACCATACACATACAAGTATAGGCGCTTTGGGAACAAATTAAATAAAAATCAATAAAGCAAGATTGGCACTTAAGGCATATTCAAACCATTTTTATTCAATTTGTTCACAAAGCGTCCGTGTGTTGTATCTGATTGCACGCGGTCACATCTTCTTTCGAAATTTGCATTTTGCAATCAAAATATCTGCAGTAGCAAGACAATATAGCGAGGATCAGGGACGGGAGATCGAGCAGGAGTAAAAGCTGCAACGATAAGTCAAGTATAAATCGGAGAGATGAAATTGACATTGAAAATGTCAGTTTCTGATTTTTGTACCTTAGGATGTTTTGTACCTTGTTTGTACCTTGTTGTACCTTTTAATAACTTCTTAAAGGGGCTAGCAAATCAAATTTGAAGATCAGATTTGAGGATCTTATGTAGAATTGCCCTGTCTTGGATTTTGTACTTTATTATTCACCCTAACCAAAACCACATTTATTCGTAATAACCAAAACCACCAAATGATTTACTAGAAAACAAAATGCTCAAAATTTGTGACTGCATTCTTGAATTTGGGTCATTTTTTGACTTTTCAGTGGTTCTATATATCCATGATATTTCAGCATCTTATCAAAAATACGAAAAGAATCTACTGAGAGGGGAAGTGTCAAATATTAATATTACAGATACTAGAACAAACTTTCGGTAAGGGAAGATAAATCCACCCCCAAAAAGGAGTGAGGGTTGCATACACCTGTATACCATCCACACAATTTCTATGAAACAAAATACAATACATTATCAATTACAATTCTTCCACCACAAAATATTTCCTTTTGGAAGAGCGAATATTTTTGAAGACATGTGACTGCATAATGAAACCCTTCATTCTATCAAGTTTTGATTAAATTTGAATGCTGTGTTTGGTACTTTTATGCCATCCTGTGTAACTATTTGGACATTATTTTTTCAGGAACTTCGACGAAATGAGGAAGCCCGTGCGACTCATATGACCTTGTCGGCATGTTTGCGCCAATTCTCAGCGACAATAGTGTGTGATTGACAACCGTAGTTTACAAGATTCGAAAGTATTGCAAATACAAATCTGCAACTATTTAGTTATATAGAGTGATAAATCAACACAACTGGAAAATCATGAATTCAATGTTGCTGGCAATAAAGGTTTCTTGTTTGCAATAATCCAAGCAAGAAGCTTTCGTCGATCATTTATTCAAATACTTCCTGTCTTCCGATTCAGCAAAATATTGAATATCAGAGTGTAACATTTGTTGATTGCTCATGCACCAGCAAGATGTTACCAGAGCAGAAAACACGAATTTCTAGATATACATGTAACAGTGAGTGACTTGACCTCATCTCACATTCTACACCATGAAGGTAAGTTTATTCCATTGCACAAAGCTGACAAGTCACTTGAGCAATGCCTGGATTGCAGTGTGTACGTAGTATCACCAGCCTTTTCAGTAGCTTCATCATGCTAGCTTAACAGTGGCTGAAAAACTCTCCTTTGATCGATTAAGGTGGGATGTGCTAAAGCACTTCATATCACTGCTTGTTTCTGCAGGGTGCAAGAGAAATACGATAGATTTTTAGCAAAAATGTGAGGTATTTCTTTAATGGATGAAACTTTCGTTCAGTTTGAAACATCATAACTGGCTTCTTATTTTGGCAACCAGCCACCATGGAACTCCATAGCCATAAATTGTAATACAAAGTTAATAAAGTACGCTGATGATTTAACCTTAGTTGAAGTTTGTGAACGTGATCGTGATCCGCCTCTGAATTTAAACTCCATCACTGAGTGGACTAAAAACGACAAGATGACTTTGAATATTTCAAAATGTTGTCAGCTAGTCATGCGCAAGTCAAAGGTATTCCGAGAAATTCCACTCACTTACAAAGATATTTTGGTTTCTGAATCTTCAGTGATTTTAGGTGTTCGTTTTACTGACAGTTTGTCATGGAAAGACCACTTTGATGGTGTGTTCGTTCGGCCAACAGACGTCTGCACATCATTTGTGTTTTGAGACCCTTCGTTTCTAAAAGTCAGGGTTTAAAGGTATTTAATGGCATAATTATGCCGATGCTGTTATGTGCTTGTCCTCTATTTGGTGAACTTGGAAGGTCCTCCCTTGCTAAGTAAAATTCAGAGAGTTGTAAGACGTGCTCATTACATAATCTGTTCCGATGTCTGCTCTTGCAACATCATGCCTGATTATCAAAGTCAAAGAAATATGATCATTCTCAGATTTTTTTATAAATGTATGGTTTCTGATTATCCTTTGCATGCTCTTCTTCTACCTTGCCTGCCGAACTCTGGACATTTCCGCATGCCTGTGCGTTTAACAGATAGACGCTCCCATCTGTCTCCTGTCTGTGATTTACTCTGTCACTTGGGATTCTCATTGATTGAATAAACACATTATTATTATTATTATAACCAAGGTTGGACCTTGAATTCTTGGTCAACCTTGGGTAAATGATACAAAACTTGACTTTTCTACACAAAACTTGGGTTTTCTATTAATGCTGCCCATATACAAACAAGTTATAGACATTAATATCTTGATTTGAATCTTACGAAAACTGCATGTGAGGAGCTTGAAGTTCTGATTTCTTATAAAAGTTCCACTCAATTCATAAAACATTTCAAATAAGAAATACGTGAGGTTATTAGCTACATAATATTTCATTTTGGGCTTGACAATACCGCGCATTAAAAGTTTGCACCAATTGTATTTGCTGTGAGCATTTTGTTGCTATTTGCCTATATTGAATAATATTCTTATATTTCACCACATATTTTATCTCTTCGCTGTTATCTTCGCACCCGTAAAATGTCTGCGACAGCCGACATTTATCTGAAAATGAAATTGTTCCTATTTCATATTCTAAATTTGTTTAGCCATGCACTCACTTACGCAGACATTGCTAATTAAGTCCGTTCATATCTCTGAATGAAAAAAGGAAAGCAATTACTTTGTTATGAGCAATGTGGAATTCAATCATCACTAGATCAAAGATCTTCAATTAGTCAGTATAGGCTAAATGAAAGGAAAACTTTATAACGTAATACATGTACTTCAGCTTCTAATTACAGTTATCACAATAAAAGTCGCTTCCCACTACTACCACACTTCTCATAGGCCCACAAATGACAAGAACAGCAGTTCAAAAATGTGCAGTATAAGCCTTTTTACAAGCGTAGCATTTTTAGTAATTCAATATCCGATGACCGTTAGCAGAAACACGTATCAGTTGGTCGAACAACTTCCAGATCCTAACACTTACGTTCACGTTCTAAATAAAGGCAATGAACAGAATGGACTAATGAACTATTGACAATAGGCATGTGCTATTAAGACACTAATGATCAATAAGCCCCTATTTTTACGAGTTATAGTCGATGTCTCAGAATTTCTTGGTTTCAGCTTCAAGTTATCGCCCAAGCCATCGAGCAGAAGCTTCAGTAGAGAAATATATTTTTTATTTAGTGCAGAAATAATGTGATGCAATTGTCGTAAAATAAGAATTTTGGCCTATAGAAGAATCTGTATGTCAGCACAAAATACAAAGGACATACTTCGTTTACTTGAATCTACTAAATTATTGAAACTTGGGCCTAGGTTTCGGGTTTTGACCCAAGTTTTGGCCCATGACGTGTTTTAGGCATACCCGACGCAAGGTTTCCGTAATCATGCTTTTTGAAATGTTTAAAAAACCAGAATGTTTTTTTGTCTCTTTTGTTTTTATTGATTTTTTATATGCCACCATTCGATGACCCACATAGCAAGTTTCGTCTCGTTGTCAATGTTTCTTAATTTTTGCCTTCACACGAGTGAGTTACTCTCGCATGAGTTTAGGAGGTAGGACTAATGAATATTGATACGAAAGGAGAAATTACATTTTAATTATATTCACCGGAAGCACAGCACAACTTAGAATAAGTGCATACCTAAGCTTCAATAATTAGTTTCTATATTATGTAGTTCGAAAGTTATATCAAATAACAGCTTTGAGAAACCACTGAAATAGGAAGTTCTCAAAAAACAAAAAATGACAAAAAACATTAAATATCTTCAATTGCCACTGGCCTTCTCATGAATCAAAAAGAAATCTTTGCAATACCCAATATTTCGCTATTCTTGTGTTTTACGAGATGTGATTTACGAGATTACTCGCAAAATTTGCCTCAAGAAATACATTTGTCAAACTAAAATGACGATAAAATCAAGAATCAAAGAGCATATAAAATCATCAGAATCGGATATGTATCAGCATATTGCAGAGGAGCATCATTCATTCGTGGAAGACACTATTTCTTGGAAGATATTACGGTTCGAACGCAGTATATTAAGACGGAAAGCCTTGGAAGCCCTCCTCATAGACAAGAATAAAGATTCTCTCGTGAATAATTGCATTGGTGAGACTTTACTGCCATTCTTTTAATAGTAGTCATCTTTCATCGCTGTTTCTCTGATAGTTGTGTAGGGTGTCGGTTGGTTGCTTGCACTTGCGGAGTTGGCTGGCTGCCAGGTCACTTGCACTTTGTGGCGGTCGGACGACTTCGTGAGTTCCACTAGTGACTAACTGACGTCCTACTACGTCATTTGCATTTTCTCATTCTGTACATAAACTGCCATCTGTTATCTGTCCGTGCATTCATTCTGTCACCCTTGATGAAGAATAGCGAAATATTGGGTATTGCAAAGATTTCTTTTTGATTCCTGAGAAAGCCAGTGGCAATTGAAGATATTTAATCATACACCAGGAATGGCCTCACTTGAACTAATGTAACAAAAAACATGTTACCTAAATCAAAAGATATGTTTCAACGGCATTTTTGAACCCTAGCCAGACAAAAGTCTGATTATTATTGCGATAAAACCACTCTTCTTGTGTCTTCACTGACATTTCCTGTATCATTTATGCAACACTTCAATATTTTTTATCTTGATAGCCGCAGAATGATAGCCGCCTTGTCTCTGCACTCAACACTCTCGGAAACGCTGTCAGGACTATAGGTAAGTTCCGTCAGATATCTGTTGCATTGCAAGTTTTATACAGGTATTGGTGAGAATTAGTGGTAAATGAATCTTGGTTTTAATAGCCAGAATTCACAATCACATTATCATTGAACGGATGTTGTGTTGCATTGCCGATTTGAAAGTTTGAGTCGGCGTCAATTGTGTTTCTGTAATACACATGTGCAGTAGTAGTTGTGCTTGAATTTGAAATTGATAATCGGAAATTATTGCATTAATCACTATTCTGGCAGGTTAGTGGTAATGCTATAGCTTACTTTATAGTAACTTACCAGAATAATGATTAATGCAATAATTTCCGATTATCAAATTCAAATTCAAATTTCTACATGAATATACATAAGAGGTAAAAGCAAAATTTGCCATAATAGCACGTCACTGCTGTAATAATGTGAAAGCGGGGCTACATAAACGACTTGCTACACGAATGAAAGATCGTCTCTAGGTTCCACAAAGTCGAAGGCACGTCTTTCTACTAAAATGCAGTAGTATTTCAGGCAATAAGTGATTTAGAATGCCACTTTTATCTATAATCGCTTCAGGGAATGGTCTCATAGTAAACTGAGAACGACGTTCAGTGAGGATAGCTGACGTAGATTTACATACTGCTCCATGTAGCCAGTTGATGGCATTATGAGCCCGTCAATTACATCTGTTCATATTTTTCAGATTTTTCTTATGTAGACCAGTGAAACAGGCACAGGCATACTGAAGGCGAATAATTGTCAAATAAATCATTGTGCTTCAGCACTGCTTGATACAATTCTTCTTTCTGCACGTACAACGCGTAAATAACATGTGAATGTGCACTTGAATATTAAAATTTTGATGACGACAAAATTATAATGATGCTACTACACCTTGGAATAATGATCCTGGCACTAACATATATAAATCATGATGTGATACAGTCTACTGGTGTAATACTATAAACAGTTTATTTACTGGACAGTTCAAAAAGTAATCACTCAATGAACTTGTTGAACTCATTGAATTTTTCGTGACTGGCAAGCAAGGAAGGTTGAGGAGGTCAGCCGGTGGTATGATAAACCAAGAGAAAAGTCCTCTTTCTAGATGAGTTACACAATATAATTTTTTTGAGTAGACGCAATTGAAACTAATTCTAACATTTAGGTAATCGTAAACGATGCTTATCTAAGTTACATAATTTTCATCATTAAATCATTCATTTTTTTCATTATCAACCAGAATTTGCTCACCTAAAAACTGTTTGCGTCATATATTATTAATTTTGTGAAATTGAATACGTCTCTTATTTCGCGCTATGACGCGTAAGTAGCTAAATATATATTTTGAATAATAATTTTTTATCTCAGTCAAAAACAAGGATGAATTTAAAGTCAATTTTTCGGCAAAATTCACACCCTTTCCTATGTCATTAGAAGTTGCAACGAATGATGAGATATGAATTACATCGATAATCATAGAACTTGATTAGATATGGCAAGTAATTATGTATGCATCAAAAAATTTTCTAAAAAGACTCTGAAAAATAACATTCACCGCTCCACGTTTTGTTGGAGGTCGATTTTATGAAGCGCTGGCGCGTAGAATGTTGACTGGCACTCGGCATCTAGCGACTAGTCCAGGACCTACTGTGATCGATCTCTCAAGATGACCGCTTCAAACCTATCCACATCGGGAAGAGATGGTAAATGACTCGCCCTTCTCCTTCACTGCGGACATCTATAAACTACATGTAAGCCGCCTCACCTACTTTTTAGTGCCTTTTAGTTTACCGAAAATCGTTGGAGTAGGTAGACTGAAAAGAAAAATTTGTTAATCATTTTTAGAAGCACTTTTTTGGAAGTCTGAATTTTGCCATAACTTTCAGGAAACATATTGATTTTCAATGTGAGTGCAGCACATCTGTTGTGGACAAATCTCAGTCATAAAAATTTAGACGGATGAACGTGAAAGTCTATATGCTTATTGACAGTTACTTATCGAGCCTAAACTACAGTAAGCAAGAGGTTCTGAACAGAATAAACATGTATACGTGAACTTTTGAGCAAAATGAATGTCATACAGAGTGAGTCTGTATGTGGAGTCTGTACAAATTAGCTGTATTGTGGAAATCTACGGAAACATGCAATTTTGGGATATATCATAATCAGCATAACCTCATACTGATTTATCACTGAAATCAGTATTCACAAAGAGCCATGCTCACCATTCACAGGCAGGCACTTACACATATATAGATATTCGTTCACGAACGCTTCTCAGTGAATTCCTGTCTGTCTCAAGAGGAATTCCTTGAATTTCTCGAGTAATGACTTTTCTAAACTCTCTCCTGTTCGTAAACATAAAACCAAGAACGCGTCTGCCGATCTGAAAAAGATCGTCTGCCAAGAACGATCTGGAAACCTAGCAGGCTGCACACCCTCAATACACCCTCGCCTGCTAATCCGGCAAACTTTAATTAAGATTGGTTCGAGACTACTGTAGGTGAGCACCAGCCTGTTGGTAGAGCATGCTCCTTCCAATCCCCTTATTGAAATAGGGAAGCACTTTTTCACGAAGAAGCTCACAATGCCAGTTCGAGTTCATGATAGTATTTCTAATTTCAAAAAGAAGGAAACCGTTATAGGCTATGCAAGCCCAGACAGTTGGATTCGGGGTCTTCCCAGGATTTCCTAGTCTGCTCAAGAGGCTTGCCTCAGCCCAATAATGAGCATTGTCCTTGTTAGCGCTACTACAAAGAGGGAAAACACGCCCATCGGAACATTCTAATTTTCGTAAAAAAGATGGATCAGTATAATCTATGCAACACGATCAATTGGTCTCACCTGCAATGAGAATGAATATATGGAAAATATTGATAAACGGAATGAAACATTGACTTTGCGTTTATCTCTTGAAAATAGAATTCGTTGGAAAATAAGTGCGGGAAAACCAGAACCCTTCATTTGTGCCAGGAGTGTAAAGAATCTTTCCATTATATCGGTGAAAGCAATCTGTAGATTTCAACGAATTGCTTTGGTGATTCTTCGCACTACTGACCTAAATAGTCCGGCAGCCAGAACAAGTTTCTGCATGGAACAAGGCCGAAAATGAGACTTTCACAGAATGATGCACACCCTATGCCTTCTACGAATTCGCGCGTCTGCCGAGTTCTAGTGAGTTCCTCTTCTTGTCAGACAGGATCAAAGAAAAACGCATGTAAATCCAATGGCACACAGATCGCAGTTTTTGGTTAAAATGAAATTTTGTATGTTTTCTCTGATGAAACGAAACGTACAGAGTCCAGAGTCATAATTGTTGGCTTGGAGTGTCTTCAGGTCATTTCCTATCATGTGTATGTGCTATTATCAGACATCTAATTGACAATGTATTTGAGAATGTGGTTTAGTGTGGATAAAGTTGCTCAAAAGTTTTCTGTTTGCCGAGCCAGAACATTCTGGCTCGCCAAATCTAAATGTGTCTAGCTTTATAGACAGGGGTGCATGCACATGATAGGAAATTACCTGCAAGAAGACATTCCATTTCAAAAATATGACTCTGGGCTTAGTACTTTTCGCTTAATCAGAGAAAACATACAAAATTTCATTTTGACCAAAAACTGCAATCTGCGTCCCATTGGATTTACATGTGTTTTTCTTTGATCCGGTCTGACAAGAAGAGGAACTCACTAGAACTCGGCAGACGTGCAGATTCGTAGCAGGCATAGGGTGTACATCATTCTGTGAAAGTCTCATTTTAAGCCTTGTTCCATGCAGAAACTCGTTCTGGCTGCCGGTCTTAAAGGAAAGTAGGCTATCCCGCTACTTAAACGGCAATGGAGGTATATAAACAATATTATGTTGTGTTTATATATATCATGGAGCCTACAGGCCATGTTGTATCTTACAGGTCAGTGTTCCTTTGTTGGTGTGTGCTACTCTGACAGCAATGATCGGAACTCGCCAAGGAATCGCATTCTTTCGCGGAAACGCAGTCGCCATATACATGACTTCAACTCAACTGCTAGTCCAACACTCTCCTCCACTTTGCTATACTATGAGAATTTCGTCACACAGAAAGGACAACATAAATGTGATAAACGTGATCTCCAAGGAGATTTTGAAGGTGTTCACAGTCAGTTGTCATGCCATGGTCAGAATAAGTTAACAAGAAGTTAGTCAAGAACTATACATCTTCGAAGTGTATCGGATAAAGTCAGTTCCCAATGTAAATAATTAGCAAGCAAGTGTCTTGTGTGTGCAAGAAGTGTGAAAAACAAACTTGCTTCAAACTACGGAACTGGTGAACGAAAGTGAATACAGTTTTATACTTAAGACAAAATCTAGAAATCCCCAATCTGCATGTGATGACCTCTAAAATGTCATTGTGAACTTACATTTCTATGACACTTTTCTATGATTCCACTGCTCATTTGATTTTTCAAACGCCGTTTTTGTAATTGACTTTTATGATCTGCCGTTTTCTGAAAATTCCTGGGGAAGAGTGGGAGCCCAATTTTTGATTTCCACTCGAAACCGGTCGAATTGAATTTGTACTGTATTGTCAAGATTGCTAAGTGACGTTTTCCTTTCTAACGATCAAAATATTTTCGCATCGTCAACCGATCCGTCGAAACGAAAGTGAATAGCTAGAAGAACTGCGGTAATGCTTGTTGTACATTGTTCAAAACACGAATGATTATTTGAAAAAGTTGTGCACAGTAGATCGAAAATGAAATTTACATGCCATTATGATAACCAACAACTTTACAATTTGCATTCAGGTCTGCACACAGCATAAGCCACGAGCTATGAGCCGCAAATCTTAGAATACAACAACACACTAGTTTCATAAAGGTAGAATACCACTTTTATTTCGACTCATTCAATCGAAATTGTACAATTTCAAGGACTTCCGTCTTCATCCCCGGTGGCTTATATGTAGGAACACAACAAATCAAGACAATAAAACAATTTAGGTCAGCAATTAAAACTCACAACTTTAGAGACAACGGGAACGCAGAAACATGATCGAAAATGATTTGAAGGTGCAATTTTATAAATTGGCCCGTATGGATGCTTCGGCATCAGCTAAGTTGATTAAGTGCCGTCGATTTGCAACTTGAAGCTGAGTTCTCTCGCTACGCGTCGAACAATTCTCGGTAATGACGTCAGCTGCGATAAGGTGACAGACAATAAAGGACGGCAGCCATACACAGCGCAGGCTCCAGCACTGGGGTCTCAGCCGTCTCAGTAAAGTCGCACTGGCTCTGAACAATTTCTCGACAGTGACAAGACAAAACAGGAAGTACGATTTGTTCAAAAGGGTTATATAAAGTTAAACAAACACAGTAGTTCTTAAAGGATGTTGAACCATGAACGAAAAGGGCTGGTTGTAAAACTTCCACTGGGACTTATGCTGTTTAGAGCTGCGCTATAACTTTTATCACGATGCCTACTTCGGCTCTATTAACCACCCTTTCAATTTACGTTTTTATGAACATCGTCGAAGTGTTACTAATTTGGATAATAAGAGTGTCATTTCTGAATACATTATCAATATTCGTTCTGATTCTCTTTCATCTACTGATGATTTTACTATTGATTTCCTTGACTGTCGGACAGATCCTGTTCGTACTCGGATTTCTGAAGCTAAGCCTATCGACCTTTGCAAACCTGCTATGAACAGCAAACACGAGCTGAGGAACGGTAATTATCGCTGATTGGTATACATGGTAGGCTTATATAAGCACTAGCTGTCAATGAATTTGACTCACAAAAGTTCCATGAGTGTGTGTCTACGAAACGTACGTCGGGCAGCTTGTGATTTTTGACAAATATTTTCTTTTACATTTAGCCTATAAATTTCTGAGAGGGATAAATCTGTTTTTCTCTGACAATTCCCTATGGAAACCTTTCTTGTTTGGCAATAAATCGAATCCTTTCATAGGTAGCGTGATGCTGATAAATTTATCTAAGGTCTGCATAAAAGGGGTTATAAATATGCATTATATTCACATAGTTGATGGGGGATCGCTATCGAGCATGTGATCAAAATTCAGCTTCACAAGCAAACAAAAATGAGCTCACTGTGTGATGTGCATTCACTGGGTTACAAAAAAAACTTTTTGAAAATAGTCAGAAGTTTTTCAACTGATTTAGGACCATTTTCCTTCACTAACTCTGAATATGGCATCCATTTACCTCAATCAGGTCAAGTTTTCATGCTAATAATAATTTGAGAAATTAGATTTTCTGGCTTAATATATCACATTTTGTGAAGTCATCTGTTATTTCTAAGAACTCTTCTCACCCCAAAATGGCTAAGTAAAAAAAAGATACATTATAAAAGAATGTATTGAATTGGTGTCACAAAATCTAATTTCACTTATTTGCATAAAAGTTATTGACAAATGATAAGATAAATACATGTAGGCCTACTTGCACATGCAATCTGGGTAGAAAGTCGCAATTGTAAAAAAGTCAGGGCATGAATTTCCGTATTTTGCAGTTCCTTGAATGCTCAGCTGCAGGGATGTCTCTCTTTAGATTCCAGCAGTAATCAGCCATCATAACTGTATGCCAGCGTCCCTGATACCTTGTCTCTATCACCTTTATGTCTTGATGGAATCTCTCCCCTTGTTCATCGCTCACAGATCCCAGATTCTCAGGAAACCGATCCATGTGTGAGAAAATGTAATGCATTTTGATACTCATGTTGCATCCAAGGATTCTGAAAGCAGTCAACATATTTGAGACTAGCTCTGCATACCCGGGACAAACACACCAGATGCTTTTGTTAAATATTTGGCAAATACTTGACAACATTTTACTAAACTTCTACTAAAATTTTATCAAATAGTTATCTAACATAGCTGATGATTTGCCAATTTTTAGCAAATAGCAAATTATTTGGTAAAATTCTAATAAAATATCTCAAATTTCTCTCTGATATTATTTTACACAATTCTTACGCGAATTCCCAACAAAAAACATTCTCAAACTGTTCAGAAAATGTCGTGAATTTGCTATAAAAACATTCCAAAAAATGTTATATGTTCAAATGACAATGCATGAGAATATTATGAAAATGTTATCTTAAAACATTTTTAGAATGTTTTCTAGACATTGCCCCAATATTTTGCCACAACATATATCGTAGATGAACTGTAGCTTTATCAATAAAATGTGAGCATCCTGCGAATCCACTTAATGAGTCAAGATGAAACTAAGTTCAACGATGTGTAAATATATTGCATTATAATTATAACATGTATAATTTATACATCATAAAACTTGTGGGTTTGATCTTGACGCATAAAGTGGGTTCGCAGACCGCTCACATTCTATTGATAAAATTACAGTTAACCTACGCCGTAGCAAAACATTGATGAAATTTACCGTTGATATTAATTGAATATATTGTTGATCGAAGTCATCCTGCTGCGAAATGCTCCAAGGATTAGCAGCAGAAAAACTCAATGCTGCTAAAGCCAAAACATTCGGATGCATAATTTAAAGACTCACCTCATCAGCAGATGTAAGCCTACAGAACTGTCGCAATTGCTCCTCTACCATCAATTGTGCTGGTTTGGTCAGTTTCAATCAGTTCCCATTTATGATATCTCTTTGATAGACAATCTATGATATTGCGGTCTGAAATGCACAATAGAGTTTTTGATGCAAAAAGTATTGAATGTGTTTGACGCACATAAGAGAAGGAATAGGCCATACAGAATATAACAATTGAAAAATAGTAAGATGACACAGTTTTTGATCGAGCTTCTATTATAAGAATCAATCAGGTGATATTTTTAACTACCTTAGTATCTTTTATCATCCCAATAATTTACAGCAGCACGAATTAATCCATAACATATTTTCCCACGGTGGACAACATATGCCGGTTAAGCAGAAAATCCGATTTGATATTTGATGTAAAATAATTTCCACATTAACTGAAATCAGTAACAATAACGTACCCTCAAATGTCTTGCACAAATCCGAATTATACAGTGAAGCATTTGACCTATTTAAAAAACCACAAAAATTCGCATTTAAAAAATATGCCAACTTCACGATATGCCTCTTCACGATCGTCCCTAGACAAAGCGAGAATTCGTGAAACGCGTCGGGACCTTGTAAATTTTCTTTTACATATAATTACAATTATTACGCCGAAAAGCAAGAAGACTTTTTTCATCATCAGCCTTCTGGTCAGATCAACAGAATGAACAGTATGCCAACCCTGCATGTAGGCCTGACAAACGACGGTTTGGATGTGCACGCAAGCTACATTATCGACAGTATCAATCAGCGAATTAAAAGAAGATTCAATCTTTTTCCATACGACCAGATGGTACAGTGATAATAGTGTGGTTCCAAAGAAGCCCTGTGATCCTGATGTTTAGCACGACCACTTCACTTCAGTCATGTATCTTGGACAGTTTCAATGCCACATTGGTGGACTACTTTTTAGTATCCCTTTCTCCCTCAAGAATAGATTTTCAGTACAATGTAAATCGCTGGATACGAAAATTACATACAAACATATACCAAAATTACATACAATTTGAAGCTAACATCTGATACTAGATTCTGGTATGTCTACAGAGATCTGGTATGTTTTTCATACCACATCTCACTTACTTTAGTATGTGATTGGTATGTAGCGTTACGAACTATTCTATCTGTGATTGGCTGTTTTACACTGAAATACGAATTGTTGGTATGTTTTATATACGAGACCCGATGGAAATTCATCATTATTCGTATGCCTCTGGTATCCATTTGGTATGTGCAGCTTTAAGTCACATAGCAAAAGATGCATGTATTACATACTACTGTCAAATAATTTTTTTTGGTAATACAAGTAGTGAATATTTTGTGTTTGATAGAGTGATATTTGAGCACATTATATTTATTTTGAATTTTATGCTCCACGAATATGTCGTCGATGCTACTTGTCTGGCAACATTAACAGGACGATTATTTCACTCTACTTTATGACCCTAGTTTATAAACATCATTTCATTTAAACGACATCTCTAGTGAAATCATGTCGACTTATATATCTCAAACATGACTATTTTTGCGTTCACGAATTATAATGTGTTTTTATTTCGGATTGATAATATGCTCAATTTCAATAATACATAATGCATAATTGTTAATGGTTGAAATCTCATTGATTATTCGTGAAATCCCTTAGACTTACATGTGTCAAAATCGAATTCAGTATTGTAAGTTTGACTCTTGAATGTCATTATCTCACTACTTGCAGAACAGTAGTAACATTAGTGTGATCTTTATTGACAAAAGGCCCTAAATCAAGATACTTTGGACATGATTTATGCTTTCTTTTAATATTGTGCTAGTATGGCTTTAGCATGTAAAGCATACCACATTTGAAATAACATACGAAAAGCATACAAATATATACCAAGAGAATACAGAAATATACCAAAAAAAGTTTGGTATCCATCCTTCGTATGTGATTGGTATTGAGCGATTTACAGTGTAGATTCAATGACGCATGGGACGACTGCTGTGCACATTGCTAAGCGGTGCGCGCTGTCATGGTGAGTATTGTCCATAGAATATGGATTCTCTCTCTGTACTCGATGCTGAATTTCAGAGGAAGTTAACTTTCTTATGATTTGATACGATTTGATGAGGGACCACACTATCATCATCGTACCGACCAGCTCCCGAATGAAACACCCACTGGAAGGCAGCCGCATACGCTGCGGATTCTATTCGAGAATCCGGAGAACGCTTGCAATTTTTTTTAAATGGAGGAAATTAATATTTATTTACCACCCTTATTTTTTGGAAATATGCCTCATCATCAAGGATCGAATTTTCCATCTCCTATCATGTTGAATCACACGATTAATTCTTTAACTGAATGCACATTTTATTTGGAAATTGAAGGACATTATCATTTGAATGGTTGGCTTAGAATGTTTTTTCAAGTCATCTGTTTTTACACCTGATTTACAAATACGATTTATTTGCTACTCACATGTCTGAATAATAGTGACGCACCATATACACTCCATCTGGTCACTCATCAACGCTAATGATCTTAAACAAAGGATGGCAACATGCATATTATTCTCAATGAATAGTGAAAACTGCGCCGTCAGTCTTCACTTCGACGAGCTGAATCACACCCTCACACCACAGGAGGAATCCGTGAACTGACTGATAGACGTAGTGCGCGGCGAAGAAATGCTTTGCAATGTTCGAAGTCGGGAGGCTCGCCATCTTGAAGACATGATAATCCCTTCTCAGAATAGGTCACAAATATAAATTAGATAATTGCAGAAGTTGGGATGCATTAGAATAAAGTAATGCTTTAGAAATAATCATGAAAACTGATTACTCGTGCAACATGCTCGTGACACACTCGTGAAACATCGGGAAATTATAGCAACTCTCTGAGCGCCTTATACAGACTTCTAAATATAGCAGCCAATATAGGATTCTCATCACGGTAATTCCTATCGTTTCCTGAGAACGATTAGAGCAATTTCGAAGCGATTACTACAGTTCGATAGGATCTCAGAGTCGGTGAAATTTCACACGACTTAAACTGTTTCTTCGATTTAAGGCTCATATCATGACGTATCCAGTAGTTTTCACAAAGATAATACACAAGATTCATACAAGCAATATGGAAGTAAAACATACAATTTCGAACACAATATCTGATTGCTACATTCGTGCTGAAACTTATTTTCAAGCTCATTTGACCAAGCATCGAATCACAGGTCTTCAATGAGAGATATTAGTGAATCAATGCTTTTTGTGACAATTTCTCATCGATTCTTGTCAATCAAAAGTTTAATGCTCCTGAACACACTGCGTTTTGGATGGCATATCAGATCTTATCTGAAAACATGTATTTAATTAATGTTTTGTTCTGACATTTAGGATAATTTGACTAATATTTCATAAATATTCAACAAAATTAAAAAGTCTTTTATAATTCTATTATTTTGCTTAGAAACTGGTAGGCCTCTAACAAAATTAGCAAACATAGTAGGAATTTATCAAAATTTCTATTTTTCACAAAATTAGCAAACAGCTAGCAAGTTTCTAGCAAAATTATTCGGTTTGCTCGTCCCGGGTAGTCTCTGGCCTTTTTATTGCCAAGAAAGTTCTTCACTACCAGAGCAAATGCTCTCCATGCCTGCAGCTCCACATCGTTCATTGAATTTTCAAACTCAGTATCTCTGATTAGCTGTCGGATTTGAGGACCATCAAAAATGCCAGCTTTTAATTTCTCTATGGTCAATCCTGGAAAAGCATGGCACAAGTATGTAAAGCAGGCACCATCCTTTTCCAGAGCGTTGGTGAATTGCTTCATCAAGCCGAGTTTGATGTGCAGCGGAGGGAAGAGTATCCTGTCTCTGTTTACCAGGGGGTCGTTGATAACGTTCGTTGCACTACAGGGCACCAATTCTTCGCGGATTGGCCAGTTTTTCTAGTGTAGTGATGAGCAGTGTCTCTGCTATCCCACATACACAGGAAGCATGGATACTTGGTATAGCCTGACTACTGTCCCAATAAAAAATTCACCATTTTCAAGTCAACACAAATTAGCCACTGATGCTGATCATAACGTATTTTCTCCAGCACGCACTTCACTGCTTCATAGCTCTCTTTCAATGTAGCCGAGTGAGCAAGAGGTACAGAGGCAAACTGATTGTCATTGTGAAGAAGAACACATTTCAGAGATCGCTTGCTGCTGTCTATGAATAGTCTCCAATCTCTGGGTTCGTACCGTGGCATTCCAATCTTGAACATTAGCTGAGCAGTATCTCTGCAGTACACCAAGTCATTCTCTTTAAAGAAGAAATGAAGGAACTCTTCATGTCTATTGCGACAGAAAGTGACACGAGCACTGTTAGATATAAGATTCTTTTCCTTCAATCTGGATACCAATAGCTCGGCAGAGGACTTTGATAAACTGAGATCGCGAACTAGATCATTTAGCTCATTTTGGGAAAAAGGATGTGGAGCAGCATCGTCAAAATCCATTTGTTGCTCTTCTAAATGTTCAGCAGCACTGGAGGAATCGTCGTCACTGATGTCAGGAAGTTCTCCAAAAATAGGTTCCGGAATTTCATCACAATGAGCTACAGGACGACGTGCCGATTCAATATTAGGATACTTCAGACTGCTTCGGTTCTTTCTGTTGATCCCAGTCACATCAATAGCGCAGAAATAGCAGTCATTGACATGGTTTCTCGGTTCCCTCCAAATCATAGGAATACCAAATTTCAAGCAACTCTTCCTGCCTTTAGTCCACAGACGCAGATACTCGGTGCATGACTTGCATGCCATGTGTAGAGCCCAAGCTTTATCCTGGTCAACAAGTTTAATTCCAAAGTATGATTGATAGGCACGTTTTATGAAGCTTGTTACTTGATTCCTGCTAGATAAAAGGGTATATTCACCACAAATATAGCAGAAAATCTTGAACATTCCATGTGATGACTGCAAATTAATAAATTGAGATTATTTCCAACAAAAGGCAAGTTTGGCATTGAGGATAAGATAACAGATAGGCTAATTCAAACATGATGCTAATTGCATAGTATTTGAAGATATGCTGAGAAATTTAGAAGGAAACGACTGCATTAAAATTTTGCGCTAACTTTCAGATAAGCCGTCATAATGCCATATTATCTCAAGCAGGACCTGTACAGAAGCGCAAGAGAAGCCCGTTGGAAATGCCTGGGAAATCCTGCCGTTTCTTAAATCTTATTCAACTTACACGCACTTGATATGGCACATGACATACATGTATTTACGCACAACTAAATTTTATTTTTAATATCAGCAGCACTCTAAAACATATTCCACGGTTATACCATTAGTCCGGCAGTCAGAACGAGTTTCTGCAGGGAACGAGGCCGAAAATGAGACTTTCACAGTATGATGCACTCCCTATGCCTACTTCGAATCGGCACGTCTGCCGAGTTCTAGTGAGCTCCTCTTCTTGTCAGACACGATCAAAGAAAAACACATGTAAATCCAATGGGACGCAGATTGCAGTTTTTGGTTAAAACGAAATTTTGTATGTTTTCTCTGATTAAACGAAAAGTACTAAGCCCAGAGTCATAATTTTTGACATGGAAAGTCTTCAGGTCATTTCCTATAATGTGCATGTGCTGTTATCATGTTTCTGATAGACAATGTATGTGAGAATGTGGTTGAATGTGGATAAAGTTGCTCAAAATGTTTGTGTTTGTCGACATTAAGAGGCTCGCCAAATCGAAATGTGTTTAGCTTTATAGATAGGGGTAGGCTACATGAACATGAAAGGAAATGACCTGAAGACATTCCATCTCAAAAATTATGACTCTGGGCTTAGTACTTTTCGTTTAATCAGAGAAAACATAGAAAATTTCATTTTAGCCAAAAACTGCAATCTGCGTCCCATTGGATTTGCAGGTGTTTTTCTTTGATCGTGTCTGACAAGAAGAGGAACTCACTAGAACTCGGCAGACGCGCGAATTCGTAGTAGGCATAGGAAGCACATCATTCTGTGAAAGTCTCATTTTCGGCCTCGTTCCATGCAGAAACTCGTTCTGGCTGCCTGACTACATGGTCGAAAAACTATTACATAAGAAGTGCCCTTCTGTTTAGTGTCCCTGCCCCTTTCATCGTCTTGCGCCGTCCCTGAATGTAGCCTTCATGAATGCATTAGTACTCTATACTCATTGTTTGACTTTCTCGAATTGAAGAAAAAATTGTTACCGGTAGTTACAATTATATAGTGTACGTTCCATGGTATTTCCTCGTTACTAACACAAACAATATTCACTTTAACACATGAAAAAATTAAGTCTGGGAGATACGTATTTCAAACAAATTATCTAAAACAGTCACTGCACACAGTCTTCCTATGAGATAAACACAGATATCGAAGACAAGAGCAACAGCGAATGGAAGATTTCTTATCCAGTGCTCTCGGGTAGAAACAGGAACGTCCTGGTCTTCACTTGCGGCGAAATTGAGTCTGGGACCATCGCCTGAAGGCAAGCAGTTCTCTTCACCGATGAACAGGCGAATAGCAAAATGGGCTCGGCGGTAAGACGATTCTTCCAATCTTCTCCTCATTTGAAGTTTCATCAGTTGATGAGCTAGTTCCTTTAGAAATGAGTATTAAGATGCCACAGCGTTGTCACTTTCGTATAGAACATAGCTGCTCACACAAATAACATCCACCAACTTCATGAATAAGCTGTATGGCCAGCGGCGCGTCTTTCTTTTGCAGGAATATAATCGTACAAGATGGTCCAAATTGTCCACCCCGACTTTGTAGCGTTGTAAAAACCGATTATTTCCGGTGTGCCCTCATCTACCTGGGGCGTATGTGAAGGTACGCGCGCACTTGACAGGAGAAGGATAGGCATTCCCTTCTTACGATTCATGTACGAAAGCAGAAGTAGCCGCTGGTTTTGTAGGTAGATAGTGGAGTTGCGTCTACGGTTGTTGAGGTACTTGGCCACAGGAGGAAAATCCCGTCGATTTGATCTCATGGTTCCAACGGCAGTAATGTCTTTCGATAGAAGGTCATCAAAAGGGAGACAAGAATTGAATTAGTCGACGAGCTTCTAAGTTCGTGCACCTGACGATGATTTCCAATAACTCGGAGGTAAAGATGGTAAATGGCTCTTTTCCGCAAGTGGGATGTAATCCTGGTTGAAATCAAGGTCGATGGTGCATGATGTTTTGGCGTGCCGCACGACCACGATTAGAAACGCCTGCACCGTGACGAATCAATGGACAACCAGACGGTCGGTGCAATGTAGACCCCATTATTCCCGGCGTCTGAATTGCTAGCAGCATCGGATGACAAGCTTTGTAACTTTTCAGAGGGCAACTCTTCGTAGTCGACATCACCAACAGAGCCAAATCTTCGTCATCATCATAGACAATAAGTTCAGCAATTTGCTCACTTGTGTAGCGCTGCGTTCTATGTCTCTGCGAGGCCATGGTTAGAAAGAATAAAAACCTGAGAAACCAAGTCGAGAATTTGAACATAATCTGTAATATTCAAATTTAGATTCAGAGATCTACATGCATCAAGCTACTTGAATGTAAACAGTTATCATCTGACTAGGCTGCGATCACGTGAAGAATGATTTTTTCCATGAATCTTGAAATGATATTCATAGTTTGGACACAGCATGAAATTAAAATATAGATTTCTGAAGATACATTTCAGCAACGTTTAGACAGTCACTGCAAATTACGTATGTGAGGTTCGCCTCAACTTGAAGAGACAACTGATCATGGATATTCTGCAGATTCATAACGAACCCATCGGGGCATCTACATACCTCATATAGAGCTGAGCATATAGAATATTATTTCCAACGCTGACTTTTAAACTAGCAGCAACATGAGCTTTTTCAAGCATCTTGAAATATGAAAAAGTCATGGAGTTTAAACATGCAGTACATAAGCCCATAGTTTGTCTGAAGCCATATATCAAAGCTTTCTTGGGGTATGATCATATATACCCCAAGCAGAGTTTAACCGTTAAAGAAGATTCTTCAAAAATTCTCTGAGTTCTTTTAAGTCCCTAAACAAGTGGTGCACACTGAGCCCAGGAGAGTTATTAGAGTTTTGTTTCAATTTGCATGAAGATGAATTCCGCTTTCAGGTTCAGTTGAAATGTTGCTGTAACTATTCTAGGAAAGGATCTCTGACGATTTTGGCAATTTGCGTCACAACGGCTTTGAGCGATTTTGACTAATGCTCAGTGTCCTTGCATGACACCGATTATTCGCCTCTCTACCGACTGTCTGCGTGTAGGACGGTGATTGGGCATAATCAAAAAGCTGTTAAGCTTCATTTGTTCGACATTTGGGATAATCAATCTAATGATGAATCAAAAAATACGATTAGAAAGCGATTAGACGAATATTTTTAGAACAGTGGATAAGCGACGCTTATTACAGTCTACAGGCAGAATATGTATTAGTCATCGGATGAAAATGCTTGTATACTCAGGATCTGGAAATCATAGATTAAGGCTGGTTTATACTTCCTCCGTATTGAGAGCGGAGACAGCTCCTGAAAACGCAGACATTTCCGTTTTATGGAAGCTACACAAGTCTGCGTAATTTCTAGTAGGATACGGAGACTAAAAAATACGGATGCATATATACGTGTATAGTCCATTTTGTCAGTTGCATATGTCCGGAGGCTTGATTCCCTGAACAGAACACAACCAGCTAGATGTCACGTGATGACATCGCTTCATCTTCAATTTCATTGGCTCACAGTCAAACTTCAGTCGACTGAAATACGGAGACATTCAGCCAAAATAAGGAGACGTGTCCGTATTTTGTGAAATTATTCCCGGAGACGTATCCGTACAAGAAACGGAGGAAGTATAAACCAGCCTTTAGATCAGGGGTGTCCAAAATACGGCCCGCGATGTCATTTTCTGTGGCCCGCGACGATAGACCGGCATGTGATGGTCAGATTAATATCTGTGTTTGATGAATTCCCTGGCTCAGTTTCTAGTTTAAATCTTGCTACTCATTATATTGTTAGCAATATTTTTACGACCTATTAAACTCTAAACCGCTCTAAACGTTCATATTGATCGCTTTTACAAGCTTGAAAGTGATGACGTCAGGTGTCACGTCAGGCTTGGCTGTCACAGCATGCTGTTCTAATAGAAAAAAATCAAACACACATTGCCGTGTGTTACCGACGCGAAGCAATTGTCGTCACTGTTTCTCATTCATTTTGATACTGCGCTGTGGAGATCGACGTCAACGTGAGAAGATATGGAACGAGTGGCTAAGAAACGTAAAATTGACAGTGAACATAGGACTTTTAATAGTGACTGGATCGTGAAATATTTCTTCGTTGAGATGAATGATAAATGTGTTTGTCTTATATGCAATCAGTCTGTGGCAGTGGTAAAAGAATACAATTTGAAAAGACACTATGAAACAAAACATGCGAATAGTTATAGCAAGCCTGCCGGACAGGAACGAGAGGATGTCGCAACTCAGTTGAAACGACGATTGAATGCCCAACAAACAGTGTTCTTCAAAAGAAATGTCGTTGCGGAAAATGGCACTCGTGCTAGTTTCCGAGTTTCGCAGTTGATTGCATCCAGTGCACGTCCTTTTACTGATGGTGAGTTTGTAAAACCATGCTTATCAATAGTGTGTGAAGAAGTGTGTCCGGAGAAAAAGGAACTTTTCGAGAATGTTAGCCTTGCTCGAAATACTGTTACTAGAAGAGTTGAAGATATTTCTAACGATCTTTTTGAACAGTTGAAAGACAGATGCTCTAAATTTGAGCATTATTCTCTTGCCTTCGATGAGAGTAGTGATATTGTCGATACTGCACAGTTACTAGCAGAGTTTCGACCATGACCTCGCGTCTTCGATAACTTTTTCCCGACCTCGACCTCGACATGAAACATATCGAGGTCGAGGTCGGTCGGTTGCTGAAACTTATGTAATGAAAATTTCCCTTAGGGAAGCTATTTTTTTGATGTTAGGATAGCATCAAATAAAAAGATAGTATCTCATTGAATGCTTACTTATTACTTTGTTGAACAGTAGAGTGTATGCATGTCGGGAAATCTGCAGATGAAAAGAACTTTTAATCACCTACCTGTATGTGATAGTATGTTCGGGGCAATCCTTCTTTCAGATTGTCATTAACCCATCATTCGAGATTTTTATTATCTTATGTCCTCATTCACTTTTGTGATTGTGATTCGTGATGGCGCCAAAGCGACCGAGATTAACTACCGTATACGATTTTTTGTTGAGACTGAAGACTGTTTTAAATGCACCATAATAATCGACGGGGACCAGCGATGTGACTGTACCATCTCTAAAGGATCATTTAACGCCTGCAGCACATTAAAAAAGCATGTGAAGAGGTTTCACCGATGTATCCTTTGAAGAAGTCCAAAACCCATCGGAATCTTTCAAAGGACCACTGGACAGGTAAGCAGCCACAAATGTATTTACTTTATTCTTTATTAATACAACTGGTAGTCAATGTTTACAGAGGTCGAATAAGTATACATCTATGTAGGGTATTTTACAGCAGTTGCATCTTAATGCATCTTAATGCATCTTAATGCTACAACATGCATTGTGATTATGTGGATAAAAGGCCTATATTCATATAACCTATACTTATGATGAGTAAATCAACAATTATATATGATACTCATGATACGATTCATCGATTAAGAAAAGTATAGTATTCGTTGTAAATTGTAAGTCACGATGTAATTAAGAGAAAACATCATCAAACATAGACTTTCATGCATGCAGATTCCGATCTTCAGCTAACGAGACAGTTTGGGCAAGATCCTAAACCTTCCCCTGGCCGGATGATTTTCGGGTGGATGATACTTTGGTCATAAAACCCTAACCATATAATACTTTCATCATAAGCCCTAAAATTTTTTTATAGCTATTAAATACTAGAGTATGCATATGCTTACCGCATGATATGCTTTAATTACAGTAAAAAATCAATACTTGAAATCCTGTACTTAAGTACTGTGATCTACCTATTAGATATTATTCTGTAGTAACCCCTATTTTTTAGCAGCACTTAAGTTTGCAAAAAATTCTGGGGGAATTATCTCTACGCATGTTTGTTCTTTGAATGACTCATTTATCATCATACGGTAAATCATATTATTTTTATGTATTTTAAAAATGGCCTCCACTTTTCTCAGCTCAGGTTGCTCAGAGGAATTCAAACCTTCAGGAATTCTACCTTCAGATTTGTGCGTCCTGTTAACCCCAAAGTGGCAAGCGTCAAGGTGTCGATTACAGAGGATGAATTCAAATCTGCAATTTTCAAAATGGTTTTGCATGATAACGTACCACTGACATTCTTTAAAGGAGATGGATTTCAGGCAATAGGTGGCAAATTGGCCCAAGAGTTGCATATCCCGTTGGGTAATGACTCCGTCAGACGTATGTTGATAGATAAATATTTCCATGAAAAATTGAGGTTGAAAGAAGAACTGAGTGGCAAAATGATTTTTATCAAATTCGATGGAGTCACCATTCATCGTAGAAATTTCCTTGGAATCAACGTTCAATTCTGTGACAACATGAAGAAGGTACAAATTAGAACATTTGCCATTTCGGACTCCGATGCCAAGTTTGACGGTGTATCGACTGCCAAACTCGTAGAAGATGCACTAGATGAATTCGGCATTGACAAAACACAAGTTTTAGCATGCGTTGTTGATAACGCCTCAGCCATGACAAAGGCTGTGAATTTGATGAAAGAAGATGATTACCCTGCTGCTGATGATGGTGATGAAGACGTTCATGATGATCATGATGAAGAAGACCAGGAGCTTCTCAGATCAATAATCCTGCCCCAAACATCAGTCACTCATATGAGATGTGCAGTTCATACACTTCAATTAGCGGTGAAAGATGGCCTACGGAAACCGGGCGCTGAAAAATTGTTAACAAAGGTAAGTAAAGTACACCATCATCACGACTTACAGTAATATTTGACAAGGTTATATAATTTATAAATTATAAGAGATAATACTAGATTTGATTTGGTTTATTGCGGGAACTGCAAATGTTTGTGTCTTTTTATGACGTCATCCGCACAGTATACCCTATTACAGAAAGTCAGTAATTCAGATGCAGATAAATCGTAAATATAGTTTCCAGACATCTACAAAAATAATGAAATACCGGCAATTGAAATGAAGTTATCAGAGCTGAGAACGACAGGTTAGGTTGCGTCATTAAAAAAGGACAATCAGACCTCTCCTAGTTTTTTGTTTCGCAGATAAAGTGGAAAAGTAAATTCGTAAATCAACCGGGTCCTAACGTTTCGAGCACTACGCTGTTGATCACATAAATGTATCATTTCTTATTCCTGATTATAAATTCATAATTCACAATTGTACAAATTTTGATAGTCCGACCAAAACGGTGATCACAATGTCCCTTGACCATACCTAATGATCAATATTTTCTATTTTCAGGTTCGAGCTGCTGCGGTTATCCTTCCAACACCTCACGTAGATTCAGTCTTACGTCGTCGAGCAAAAATAGGCATGCTTCTTGACTGCACAACGCGTTGGGGAAGTTCTCATTTGATGGTGGAACATTTATTGCAGTTAAAAAAATACACAACGGACATGGCTGTTTCAGAATGCGACTTTACGGAATAGCAATGGGAAGATATTGCTGGACTTAGGAGAACCTTGAAAATACCATATGACGCGACAATACGTCTACAGACAGCAACAATCTCACCTGGAGAATTCTACCGTACTTGGAAAGAGGTTATTTTCAAACTAAATCAGATGAAATCTACTGCAGCTAGTAATATTTCTGAGTAAATGAAAACGAGAGAAACGCTTTTTCTCCCCAACGGAATTCTTCTGGCAGGAATCTGGGTGGATCCTAGATACAGGTACAGACTAACATAGCTTTGAGTTGGTAAACTTGTTTTATAGTCATAATTTGTTTGTTTTGTAGAATGCTGCTAACGGAGGATAAAAAAACGAAGCCGAAACAAATCTTGCAAGCTTTGCTATTGAAGTCCGAAAGACGCTTTGAGGACAATGCCGAAGGATTACTTAGTTCAGTCGGAGATTCCAAAAATGATAACGTTGAGAAGAATGCGAATGAAGAGGACGACTTCGAAAAATACCTTACAAATTTAGCAAAGGATGAAGAAACATTGCAGGTAAATGTAAAATAGATATTCCGGAAAACACCCAACTCATGTTATTGATCATATACTTGTAGAGCATCTTCATAAGACATTTTGAAGAGATAATTTTATTAACTTATCTGAAATGAATATGGCTAATACACAACATAAAGAAATATAAAACGATGCTATCGCTTGAAATGAAACTATGCTAATGAAATCTTCGTACGTTTTTCATTGGTTTCTAAATGTGTTATTTTTCAAAAATGTATGACTGTTAAGGAATTTATTATTATTATTTAAATGAAAATCATTAAAATTATTTATTATTATATATTTAAATTATTATTATTTATGATTATTTATGAATTTTATTTCCATCCCAGACTTATAAAGAGTTTTCGAGGATTAGTTCCGGATAAGACCTTTATTGACCACATGTTAGAGACTTATTTCTTCATAAAACCTCACACATAAGGTATACGGTAGTACGGTACTATAAGGAAGCATTCACGACGAGAATGAATGACTTAAGCTTCGATCTGCATTATGATCTTAAAGCAATTTCGTCTGATGTTTATATCACAGTCAACTGATTGATCCATCAAAGGCTTCATCCGCGTAGTGTTTCGGATCACCGGTGGTATCAGTACAAACCTTTTCCTAACTCGAGTATTTTTACCTCTGAGCAATATTCATGTATCATGTGTTTTGATGAAAATCATTGATCTAGTTGTACATACATGTAGTCACTTAATAGTTACTTAACTATTTTTCAGGAGGAGAAAGACAACAACATGAACGATTTATCTTGAAAATTCAAGAGGAAATTTCTACGATTGCGAATGTCAAGCGGACGAATGAAGACTTGGAGAAGATAATCGACAAATATCCGACCACCATCCAAAAAATGGCACGCTGTTTGTCAGCGTTGCCAACAACACAGGCCTCTGTTGAACGACTGTTTAGTGCAATGAAAATTCTGCTGACTGATCGGCGAACCCGAATGAAGCCTGATTTAGTACAGGCAATATTGTTTTTGAAATCAAATAATTGTCTTCAATAGATCTTGTTATTCTGTTTTTGACAATTTTCCCCACCTTTATGTAGATATATGAATCCATTATTTACATGTATTAGTTTGTAATTTAAATTCCTCTGTACCACAATGAGAAAATAAGTCATTTTTGCGTCTTAAACCATTGAGAAGCTTGTATTCATGAGCAAAAGTGTTCCGACCTGTCTCACCAGGTCAAGGATGCGTATATACTGTAGTTTTGCGAACGACTGTGTTAACTTTACTATTTGATGGATAGCCTATTACACCACATATCTACCAAATGTATCGGAATGGATCATAGGCATACCCCCAAAAGTTACCTCTAGTCCTATTAGCATCGTTCTTAATATGCGCCATTTCAACAAGATCAAAGTATCGAATTAATAAAGAAAAAAATAAACCTGAGCTCGACCGGACCTCGACCTCGATAAAAATCTTGACCTCGACTGGACCTCGACCTCGACCTCGAAAGAAATTTCTATCGATAGAAATTTCTATCGAGGTCGAAACTCTGGTTGCTAGTGTTCATTCGTGGCATAAGTGATGATTTTGAAATAACCCAGGAAATGGCTGCGTTGTGCTCAATGAAGGGACGAACGACAGGAGAAGAAATCGCGAAAGAGGTGGAATCTACGATTGAGAAACTAAACCTGCCATTGCAGAAGTTGGCCGGTGTATGTACTGATGGTTGCCCTTCAATGGTTGGCAAAAAGTCCGGTGCAGTGATTAAGTTGTTATCGACGTTAGATGGTGATCAAGAGGTAACCCAGTATCACTGCATTATACACAATTACGCTCTGTGTTCGAAAGTAATTAGTTATGAACACGTGATAAAAGTAGTTATACAAATCGTAAATTTCATTCTTGCAAAAGGTTTGCAGCATCGTCAATTCCGTTTTTTCTTAAGTGAACTAAAAACTGAGTACGGTGATCTACTTTATCATACCGATATTAGGTGGCTAAACAGAGGAAATGTTTTGAAACGTTTTGTAAGTCTTTTACATGAGATAGAGCTATTCTGGCTGAGAGAAATATTGATAATCCTGAACTTGATAAAATCGATTGGCTGTGTGACTTAGCTTTTTTGACCGATATCACATGTCATTTGAATTACTTTAATACACAGCTGCAGGGGAAAGAGCATTTCATAAGTGATTTGGCGTCTGTCGTAAAAAGTTTCCAAACAAAGTTGTCCTTATTTAAGAATCAGTTTTCGAAAGCAGACTTGTCACATTTCCAGATATGTAAATTGTTATTTCCTGCCGATGATGTAGTTAAAAACACATGTCTGCGTTATATCTCCGATTTCGAAAAATTGGACGAAGAATTTAAAAAAAGTTTGCCAGCATTAACGATGAAATGTCGAAATTTCAACTTTTTGCCGACCCTTTTTCCGTGTCATCAGACCAGGTTCCATCCTCGATTCAATTAGAGCTCATCGATTTACAGTGCTCTGAATTTCAAAAAACCCAATACCAAAGGAAATCGCTGTTGAAATTTTATGCTGATCTCGACAATACCAAGTTTTTAAATCTGAAACAGCATGCCAAGAAAATTGGCTGTCTTTTCGGAAGTACCTATATTTGCGAGCAAACGTTTTCGGTAATGAAACTTAATAAAAGTAAATTACGTTCAAAACTCACTGACGACCATTTGCAGGATATACTCCGAACGTCGACAACTGGTTTTACGCCAGATGTGAAGAAACTTTCTGTTGTGAAAAAATGTCATGTTTCACATTAAAAAAATATCCACTGATTTAGCTTGAAGATTTGTCTAACATACCTATGTTATGATGGAACCCATTCGAAATACAATTGGTTACACTGAATATATGCTTTTTAAAACAATTTTCATGTACTGTATAGTAAAGTGTATAATCTTATTTTCTTTGGCCCGCACGGAGGTTGAAACTTGATATTTGGCCCGCCTGAAAATGTAATTGGACATCCCTGCTTTAGATGTTCAAACGGAGGGATGCGGTAATAGGAAAGAGTTTGATGAGTGCTTATACCTGTCATGGGATAAAAATGTAGTAGAAGAAATCTTCCACATATTGCTCAATGCAAGAAATACGATCTGAAATACTATACCGACAGGTATTATTATATTAAAAACCATTGTCCATATCAAAACATAAATGATTAATATAACTGATGAATAAAACAATACTTAGCCTGTATCTGCTCAAAAAGGGACCACCTATTTTTTGCTAAATTCAATCGATTCTCATGCCTTCCAATCGTGTCGCACAACAACGTGCTATACATCATTCGAGGGCTTGCATTCGCAGCAATGAGCTATGATAGACCCCTCGAGGAAAGAAGAAAACTTTCAGCAACTACATGTAAATTGTATAGAACAGCCTCTAATGAGAATCATATTTTGAATAAATTTCTGTGTGAAATCTCCACTTCGGGACGCTTCCTATTACCAAGAGTATCCACTATTCGCAGACTCAATTCTTTTTGTGTAAAAGGCGCAACTATTCTCAATGATCAATTTACGCGTACGAGTATAGCATGAGACTTCTACTTAATGACTGCTTACTTGATGAATCTCTTTTGGTATCACTTTATGACTTCACTACTCGAAATGTACACTGTAAATCGCTGGATACGAAAATTACATACTAACATATACCAAAATTACATACAATTTGAAACTAACATCTGATACGAGATTCCCGTATGTTTTCAGAGGTCTGGTATGTTATTCATACAAAAGCTCACTTACTTTAGTATGTGATTGGTATGTAGCGTTACGAACTATTCCATCTGTGATTGGCTGTTTTAAACTGAAATACGAATTGTTGGGATGTTTTATACACGAGACCCGATGGAAATTCATCCTTATTCGTATGCCTCTGGTATCCATTTGGTATGTGCAGCTTTAAGTTACATAGCAAAAAAATGTATGGATTACATACTACTGTCAAATAACTTTTTTCGGTAATACAAGTGGTGAATATTTTTTGTTTGATACGGTGATATTTGAGTACATTAGATCTATTGTGAATTTAATGCAGTCGTCGGTGCTACTTGTCTGGCTTCATCAACAGGACGTTTATTATACTCTACTTTATGACCCAAGTTGAAAAACATCATTTCATTCAAACGATATCTTCAGTGAAATCATGTTGACTTATATATCTCAAACATGACTATTTTTGCGTTCATGAATTATAATGTGTTTTTATTTCGGATTGATCATATGCTTAATTTCAATATTACATAATACATAATTGTTAATGGTTGAAATCTCATTGATTATTCATGAAATCCCTTAGACTTACATGTGTCAAAATCGAATTCAGTATTGTAAGTTTGACTCTTGAATGTCATTATCTTACTACTTACAGAACAGTAGTAACATAAGTGTGATCTTTATTGACAAAAGGCCTTAAATCAACATTCTTTGGACATGATTTATGCTTTCTTTTAACATTGTGCTAATATGGCTTTAGTATGTAAAGCATACCACATTTGAAATAACATACGAAAAGCATACAAATATATATCAAGAGAATACAGAAATATACCAAAAAAATATTTTGGCATGCATCCTTCGTATGTGATTGGTATTGAGCGATTTACAGTGTACGATTTTCATTTATCTGGAAATAAACACATATTATTATTATTATTATTATTATAGACTTGTATCCGTTGCTACATTTGTTGAGCAGTGCTCAAAATATGAAAATCGCAATTTTTCAGTAAGAAGATATGTGAGTATGACAATGAATCAGGCGGGGGGGACGAGTATTTTCTGAGCTCTCTTTTGATCTGCTGGTCATCAAAATCGGTGACCTAGGAAAATGTCGGTGACATCGTGCAGTTGTCACAAAATCATGACTCCCTCGGCTGAAAATTTTATATTCTCACTATTTCATCAAAAATCCTCATGTTTGGTATCTTCGGAATCCTTTCGATGTAAGGAGGTCGAATATTTAAGTTCTATTCAAATAAGTTCAATAATTATTTTTCAAACTTCTTCAACATTTTTTCTCATCTCCGTAAAGTACACAAACAATCAAGGTAAACAATCTGCAATCACCGTGAAAGAACAAAGACATTCCATTGCTAATTGCTATATTTTGAACCTTCATTACACCTTACATTCATCTTGCATTGTGTTTGTGTGCTTTAGTGGAAATTTGGGAAGCTCAATCGATCGCAAGACTATGTTACTTTTACAGTATTATAGCCTGTCAATCACTTACATGTTTCATACTTAGGGTTGCTAAAATATTTTTGTGCTCGTCCTCGTATTCTTTTCTTTGACACCCCCCCCCCAAGAAGGTCGGTCAAGGGATAAAAAAGTATGAAATATGAAACATGCATAATGTGAATATACAAAAATGAAGAATGTGAAACATACATAGATATCGGAATGGTAAGCCTATCAGGAACTAGCTTTTTACGAAGGTCTCATATGTAAGCTATTATGATGTCGCCGAGCATAGTATGATAAAACAATTGATGAATTACAGTCCCTAGAATAGAATAGAACACGTTGAAGTGATAAAACGCACTTTATGTGTCATTTAAAGCAATAAATAGGGGTAATAGTGCTCAGTGCAGCCCTTCTTTACTACTTTAACTTAATAATATATCTAATAATAATCTAGTTATAATATATCTTCAGCAGCTTAATAACTTCACAAAATACAACAAAATTGCAGATATCTGTTGTTCGACCATTAATTTCTATGCTACAATTCGGTCACGCATTAGGTTTGAAGTATACTACTGACAAGAGATATCATACAAGCATGTTTGACAAGCAAGACAGTTGGTGACATTAAGCGGAGCGCATCCGAGTTTGCGGCTTCTCAAAAGAAGTCTGCTGAAAAATTTGAAAGTTCAGTACATGAGTCATTATTTTTAGCTACGAACGACTTCTGATTTCGTCATGTAGTTCCACCTGAACTGCATTTGCTTCTGCGAATTACTAATAAGCTGATGCATGAGCTTGAATTAAAAAATCCAATATGTTTTGAAATTTGGGTGGATAGATTAGGCATCACAAGACCAAAATTGCATTCTGGCGAGTTTAACGGCAACAGTTTAACGATTTTGAAGATAAATTACAAGACAAAATTAAAAGGTTTGTAACATTATTTGGTTTGAGCACTTTAATTGACATTTTTGAGTAAATATATGTAGAAATTATCTATCAAAGTAATTATATAGAACACAAAATTAATAATAGTAAGAATTAAAGTGATAATTATTGATTAAAAGTAATGTTATTTAAGTGAAATTTGAAGTAAGTAGTATATAAAATAGAAATTATTTGAAAGTGACCTTTTACATTTTACTTATTAAGGAGCCTTGTCTTAATGATTAGAGAGCAGACAGCCAATTATATCAGTTTTCATTTAAAAAATTGAAAATTCGTATCTGTATTCCAGCATAGAAATTAATGGATCAACATATATCTGCAATTTTGTTGTATTTTGAAGTTTAAGTAGTTAAAAAAGGGCTGCACTGAGCACAATTACCCCTATTTATTGCTTTAAATGACACATATAGTGCGTTTTATCACTTCAACGTGTTCTATTCTATTCTAGGGACTGTAATTCATCAATTGTTTTATCATACTATGCTCGGCGACATCATAATAGCTTACATATGAGACCTTCGTAAAAAGCTAGTTCCTGATAGGCCTACCATTCCGATATCTATGTATGTTTCACAAGAAGCTATGATCTGATTTAGTAGACACCCATAGGAGTTATTCATGGACATCATAGATGAAGTCTGTGCAAGTTTTAAAGCGCTCGTTTTTATATCCCTTAACCGACCTTCTTGGGGGTGTGCTTTGTGAGTACCTTAATTAATTTTTGTTTCAACGCAATTAACTTCGTGTACGTTGGCTAGTTTTTCTGCATAATGGACGGACGATTTGACGGTGTAGCAAATAATCACTGGTTGATGAAATCACCGACATAAACATAATATCAAGATCAATGCCTCAAAATAGTGAATTCATTGAATATCACTGACTGAATCATAATATGGAACCTTCATCGGAATCTTCTAACATTCCAGCATTCAGCCTTCCTTCATCAGTGAACGCAAACACAACCAATTCAGCGTCATTATCCTCTCTAAAATTTTCGAAGGCGCAAGCAGCGAAAATTTGCCCCTCTTGCTATCTGAATCTAAGAATTTATAAATAGATATATTCTTCCATGCTTGCTATGCTTTCTCTACTGCTATAGAAACGGCAGAGGCCAAGTCGAACTATGGAGCTACATGCATGTATGCGCCCCAACTGCCACACATACACACACACAAATCTATGTTATTTAGCACTCGAGACGCACGAAAATACACCGCTGATGATGACTCATATTTACATAAGTCATAAGTTGTTTATTGAAAAAATGTTTGGACAAACATGAACGAGACAAACATGACAAACTTTCACCATGGCAACATATAAAAAATGAGATTCACATATCAACCGACAGGAAGGCAGGATTGCTAGTAGAAGATACTGCAATTTTCTTCATTATCTAAAAATCATTTTCAGAGATAGTTATTTGGTTTCGCGATGTAGTTTACTTGCTAGAATTATCGCACACATTTTTGCACTATGTGCATTTATTCTCGAATCATTGTTTAAACGCTAACAAACATTCATCATCGAAAGTACAATTTTTCTGTGATACAATCTGACTTAACTGTCCCATGTCCTAAATGTCTTACCAGTTATTAAGTATTATTGACATGAGGTGAACCGACTGGGGTGCATTGATACACATCATTACAGTATATCCTCTGCTTCCATTTCATGACATTGGTATGCTGACTTAGCACTCCTCCAACAGCACTTCATATTGAACTGCTGCAGATAACAGCCGCTCTGAATAATATGTGTTTTCTTCACTCATTATTTAACATGTTTTCGTCCAATTACTTTGAAATACACTTCTTGAATTTTGAATATAAAGCAGCTCTTCAACAAAGTTGTCAAAGAAATTCGCCGAATCAAAAGTGTCACGATTAAAAAGAGAACCTTATCCATAGATGATGAATTTTTGTATTTCTCTGTATTTCACACGGAGCATAGGCCTACTGGCTGCCGCTAATTTTGAGTTCTAGATCAATCACTAACAAGGCCCAGCAACGTGCACTTCATGGTGAGGTTACAGAATTAAACGTTCTCTATGATTGGATGTTTACAGAAATTTGTCAAAAAGCTAGCACCTACCAACGATGACCGCAAACAGCAACAGTCCTCTGTCCGCACCACAATGGGCTATTGTGTCTATGCTTACCATAGAAATCTGACGCTCTATTATAGGTTTGACCCGTCAAGAGCAAGTTGTGTCCACCTTCAAGATTGACAATGCTGTTTCAAAGTACAGCAGTCGGAAATAGATTGCGTCATTTCCGTTTCAAGAGCATTTTTGCCAATAAGAATGCGTAAACTAACTGCTTTTTTTACCAAATCAACAGCAGCATAATAGTTTCAAAGGCAACAAACAACGTAAAGACGCAGCTTTTCACTTTTTCCAGCCATTCATTTCAGTCACATGTTCATCCATTTGTTCAGTCCATGTATTTATATTGCTTATAAATAATAGCTGACTAATACATACACTTAATAAGCCTACGTCTTCAATCTTCTGCCTTCTAATGACTGAGCTTATAAAAAAATGACTGTACTTCCGTCGAAAGTGCCTTATATTCAACTTAGCGAATGGTGGCAATAAAGTCGACTGCCTAACTGATTAGTTGTATTCATGCATAAAGCCTACAGCAACGGGCTCACCATCGCTTTGTTAACTCGTGTAAATAGTGATTGAAGTGAAAAGATGCTGAAGTGAATAACGGGAAATGCATCTTTAAACAGCTTTAGGTGTTGGACTAATCGTTCTTGTCTTTAAATTAATACTCCAATGATATTCAAGGAAGTTTGTGTAAAAAAACCATCGAAGTAATGGATCTGTCGCATCAAATAGCTTGAATCCGCGCGCCTTTAGATAGTATCAAAACATTCTCTGTCATTCATACGTCACCAAACTCCCTAAACCAATCATGACGTGATGCCACAATTAGTTCATGAAACATTTGTACTTGCGTCGTCTGCGCCAAACTGTGCCCAATATGCAACCGATTATGTACCCAACACATGTGACACTTGCCACTGCTTTTTTATGCCCGACCATGCATGATTAGCGCTTCCTTCAATTATTGTGATAATCAAAACCCACTACTTGTTTAGGTTTTCCACAGTAGAATTGCTGTCTCTAAATTTAGTTGAGCTATGAATTATGGTTCAAATGATTTCACTACCTGGTGGGAAGAAAGGACCATACTTTTAATTAGGGAACTTATGGAAAGAACAAAATGTGCGTCGGGCACATTCTTGGTCGCAGCCTGGTTACAGTCTGTTTAACCCTAAAACGGCCAAGGTGTGGGTTGGTCCAGCCACCATTTATTTTTCTCTGTCTGTGAACCAATCAGAAAGGAACCAATCAATGCGAAATGGATTCTCTTATTTAAAAAAAGTAATTTCAGCAAAAAATGTTTCACTGTCCACTGCATTTCGAGCACTGGGGGCCGGAATGTGCACCACAGACGGGTTCACGACAATCATTGCAACACATCTTAGTTAGGCTGCAATTTTTCGTCGGCCTTCCAGACTCCTTGAAAGGACGCACCGAACTCGAGTAGACAACTGGGCTGAGCCATCTGTGGATGTGGCTGGAGATGCTCCAAGTTGTTTCTGACCGGCGAGCTGTGTTTCGCCCTACAACGGTTCGTCAGTGCGGCTCCGCACGGTAAAGTCAGTATAAATAAACGCATAGAAGCCTGTTGTGCAGTCCTTCAGCTCATTCAACAATTCTGTATATTTTAGGCTAGTTTGGGCCAGACCGAGCCGTACCGACGAGCCATTGTAGTACGAAGCACAGCGTCTACGGCTGCCAAGGAAACTTCGTGCTTAAATTGCTCAAGTCTGGGGACATCTTTTTATTCTCTGCCCATGCGAACTGGCACTCTGCAATCTTTATGATTATCAGAGGAATAGGAAAGATATATGACATTGCCATTTCATTACCTTTTCATTTCAGTTAAGCTAAGTCGATTAGAGTCAAGCGCCAGCCAAGCAGACATAAAAACTTCTGTTCTTTGATCTCTATGTCTATGAACAGGAAAATGATGATAAATCTGATGGCTCCATGGTCAAAACACTTTGAATGCCAGTTAAACATTAGACCGTCCCTCATCGTACCAACGCCCCTCGACGCTTAGCGCCCCTATCAAAATTTCAAACGCCCCTTGAGAAACCCTGGCTTAACTAATTATTTTGTTGCAGTTGCAAGAAGCATATGAGAATTGTATTCTGATTTCATCAAAATTCTTGCAAGCTTAGTCAGGATGCATTGTGATTGTGTCCCAAATAAAGTCCCAAATGAGCAGTAGAAGGAGTGTTGAACTTGAGTACTAACTGCGCCTAAGAATTAGTCCCAGAATCTACTGCGGTACTCTTTCAGTTCGAAAATATTAGTACTCATTTTAGAACTCTTTTGGTTCGAAAGCACAGTACTAAATTCGTACCCATTTTAGTACTCATTTATTGAGTTGCAAAGGAGTAGCACCTCAACCTTATCGAAAAATGCCATGCGGAAAATAGCCCGCTACATCACATGCATTATCGAAGAACTGCTTTGTCAATTAAACACAAATGCATTTGGATAATTAAGATCTGCACAGGAATCACAACACAATCGGTTAAGTGGGTAAACGTTGGCAAGTCGCAAAGCACTGTTGGAGAGGATGGTAAGCGTTGACAGGACTCAAATCGGAATCGTAGAGGATGGTAAACGTTGACAGGACTCATAGTGCAGTCGGAGAAAATGACAGACGTTGGCAGGGCTCAAAGCACTGCCGATGAGGATGCCTCTGATCCAAATTGATGTCTTAGGTTCATTAAGAGGATATCGATCAAATGTCACAGATTCGTGTTTGCAGGATCACTTCTTGTTTCATTGTACCCACTTCGACATGTAGGAACACGCCAAGCCGTCATTTCCTCAGCACTCGCCAACTAACGCAGAAGCGACCCGAGTGATAATTGTGCTGCAGGGACTATGAACAACTTTGTTGACCGTTTGATAGGCGTCACTTATTCCCACAATCACTGCATGCTCGTGTCTCAGCTGGGAATAGACAAATAGTCTGTGTTATATCCATAGAGGTAGAGTTTAGTAGAGTGCTGAGTAACCGGCACGCGTGCGTGTTTTCCCTATTCGTCTGCGATCCAATTCTTATCGACGCTGTATGGCAAGAAGCGACATCGGCCATACAGCCACAATCAACCTCCATCAGAGATGGTGATATCGTGCACTGCATACAACTGTGTTAACAGGAAAACAAAGGAGTCAACAATATCATTTCATCGTTTTCCGAATGATACAAGTAGATCGGAGCAATGGGTCATCGCGACGCGTCGGAGAGATTGGCGACCTACAAAATATTCCTTTTGTGTGGGGAGCATTTTACACTTAATGATTTCCATCCTCCTGATTCGGCGAATCGACGATTATTAAAATCTGATGCCGTGCCAAGTGTATTTGACTTTTCTGAACACCTCAAACCTCCAACAGCGAAAAAGCGCCGACTTCTTCATTATAATATTGATCCATCATCGAGTGAGACAGTTACTTGTGCAAGTTGTGACACAAAAGATGAATATATAGCTAAGCTTCGAAAAAATATTCAATTACTTCAGAGAGAGAAGAAAAACACGAAATTGCGATTAAAGCGAAGAAACGTTAAAGTAAAGAAAGTCAGTGATCTTCTCAATAATATTATAAAAAATAATCAAGTAAGTCGTGATGAAGCTACTACCGTCATCGAGTCTTGCTTAAGTGGAGCAAACTTATCATTGATTCAAAATGAAATCAAAAATATTCGACGTCAACCGAAAGGTTATCGCTATACTTCTGCTATTATGAGTTTTGCTGTGACAGTTAATTTTTATTCGCCTGCGGCTTATAATTACATTCGAAAGGTACTTTGTTTACCTCATCCGTCCACGTTACGTGCTCTATCTTCGTCCATAAATTGTGAGCCTGGTAGTTTATCTGAAGTTTTTACTCACATCAAGAATCTTGTGGAAACTGATGCCGACTTCAGAGATATGGTTATCATGGTTGATGAAATGAGCATTAGAAAAGAAACGTTTGGGACCCGTCATCTCATTCTTTCACGGAATTCGTTGATTTTGGAGGAGGAGAACTAACTGATGTGCTGGCATCCGAAGAGCTTGTGGTAATGGCCGTGAGTTTACGAAAGCGCTTCAAAATGCCGATTGCTTATTATCTTACTCAAGGCGCAAGTGGTAAACAGCTGCAACAAGTGCTTTTTGATTGCATTAAGAGACTCACCGAGATTGGTTGTCGTGTTTCGGCATGTGTTTGTGATAGTGCATCAAAGAATCAGACTGCTGCCAAATTGATGGGTGTAGCTGTTGATGGCTTCAATATCATACATCATTTTCCTTACCCGGACAGACCGACTGATAAAGTATATTGGATTTATGATATCTGTCACATGTTGAAGTTGATTAGAAACATATTGGGTAATTTCAAAGTGATATACGAAATTGATGATAATGGACAGCGCCAACCTATCAAGTGGTTTTATATAGAACAGTTATACAAATTACAGTCAAATGACACGCTCTTCCTGGCAAACAAATTAAGAGCAAACCTATCCACTATCATTCCGTTAAGATGCATGTCGCGACCGCTGCTCAGACATTGAGTTCATCAACAGCAGACGCAATTGATTTCTTACGGGAAGATGAAAAATTGCCAGCGTTTACTGGAAGTGAGGCTACCACGAACTTCATTCGTAGAATCGATCGCTTGTTCGATATCCTTAATTCCAGAAATCCTTATTCTAAAGGACAAAAAGCACCTCTTTCATTAAACAATAAGGAGAGATGGCCTCCATTCTTGCAAGAAATGATTCTGTATCTTTCAAAACTTGAAAGTCCAAACCTTGTTCTTCTCATTCAGTCTCGTAGAAAGACTGCCATCATCGGTTTTGTGAACAGCATATTATCTGTTTGTGACATCGCTGAATCATTATTGAACGATGTACTACAATATATGTTGACTTACAGATGCAGTCAAGACAATTTAGAACTGTTATTCTCAAGGATTCGAAGAAAAGGAGGATGGAATAACAATCCAAGTTCTGTTCAATTTAAAGCTGCCATTCGCTCGTTTGTTTTAAAAAACTCAGTCGAATCTTCTATCAGTAGTAACTGCCGAGACTATGCAGATAACTCAAATGAATCGCATCTTGAGATCAGAAAAATCTCTTTGAAAGATAATAGACCAAGTGAAGCTATCGATTGGGATATTGATATTCTGAAAAAATATTCTCCTGATTTTTTATTGAACAGTGACCATTTAGAATGGAAACAAAATGTATTACATTACGTCTCTGGTTATATTTCTAGAAAATTTCGTACTACTATCCAATGTGAAGACTGTAGTGCCAGTCTTGAATCTCAAACTGACGTTTTCCAAGCCTCTTCATCTCTTCTTCGTCGTAAAGACCGTGGTGGTCTTGTTTATCCTTCTCAAGGCGTCTTCAAAGTCATAACAGCCACTGAAAAGACACTGCGTTACGCTATTCCTGGCTTCTCAAGTGGACAAGTTTTGCATTCATTAAAGTTTATTGATTTGAAGGTCGAAACTATCGTCATTACATCTCTCAGTGACAAAATTAAATCAGATATTTTATTTCCTGATCTCAAGAACCATATCTTAGATCAGGAAATCAATGAGAACCACGTGTTGAAACTCGTGCGGATGATTATATCGGCTTACGTTCGACTGAGATTTTTCCACTATGCGAAGTCATACAAAGATTCAACTATTTTGAAAAATCGACCGTCTAAAAGAAAGGTGCTGAATAAGACAGTTCTTTTCCGAAACATTTGAATCATTTGATTTTGTTAAGATAAAGCAACTTGCAAAAGACGGCAAAAACTTTTCATTTGAAATCGTCAACTTATATGTGAGTAAGATGATCCTGGGTAAGATACACTGATACACGAAATTTTTATGATATTTGAGATAAAAAATAAAATAATATATATACAAGATATCGTCTGCGGATAAGATTAGCGTATTCGTAATTATGAAAAAATATTACTTTATCCATATAGGCCTGAAAATGAACTTATACTTGAATTAGTGATTTTGATATTCATCTATATAGTTATTACTTTTAACTTCAATTGAATTTCCGATAGTAAATAAAATAGGAAAATACACATTGGCTATTGCTATTCAAGATCGACATATTTTAGAAACGCGAGGGAAACACTCGTACAACATTTCTTTAGTCAGTCATCTCATACACTACGCAGTGGTGCGTTCCTCGCGCTTCTTGCCATACAGCTAACTTCATAATCGGCTCGCAGTGAAAAGGCAAGTCAGTACACTACTAAACTCCATCTCTATGGTTATATCTAAGCGCACGCCACCATTACCAGCTGCATGCTGACTCACTGAACATATTGCCATTGACGTTTCATCATATTAGTACTCAACAAGCATTTTAGAACTTCTGTGAATTTAAGGTCGGTAATTTTAGTACTCTTCTGTTTAGTACTCATATTCTTGCTGAAATAGGATTCTATGATTCGCAGTATACTTATTCGCATTTTTTATTTGACTTATTTGCATTTTTTCAAGCTGGTCACCAATTCATGATTTATACCAGGGCAACAGCATGTTTAGTTCAACTTGCGTTTCATTCATAGAAAGTCTTATTGTATGGCGAGCAACTTCGAGGAAAATCGGGATTCCGTTTTTTTCTGATTTACTTTGTGGCTCAAATGCTCATAGGCTATCTCGTTCTCCTACAGCGACGATAAATTTGCATGACATAATCGAATCATAGTTACAGTAATTTTACTTGAACGACAATGTTGCACTCGATTTGGAAGTTCTATATCTGCAGCTGCAGATCGTCATTGATTGGGATGAATTTATGTCAGACTTAGTTTTCTTTCTGCTGTTAGTACGGCAATTTGCATTTGAAACGGGAACGCTTCACCTCTTTTCGGCAATTCTGCTGTTGGAATGTCAGCGACGAACTCAAAGTGTTAATGCTGCAAGCAGTCGTGTCACTCTCCAGTTGGACTGTCTATACTATATATAAGACGGATGATTAGCTTCTTGATCGGTCGAAACCTATACAATAAAGAACTAGATTGGATGTACACACTGAAAGCAGTGCTAGGTCGTGAGTTACGCACTTTAATGAAATGTGCCGAAAAGATGGCTGCCAGTTATGTGATATAGTCAGTGCACTTTGTGAAGATTCACGGTTGCCACCATGTCTCACTAAAAATAAAATCATTTTGCTAAAATAGCATTTATGCCTAAAACGTCGCCTTACTGCAAGAATTTGCAAATGTGGCAGGTTTCATTAATTAATTTATTTATTCATAAGAGCTTTTATAAAGTGCACAAAAACAAACACGTCACCAGGCGCTGAAAAGAAAGTCTTCAGTGACCGACGAAAAGGTCTAAGTTGTAGGTCACTATCCTTTAGGTGGAGAGTGAAGCTGTTCCATAGGTGAGGTCCAGCACATGAGAGGGCTCGATCACCAAGTTCCGTAAATGATCTTCGGCACATGTCAAAAGACATCATGACTTTAGTACACGATCTCCGGGATGCTGAACCCATAGAATAGGGATATGTATAGGTAGAATGTTGACTCAAAAAGGTATCTGTATACAGTAAAAATTTTTATATGAAAAGATTCAGTTTTTTGCGGAGATTGCGTTCCCGTGGTCCAAACAATTATTTGAGCAGTTTTAAAAAAGTCAAAATTCTGCAAATTTTTTACTACCAAGATGACACCCCTATATAAGTAGTATGAAACAAGTTGGACATCAAAAGGAATGAATTTTTGCTAATAAGCATCCTAACTAAGTGCAAATTAAGCTGACTACCAAGGGAATTTCATGATCCGTATTACAATGAAAGTCTTCATGAAAAAGTCGCGATATTATTCGCGATTTCTTGGCTGAAATTTCAAGCTTTTAATTCAATTTTCAAGGGCATGATTTCATGATTCACTGAATTCATGCTTCATTTCTTGAATCTTAATAGTGATATGATCACGCTTAAGAAAAGGTTGAGCATGAAAGTAATAGGAACCCATCGAATTCCTAATTCAACAAACATTGTATCTCCAAGGCTGTCATGACACTGAGAATCTGTAAAATACCATCATTGCTTCTACATTGCCATCATGATCATTCTATTCCGTGGTAATTTCTTCAGAACTGCAAAAATTTGAATATCACACATTTGGTAGCAACTACCAACTATATCCCCTTGAGTACATTTAATAAAATCGAAAGTGTATACACATTGGGAATTTAATAAATGCGGAGCTACCACTCTACCTAACATACACTTACTCTACGGTTGAACCCGATAGAAAAATGATGCTTTTCCACAACTGGCGCTTCCTTGAAATTTGATCAAATTCTCTTCCGAATTTGAATTTGATTAAAATATATTTTTAATATGGAAAAAGCTAGCCTCTCATGCTCTTCCTCCAAAATTTAAATTCGATAAATTTTCCGAACATGTGGATTGATAGACTTAGTGCAAAGCCATAAAAGCTGAAAGTAATTTGTGACATAATTATTCGTCATTTTACGATAGTTCAGAGAAGCTCCGATAAAGCGTGTAATATCAAACAAAGGTGATTTGGAAGAAAATTCCTCTGCAGTTGTAATAGCAAATGATTTCCTTGAATTTAGAAGTTCATAGCTTCCTATGCACTCAGCCTTCTTAGCAGTCAATTATAAACTGTTGTCTGCGATGTGGAATTAAAGCCTAGCGCCGACAATTAATTTAGTTTGTTTCGCCATTTTGCCCTGATGTGTTGCCTAATTGCGTCTGCATGGATGATGTTACTTCCGTTACAGATATTCTTAAAATAATTCCATTTCCTTGAGGTGAAATGCAAAATATAAGAAAAATAATAAAAAGTGGTGAAATTCTGTCAAGCTAATGAATCTAATCTATGATTTCAAAGTTTCTCAATTCCTCATCTGCTTCCAATGCTACAAGCCTACTGTATGTCTATCTGTAGGAAGTGGATTTGCAGATGTAGTCTAATTACAACTATTGCGCTGATGTTTTTGGAAGCTTTGAAAATTGCAGTTACACTTACAGTGTACATGTATAGGTACATGTACGGAACTACATAGTACATAACAGAGCACATGGTTATGGAGCTGTAGTCCGATTCCAATCCTCTCTAAATTGATGGATTCGCGGTGTCATTTCAAGAGTCATGTATGATGGACATCAGATCTAGTCAATGAACATCTCAAGAGAATTTATGTGAAGTCAGGTATCGAACCGTTTTTCTGACTTTCACAGTCGATCACATGTCAATGAAGCTATCTATTACTCTTTCCGACCTTACTGTCAAGAAATTATCCTGTAAATAATGCTGTCATGGTTCGGTAGGCTATACCATATCCCGTGTGGAGCGTAGGGTTGCAACATTTGCAAAACATCGTTCTTTTGACAATTTTTCATATTTGCTGCAGCAGGCAACTGTTCTGATTTTATTTTGAAATTTCCTTTCGTAAGCATGTCTTTCGCAATGTGCTGCTCTTTCGCTGACTACCAAGAACAATGATCACTCCCGAAATTAATAATGTACGTATTGAAAAAGACAATGACGGACAAAATATTTAAACACTTTGATGACGGAGGACATTCAACAACTTTTTGATGGACCCAGATGCAGCTTGAGCGCATTCAAATCAAACCATCTGATCACGAAGAAAGATATTCATTGAAAGATAACTGAAGGATGATTGATTCTGCCCACAATCATTGCGGATTTAGTAGTTTTAATTACTCTTTATAAAAAACAGATAAGCGGGTTGTGGAAGATGAACACCACCCTTAGAAAGTTCACACGCCAAAATATGGTGTGATTTGCAATACTTAACGAGTTAAGCACGGGGTTAAATCGGTTCCTTCCACAGGGTTCTCGATCCGCTTCAGAGATTCTTGTGAGTACATGCAGTTTGAACGGTCATTTATTGACTGCAACTACTATTCGATGGTAGCAACTAATGTGTCAATTATAGAAAGTGCCAATTATATTTCAGCATTTTACACAGCTTGGAATATTATACAGTTGAATATTTTGTACACTTCATTCATTTATTTTACTAATAATTTTCAATAATCATTGATTATTGAAAATACATTTCTAATTTAATTTGATCAATGAAATTTAGTTATGATCCATTGATGACATCCTATAGGCAGGCTCACAGCTGGCCTAAGCATCATGGGCTAGATGAAACATGAGCTAGAAAAATTGAACACCAGACGTTTTATCATATGTCAAAAACAATTTCAAAGATTACCAACAATCCTGAGACAAAGGATGCCACACCGCTCGAATGAGACGATATCAAAACTAAGAAAGTCATCCAGCAATATATTTTGTAAAACTGATAGATATAAGAACTCCTTCCTTCCATCCTGTGCATCGCGCTTTTCGTAGCTGTGACTTTATGCCTTTTTGTATGCTTTTATCCCTTTATATGCATTATCATCAGCCGTTGCTGTTTATCTACAAAAAAATGGTTATTGTTATTATCATGAGTCCTCGATCGCGAGTGGAAATTTGACCTTTCGAGACCGCGATTCTACGATTGCAATCGGGCAGTCACCATATCTGATACCTCTTTTCAAGTAACTGAAGACGAATAATGTTTTGCTGAGGAAGCATGGCTGAGGAAGCACTCGTGTTTGCCAAGTTAAAATGAATGATAACGTCATACTTCTAGGCTCATTTGTGCCTAGATAGATTATGATAATTATTCAAACACACGTACGATACACGTCACGATAACAGGGACTCGAAAACATGAGGATGTGTCTTCAACATATACCCACGCATGAAGGCCCTCTTATGAGAATAGATCATTCAAACTAAAGAAATTTAAGAAACCCAGTAGAATTTTGGCTTCAATGTCACTACCGTAGTTTTAACTCACCGTTGAATTAAGCAATGCATGCACATCCATACATCCCTGCATCCAGGTGTATTGTATATCAACGTAGGTGTAAAAAGAAAGCTTTAAAATAAACACAACTTTATTGCTAGGCCACGTACGATCGTATATACGTCTCGTCTGCTAACTGTACTCGCCAATTTTTCACTCCTCGTCAGAAATGGCGGGTTCATTGAGTAGTCTCAAATGTCCAAAATTTCCCTTCAAAAAACGAGGAAGTTTGAAGCAGTGAGGCTGGCTCTCTTGGCTCTGAGGATGTTCTCTCCCGATCTAAAGAGACGCTCAACAACAGCAGAGCTCGGCAGAGGAGTATTGTACATCACAAAGATTGCGATCCACTCATCTCTGTGTACAGTCGGGAACTGTTCTCGGTTCCTCTAATATTTTGACTTTCAAATAAACTGACTATGAGAAATGGATCACTACATGAGTATGTATGCATCAATAACATTAGTCGCTCTTAGCTCCAATCCTTTACACAAGAAAATTCCATTTACAAATTGTTCCACTTGTGGAACTGTGGGCATGAACGACCCCGTCTAAATTATAGTAGCCAAAATTTCTCATTCTTGTTATATTGCAGCAATCGACGTCGAAAAGGCTACAGTGTGGATGAAGTTGTATCTATGATAGAAGAGGACGATGATATAATATCCGCTAGTATTGCTATCTTACCGCCGGATGACGGAGCGGAGTCTGCTGAGGACAGTGTTCATGAGGACATTGATAAAGAAAATTGTATTGATAATGCTGAAGGCAACTTATGGCAAGTGCTGAGGCAAGAATGCGTCGTGCAAAACAAGAGACTGACTACATCTGCGTCGGCGACAATATTGATTCGATTATAGCGGATAGCAGAGCTAACAGACAGTGGACAAACGATAAAATGCATTCTAAAGTCCCGAACATGTGCCCCGAAGAAACTACACCAGTCGTGTCCGACGATCCAGTCAGTATATTTGAAATGATTTTTACACCAGATTTCTTTCAGTGGATATGCTAAATGACTGAATTGTACGCAGCTCAGCGATACAGTGATTATAATTTCAGTACTTCGCCGAGTGAAATGAAAGAAAGGATGGCTGGCAATTTTGTTATTGTTAGGGTACGTAACAGTTCCACGTTGGCGAATGTATTGCGAAGTTGACATTGAGTCTTCTAACACGATGGTATCCAACTCGATGTCAAGAAACCGATTTGAAACAATAAAGAAATATTTACACTTCGCAGATAACTCAAATCTAAACAAAGACGACAAATTAGCAAAGCTAAGACCGTTCTTCGACAGACTAAATTCAAAATATCTCGATTTGATAAGAGAGCCTTCCCAGAGAGTTGAGTGTCGATGAGGCAATGTCTCCATATTTCGGACGGCACTCGGCCAAGCAATTTATCCAAAACAAACCGATCAAGTATGGTTATAAATTTTGGTGCTTGTGCGACCGACTTCGGTACCTGGTACAGTCTGAACCTTATCAAGGTAAACAATGCATAGATTTCAAATTGGGAGTTGGAGCAAGTGTCGTTCTCAGGCTACTTTCACCATTACCACCTCTGCCATATCATATATTTGGTGACCGTTTCTTCTCCTCACTCAAACTTGTTGATGTGCTGACCGAGAGGGGAATTGGTTATACAGGCACAGTGAAGTCCAATAGAATTGATAGATGTCACCTGACAGATCCAAAAGATTTGGCTAAGCTACCCAGAGGTACGTTTGACTATAAATTTGACAACAGTTCTGGTGCAATACTGATGTCCTATAATGACAACAAAATATTTTTTATTGTGAGCAATGTTTACGGTCTTGATCCTATTACATCGTCCTCAAGGTGGTCAAATTCTCAAAAGAAAAAGATATTGATACCCACACCTGATTACATGTCTCGTTATAATAGAAATATGGGCGGTGTTGACCGTATGGATGAAAATATCAATAACTACGGAGTTAACATTCGTTCAAGGAAATGGTGGTAGTCGGCCTTTATTTTCGGATTGGAGACTGCCATGCATAATGCTTGGAGATTATACATCAAAGCAGGAAACGATGGGGATTTTCTCTTCTTCCGTCGAACCATCGTCGTATCCTATCTTCAGTCCCTTGCATCTGAATCCTTGAACGGTGTCGGCAGATCATCTCAAGCTCTACATAAGGTGACAAGCAAGCGGGTGACAGACTATGTTCGCTACAGTCAAGGTAAGATGATGACTTTCTTCTTTCATGAAATTGCTGTCCGTCATATTTTGTACATTAATATGTATATCACAAATATGTGTGCAGACATGGACAATTGCATATGAACAGTGATGCTACTCAGAATTTCCTGACATATCTCTACTGTAGATCACTGAATATATGTAAAATTATAGTTACAAAGAGGCTGAATATGAGCTGCGATAATGTAATAGAGAATAATGTTGTAATTTCAAATAAGAGATGCTTGAATTAACAAGCTATCAATGACTGTCCACGGTATTTTGTAATTTTCGTGGTAACTTGATGCGCACGAATGAATCAAAATCACAACTTCATGAAAAATAGTAGGCCTACATGTATCTTGATAGGTGAATGTTCTAATTTTTCTGAGCCTATAGAGTTATTTTTTGGTAATATACACTTTTGACATTTGACTCTTCCTATTTCTATTGCAGGAGCGCACTTCATTGTAAAAGTAACACTAAGAAGGGATGTTTAAAATGTCTATTGAACCTACATGAAAAGTGTTTTCAAGCCTTTCACAGTAATGACTGAAGCGTACTTGTGTTAAAATTTGATAGTGTTCAAACTTTTAATAATTAAAAGCAGTGTGGAAATGTTTACTTCTCATTTGATCACTCAAACAGCCCAGTTTCGTAGATCATTTTACATGGGACCGATCATGCCCACAGTTCCACAAGTGGAACAAATTTTGAATCAACGATTATTTCTATTTCAAATGTGAATTTTGCGGAAACACCGTAAATCCTACTTCTATATGTCACAGTCATCTTAAAAAAATGGTCATTGTTGAAAAAAAAATTGGGCATAAACGGGTTGGTTCGATGTAGAGAATTTTTGAGTGTGTTATAAAAGATAATTCAATAATGTCGTACATAACTGGAATTACCTCAGTTACTGTGAATGTCACTCCAGTGAATCATCTCCAATCACGTTCAACGATGCATTTTCGGAGACACAACATTTGGCTACATCAGCACTGAGTCAGTAATCATTTTATCTTGTAGCTTCATTGATATGCCCTTTCGGGTACGTGTTTCTATTCTCTGCTACCAATCTCTTCTATTATTCAAATTCTTCTCTGCTACACTGTAAATCGCTCAATACCAATCACATACGAAGGATGCATACCAAAATATTTTTTGGTATTTTTCTGTATTCTCTTGGTATATATTTACATGCCTTTCGTATGTTATTTCAAATGTGGTATGCTTTACATACTAAAGCCATACCAGCACAATGTTAAAAGAAAGCATAAATCATGTCCAAAGTATCTTGATTTAGGGCCTTTTGTCAATAAAGATCACACTTATGTTACTACTGTTCTGCAAGTAGTGAGATAATGACATTCAAGAGTCATTCTTTCAATACTGAATTCGATTTTAATGCACGTAAGTCTAAGGCATTTCATGAATAATCAATAAGATTTCAACCATCAACAATTATGCATTATGTAATTTTGAAATTAAGCATATTATCAATCCGAAATAAAAACACATTATAATTCATGAACGCAAAAATAGTCATGTTTGAGATATATAAGTCAACATGATTTGGTTTATCGACTTGGGTCATAAAGTAGAGTTAAATAAACGTCCTGTTAATGTTGCCAGACAAGTAGCATCGACCGCATATTCGTGGAGCATAAAATTCACTATAAATCTAATGTACTCAAATATCACTCTATCAAACAAAAAATTATTCACCACTTGTATCACCGAAAAAAGTTATTTGACAGTAGTTTGTAATCCATACATTTTTTTGCTATGTGACTTAAAGCTGCACATACCAAATGGATACCAGAGGCATGCGAATAAGGATGAATTTCCATCGGGTCTCGTATATAAAACATACCAACAATTCGTATTTCAGTGTAAAACAGCCAATCACAGATAGAATAGTTCGTATCGCTACATACCAATCACATACTAAAGTAAGTGAGATGTGGTATGAAAAACATACCACATCTGTGTAAACATACCAGAATCTCGTATCAGATGTTAGTTTCAAATTGTATGTAATTTTGGTATATGTTTGTATGTAATTTTCGTATCCAGCGATTTACAGTGTATGAATGATTTACTCATGGACTGAATTGAAAAAACAGTCATTAATATCACTATTATTGTAAGACCTCTCTGTACATGAAAAGTAATAACAGGGGTCATTAGAAAAATTAATAAAGGGCGCTCTGTAGAATACTGTAGTTGAGAGAAAAGCGAGGTTGGCAGCCTTTTGACGATTGGAATGTATGTTAGTCATAGCGATATTATAGGTTTGACCCGTCAAGAACGAGTTTTGTTCTTTCAAGATTGACAATGCTATTTCAAAATGCAGCAGTCGAAAAGAAGTGCATTTTTTGCCGGTATGAATGCGTACACTGCTGCTGTTTGCCAGATCAACTGTAGAATTATCGTTTCAAATGCAAAATCAAACAGTGAAAGTAGTACTGTAAATACGCAGTTCTCCTTAATCTTTTAGCCTGTTGAGACTCACTCAAATTGTTTTCAGATTGAGCGATTAATAAGTGCACGTCAAACGCTTGAGCCACTCTTCTTTTTCAAAGGGATGGTCTCTTTTGAATGACTACACGTCCATCGAATGTGCTGTATATTTAACGTGGTCAATGGGAGAATGAAATCGACTGCTCAATCATCTGCTTGGTTGGATTCATGCAATAGGACTTGCAGAGCGTGCACAGTACAGTTGTGTAACTGCGCTTGTGTAGATGAAAATTGAAGTAAGATTCTAAAGTGAATGGATGAATGAGGTATGCGCATCCTCGGAGCTAAACAGATTAGAACGTTGCATAAGGATAATTTTTACCAATCATCAATTTATCTGTCAATCGATTTGTACGTGATACTAATTTTTTGTTCATCTGCCTCTCAATAAACTTACAATACAGATCGTATGTTAGTTGCTATATTCAATATCAGATAATCGCTTTTTGCCTTGAAATAAATATTCCAATGATATTTAATGAAAATCTCATAAAAACTAAATCCCAGAAAAACGCAAAACATATTGATCATGAGATCCAAATGTGTAATGGCTCCTAACTATGGAAGAATATATGCCAATAGTTCTTGATTGCTATCAAGAAGATAAACGTTTTTATGTTGTCCACGATATTTGTTCAAGCCCTTACTTGTTAGTTGTTATCTGCCTCTTTGTTTCATGCCTGCAGCTGTAGATCGCCATTGATTAGAGTGACTTTGCGATAGATTTTGTTTTCATTTTGCTGTTGGGAACGCTTCACTTGATTTCGGTAATTATTCTGTTGGAATGTCAGCGATGAACTCGAAGTGTTGATGTTGAATATATTCATGTCATTCTACACTTGATGTGTATATTGTACACTTAATATGAAACGGATGCGACTAGCTTCTTGATCGATCAAACCTATAATGCTGTTAATGCTGTGCTTTCAGGCGCAAACCTTGGATTTGAATATGGCCTATTTGAACTTCATGAAAAATGCTCAAGGCGTTTTGCACAAATTGCGCACAAGGCGCCCATATTGCTACTTTTGGTATGCATAATATAGACCAAACCCATGATGTTTTGAATTTAACAATCAAGATATGCAGAAGTCCAGTTTTCTCTTGAAGCCTCAACATTTAATTCATACCTATAGTCGGGCAGTTGGCAGTCAATGTATATATATATATATATATATATATATATATATATATATATATATATATATATATATATATTTGAGAAGCTTGTGTCCAGATTATATTAAAATAAAATAAAACAATCAATTCGCAACATGTTTCTGCATCTATTCTAGTGCCTTCATCAGGTGCTAACAGAATTAACATAAAATCAAGCTTTTATATAACAAGATAGAAAGAAAGTAAGAAATATGTATATTTCGGAATCAATGAAAATCATTACACGTCTTTGTATGTAGTTGGTATCACTTTTAAAGCAAAAAAACAGAGGAAAATGTCAAATGATTATACAAGAGAAAATAACGGTAATTTCTTGATGACATTGTGATCAATCGATAAAGCAATCATTAATTTGTGCAGTTATAAATGGTATGAACGTCGAGAAGGATCTAACAGTTCTTGAAAAGGGTTGAATCAGTCGTCCTGTACGCAATGATCTTGGAGGAATAATTTCATGCAAAACATGCTCCTCATCAAGCAAAGCATTGTTGAAAAGTTTTGTTGAAGACTTGATTCGACGGATTCGAAGACTCTCAAATTTGCCACAGGTACAGTCTGAAGAAGCTGATGTCCGGCAAACCAGTCGATGGGCTCTTTTTTGAACGCGATTTAATGTAGCTTCCCTTCAAGATAGGCCGGAAGACAAACGAATGACTGACTCGCATACTCAAGAACAGGTCTTACCAATCCAAAATATATTGTTCTTAAGTCATCATTTGTCAGTAGTGGTCGCAAAACTCTCAGAGCATATAATCTTCTTGACGAGGACTTTATGATGTTATCAATATGTGAATCCCATTTCAGTCAACTATTAATTGTTACGCCGAGGACTCTGGCTTCAGTGACGACCTCCATTTCGGAAATGGTTACAGCGGATGCATCAATCGATTTGCTTATCAAAAGGCTCTTACTTCTACCGACATTAATGACCAGATCATTTTCTTCGGACCATGATGTCTTGTTGCTATGCTCACTCATTACTCGAGAAGCAGAGATATCGCATTTATAAATGGGAATAGCAATGGTTGTGATAATGATATGATGATAATGAGTAAAATTTACAAGCGATGGCATGGAATGATATGACAACAGGACAATTAACAATAAAATCAGATGAAATGACAAATTTACAAAGACTGCTATGTACATGATGACGCGACCAAACGAGCTACTTACAAATTCAATGCCAGTGGATTAGAACCTCCTCGATCATTCATAAGTGCATCAGTACTGGTACTCTTAATAAGAATTGATTCCAAAAGACGAGGGTTATTATTAACCGTAGAGATAATCGCAAAGCCGCATTTCTTTGGTGGATGGACGTGCATGCTGACTTCTGTAGGAGTAGGATACGCTTTGAGATGTTCATTAATGCGAGTAATGAAATGACGAATGGAACTGCCAATGTAACATTTATCACAATGTTCACAACTATATTTGTATACAATATTTGATTTCAATTCGTCATTTATTTTATCTTTGTTGGGAAAAAATTGAGAAGTTTTCAGGGTTGTAAAAATAACCCTAACACGTACAGTCTCCGGTAGAAATTTATTTATGTCTCTGATGTGGCGATTTAGATTGCTTTCTTTGTCAGCAATGAAAGGGAAACTCCAATTCACGGTTGTACTGTAGTATCGCTTTCATTTTCATTTTTGTCGCTTAAACTTTGATCTCTGTAATTTTCTTCGACTCATGAATGATCGAGGAGGTTCTAATCCACTGGCATTGAATTTGTAAGTAGCTCGTTTGGTCGCGTCATCATGTACATAGCAGTCTTTGTAAATTTGTCATTTCATCTGATTTTATTGTTAATTGTCCTGTTGTCGTATCATTCCATGCCATCGCTTGTAAATTTTACTCATCTTGTCATACAAAAGCTTGATTTTATGTTAATTCTGTTAGCACCTGATGAAGGCATTAGAATAAATGCAGAAACATGTTGTGAATTGATTGTTTTATCTTATTTTAATATACAGGGTGGCGCACGTAAACCGCCGGATTTTAAACTTTTATTACTCCTCAGATATTCATCCGATCGTCATGAAATTTCGACTCATACTAGTCTGGAGTATAGGATTTATGATGATTATACCTGTTGTACTCAGAATTGTCAGAAAATTCTGATTCTATTGACCGAATGACATGTACTCATTCTGTTGACATAGAAAATCCAGATCAAATTAATTAACTTAACATGAATCGTATTCTGCACAACGAATTGTGCGCAGTCTTGAAGTGAATAATGTTCAGTTACTTCCATGTCATATAACTTACCATTCGACCATTAAATGACTATCTGAAAAGAATCGAACATAGAAGAATGGATGATTATTCGGTTGCAGAACGTTTAAGTAAAAAATCGAAAAATGACTTTTTTTCAACGAAAATACTTGGCGCTGGGAGCAATAGCTTGTGGGAATACTTGGCACCGAAAGGGTTAAATCAATTTCCGAATAAAGATAAAATTCCGAGTGATCTAAAATCATCTTTCGTATATCAATCAATACGCTTGTGACCGTTGCGAAATGCGGTACGTCGGCGCCACGAAACGCCACCTCGACACTCGGATGAAGGAACACATGAAGGGTTATCCTTCACCTACTGAAATCTCTACTCACCCTCATCGTCCTAAAAAAAGAAAATTTTTCCATTATTGGTAAATGCAAGCAACCATTTATCCTGGAGTCGATATTTATAAAAAGTAATGAAAATCTCGCTAATGAAAGGAACGGATCATACACTCTTTCTTTAAATCTGTAACTTATTTTACGAATTGTACACACTATCTTCTAAATTATTTGAGTAGGTTGTAACTTCGTGTTTTTATTTTATTTTATCTGTATATTGACCTAAGATTTCTATGCTATTACGTGCCTTCCAGAATGAACAGTTTTCAATGTGACTACGTATTTAAGAAAGATTTGTCTGTAATTGTAACTTTCCGCTGAAGATGACCTTGAAAGAAGATTGAAACATGTCCGGTCAAAGCATTTGTTCTTTCTTTTAAATATATATATATATATATACAGGGTGAGTCATAATGTGCGCAAAACTTCAAGGACTTGTAGCTCTGACCAAAATAATTATTCGAATTGAGTTTCTCTTCCATATTGTTTAGCATGTCATGGGGTTTTGCTGTGTGCAATATTATTTTTCTCTTTCAATTATTTGACAGTATTCTAGCTAATTTTGAATTCACTAGAGTTTACCTAAATTTCACAATTTAAATCGTTCAAATTAAAAACAAATTTTCCAACCAAAGGACTTCTTATATTTTATTTCTATTACTAGACATAATTATTGACAGAAAAGTGTTCAAAAATTCATTACATCAAGTCCGACAAACAATGACAATCAGCCGGTGCAACACCCGTTAATGGACTCAGCTGTATTAATGATTTCAAAGCTCTCAAAACTTTTTCTCCTTTCTTCCATTACTGTTTCTCGGAATTAATTGTGATATGTCGCGAGCCTTCAAAGTTCCCCACATTAGCCTTCTAGTTTCCAAATCGGGGGAGAAGTCGTGGCCAAGGATGACCGTAACCACGACCAATCACATCACCTCGGTCCACGACCCACGTCGTTTCGGTGCGAGGGAAGTTCGTTGAGAGAAACCTCCCTCCATTTCTTGAGAAATATGGAACTAACCCATCAATTCTGGCCTTCCACGCACTTCAGGGTTGCATCTTTTGCCGTTCGTAGTTGAGGTATTCCGGAGCATGGTAGTTGAGTTTTTCTTGATGGGGCTGCATTTCGAAGAATTGGGCTGCAAACCAGAAAAACGCCAAGCTTGCCATCCCAAACCAAAGCTTTGGCAAGTGAGCTTCTCGCAAATTGCATCTTGGATATTCGTTGATGTTAATTTACGAGCCGGTTTACGGTTACAAAGCATCAGAACTAAAGTAATCTTGCAGGAACCAAAGAATCTTCATTTCCCATTCCTCATTCTCCAAGACGCTTCTTCAAGACGCTTCACTTATCGCTATTGTTCGGTTCACTTATCGGGATGTTGTTCCTGGATTCGGAAAGATTGCATCCCGATAGACTCGAGGATAGCGCGGGCCACTGCGGTGGGATTCACGCGCGACTGTCGAGAGCTGAGAATTGACCAAGTGATTTGCAGTTCTCCGATTAAATGTCGACGAACTTTAGCAGAGGAAAGGAACCAGACACTGGACGGACGGTCTGTCCAGTTGGGGGTGTCCATGGAGGTCTCTTGGTTGCCTCAACTTCGTGCACTCAGTCCATTGTGCATTTGAAGGTGTGAAATGGATTCTTGTCAGTACATATCATTCTTATGTATGCACGTAGAGTAGCCATTGGAATATCGTTATTGGAATAGAACAATTTCATCAATATCCAATCTGTTTTTCTAGTCCCATCGACAAAAAAAAAACAATTTTAGTTTTTTTCGCCTGAAATAGGCGCATCAGTTAAATCAAAATTTCTAATTAATTGTAGGACAAATTCAAAACTTCAAAAAATAGATTGCTTTGTGTTTGTTGTCCATTGTTAAATGAATTAAATAAATTTTAAATGGATTGTTTTGCATGTTCATTGCGATGCGATCACTAAACGAATGCAGATGCCTAAACTAAACTAATGAATCATTTTCCCAACTGAATTTTATACTTTAAATTTCAAATTTTTAAATTTTATACTTTAAAATTATACAAAGTCTGTAGGATGTGACATCACAACAAACACCCCAAGTAATAAATGGCAAAAGGTTCAAACAGTACCTGAGTACGAGGAAGTTACATTATGACTCACCCTGTATACAGGGTGGCGCACGTAAACCGCCGGATTTTAAACTTTTATTACTCCTCAGATATTCATCCGATCGTCATGAAATTTCGACTCATACTAGTCTAGAGAATAGGATTTATGATGATTATACCTGTTGTACTCAGAATTGTCAGAAAATTCTGATTCTATTGACCGAATGACATGTAGTAAAATTGACATACCAACAATGTATCTCAACATGTAAAATTTATTAATAAACTTTTCCCTTTATTTCCCACACGTCTTTATCAATAATGACCAAAACGAATTAAGATAAATGTCATAGAAAACATTTATTAAATGAAAAACATAAGAAAAAAGTGTTAGTAGTCATCGAACTTCAACGTGTCCTCCTCCATGCTCGAGGACGGATTCGAGTCGCTTTTGGTAGGCCAGAGCAGTTTCTCGACACAATTCAGTTGTCACTTCTTGAAATGCTTGTATAATGCGGTCCTTCAGGTCTTACATGGATGTTGGCCGTGTATGGTAAACCTTGGACTTGACAAAACCCCACAAGAAGAAATCGCAAGGCGTTAGGTTAGGTGTTCACGCGGTGGCCAGGGCATGTTAGGAGATCCACGTCCCATCCATCTGTTAGGCATCTTCTTGTTCAACCACTCACCCACAGGAAGTCCCCAGTGTGGAGGTGCACCATCCTGCATGAATATGATGCTCCTGCCTCTTCTGTCCGACTGCACCGCTGGCCAAAATTCCTCCTGTAGCATCTTGAGATACCGATCCTTGTTGACGGAAGTGTTGAAGAAGAACGGTCCGTAGATACCTGATTGGCTGATTGCCGCCCAGACGGTGGTGCGTGGCGAGTGCATAGACTCTTGCTTGATCCAGTGAGGGTTCTGGTTGGCCCAAAAACGACAATTGTGGCGATTCACACCACCATCCAGATGGAAGTGAGCTTCATCGGACCAGGTTAGTTCCACTAAATGGCTCGGGTTGGCTTGGATGCGCTGTAGCTCCTGTTCTGCGAACTCCATTCGGTTTTCGAGATCTTCTTCGTGTAATCGATGCACCACCTGGACCTTGTACGGATGCCATCCATAGTCATGGAGGATGCGCTGGATAGTGCGGCGACTCACTTGAAGGCATTAGATGCACGACGGGTAGATGTGTTTGGGTCCTCCTCGAAGTGCTGCACAACTCGTTCCACATTCTGCTCCGTTCGTTTAGAAGATGACCGGTCCCGCTTGACAGTCACCACACTACCACTGGTCAACAGGTTTGTGTGCCACCGCTTTATGGTACGGGCATCCGGTGCTCTCGCATTCTTGCCATACTCTGAATGATAAAGCCTTTGTACCTCCACTGGACTCTTGAGCCATTCGTGCCAAGCCGCGCATTTTGCTCGTTCTCAAATGCAATCGTGAATCAAATGCAGCGAAGTGCCTTAGCGACGAACTTAGAGACGACTTTAGAGACGAAGTAGACAATATGAATATACTCGTACATATACACTATATTTGAAAATTATTGTTTTTAATTAATACCGCAACGTTCAGTACTTAGATATATCGGTAATTATATTGCTATCCAACTGAATGGATCAGTATGAGAAGATTCCGAGAAATGTAATTAGCCTACGTAGGCCTGTATCACAGTGATCGATTGAGATTTGTATAAGATTAATTTGGATGTCAAATTATTTCTTGTATTCATAAACAAGTTACTTTGAAATGGCTTAGTAAATTTTGTAAAACTAATTGATAACCTATCAAAATATCCATAGTAGGCTAAAATACTTCATAGTGATTGGTTGGAAGAAAAATTGGAGGAAATAATGCATCGTTCGATTGGTTGTCAAAACTCGTGATAAACATAGTGAAACTAATTCATCGATAATTTGAAATTCCCACCATTTGGTTGTCAAATTCCGGTCGGTTGTCAATCTACACGTCATACAAGTGTTTTTCATGAAATCATAAAAGTCTGTACTCAATGAATAATCTTGATTTTTCATAAACTGAAATGCATGGGCATGTTCTTACGAGTATATGGCACCTTTCCTCCAGATATTACCTCGTTCTATTTTTTTTCTTTAATGGGTTGCCAAAAACCGGCATTTACATGATGGTTGCCAAATCCCTGCTTTTGCACGTATGTATGTGGTTACACCTGTTGAGATTTGATAAATATATATATATATATATATATATATATATATATATATATATAAACATAAAGTGCCCAATTTCAGCATATTTTCAAATGAAAACAACTTCGTGTTTTGAAACAACCGAACATGTTTCAGAATCTCATGGATTCCATCATCAGCGTAAAAAGAAGTCAGAAACACACACAGAAGTCAGTTTGTATAAGAGTTCTTAAAACAATGTCAAAGCATGTGAACAGATATCTCACAAAAACGAACCGAAGGTCAAAGTACATCGAAATATGCCGATTCATAGATTTAGATTCAGAGGTATGGAACCATTCCTTTCATTCGACAACAGGTCAGTATTGCTTTTAATCATAATAGATTCTAAGACAAAAGGATGCCTAGACACTCCCACAACCGAGAAATTTTCTGGTTTCGGGTGATGTTCATGCATAGAAATCTCAGTGGCCACAGGGTAGGCTTTTAGATGCTCATTGATACGAGTGGCTAAATGACGCTTGGTTGCGCCAATGTATCATCGCATTGTGCAGCGATCACACGTATATAAATACGTGACATTAGATTTCAGGCCAATCGCAACAATGTCTTTATTGTTGAAATGATTCAAAACCTTATTGGAATTGAACACAGGGCAAATTTTGACTTTCTTGAATTTATCGTTAATCTCGGCCATACGCCTTTTCAGATAACTATAACCATTGTCAATGAAAGGAATCGACCAATAGGCCTTCTGCACATCACTCTCACAAGTATCAGATTGTGATTGCTGGCATTTATTTAAAGTAGCACGTTGAATTCTGTTAATAAAATTCTCATCGTAGCCGTTCTTCAAAAACATAGATTTCATTTGTTCAGAAGCTTTTTCAAAATTATTTTTACTCGAGCAAATTTTGAAAGCTCGAGAAAACAAAGATTTCATAGCCGAAACTTTATAAGACGAAGGGGTGCAAGAGGTGTTAGTTTCTTTTATGTGATGAGCAATATCAACAGTGCCATCAGACTCTCCGTAAAGTGCCATCATCTCTCCGTAATTTAGCTAAAAACAGAGATATTGTATTTGTCGTTTTGACAAGGGCAACGGTATCTTCATCGACGATCGTTATCGGTACGTTAGCCAACTCAATAATATCCTTGAGGATGACTACAGATTTAAAAGCTATAAATTCGACAAACGTTCGAAGAAAGACCCGTTCATCCTCGAAGAGGATAGGTTTAATCGGAAAATTCAAAGCATGAAATCTAAGAAACTCTTGAAGGATGAAGTCATAAACCAAATCAAATCTGTCGGCTCACAATCTGCCAGATTGCATGGTCTTCCTAAAGTACATAAAAATCAAAACAGCCCTCCGTATCGTCTTATATTAAACATGTGGAATTCTTATCTTTCCAACTTGTCGGGTTGGCTAGACAATCTTCTGAAACCTTATATTCCAAAATGCTATAGTGTTACTGATACTTTTCAATTTGCGGAAAAATTGAAAACTCTCAACATTCCTGATCTAAAAAGGTGCAACTTGTTTAACTTTGATGTTAGTAATTTATTCACGTCCATTCCTGTGAAGAAGACCATTGATCACATTTTGTCTCTAATTGATTTTGGTCATTGCCCTGTCTCGCAATCTGCATTGAAAAGTTTGCTAGAAATAGCATACACTAACACACTGTTTTCTATTGATGGAAAACTTTTTCATGAATATGATGGTATGCCGATGGGCTCTAAGTTAGCGCCAACAATGGCGGCTTTTACTATGAACCTCATTGAAAGTCGTTTTTCTGAACTGAGTAATCACCAACCGCTTTTATAAGCAGGAATATTGACGACTGTTTTGCAGTTTCAAAACAGAAGAAGATTGTAAACAATTTTTTGATTTTCTTAATTGTCTTGCAGACAATATTAAATTCACGATGGAGGTTGAATCAAATGGTCGCCTGACTTTTCTTGACACTGAAGTTGACATTTCTGATGGGACTGTTGATATTGCTCATCACATAAAAGAAACTAACACAGGTATCTATATACCTGTTTCTTCTTGCACCCCTTCGTCTTATAAAGTTTCGGCTATGAGATCTTTGTTTCCTCGAGCTTTCAAAATTTGCTCGAGTAAAAATAATTTTGAAAAAGCTTCTGAACAAATGAAATCTATGTTTTTGAAGAACGGCTACGATGAGAATTTTATTAACAGAATTCAACGTGCTACTTTAAATAAATGCCAGCAATCACAATCTGATACTTGTGAGAGTGATGTGCAGAAGGCCTATTGGTCGATTCCTTTCATTGACAATGGTTATAGTTATCTGAAAAGGCGTATGGCCGAGATTAACGATAAATTCAAGAAAGTCAAAATTTGCCCTGTGTTCAATTCCAATAAGGTTTTGAATCATTTCAACAATAAAGACATTGTTGCGATTGGCCTGAAATCTAATGTCACGTATTTATATACGTGTGATCGCTGCACAATGCGATGATACATTGGCGCAACCAAGCGTCATTTAGCCACTCGTATCAATGAGCATCTAAAAGCCTACCCTGTGGCCACTGAGATTTCTATGCATGAACATCACCCGAAACCAGAAAATTTCTCGGTTGTGGGAGTGTCTAGGCATCCTTTTGTCTTAGAATCTATTATGATTAAAAGCAATACTGACCTATTGTCGAATGAAAGGAATGGTTCCATACCTCTGAATCTAAATCTATGAATCGGCATATTTCGATGTACTTTGACCTTCGGTTCGTTTTTGTGAGATATCTGTTCACATGCTTTGACATTGTTTTAAGAACTCTTATACAAACTGACTTCTGTGTGTGTTTCTGACTTCTTTTTACGCTGATGATGGAATCCATGAGATTCTGAAACATGTTCGGTTGTTTCAAAACACGAAGTTGTTTTCATTTGAAATATATATATATATATATATATATATATATATATATATATATATATATATAATAAAATAAGTAAATGGAGACGCTAAAATAGATATACAGAAAATTGATAAGGCGATGAAGCCAGAAACCACGTCTTTGCGTAGCCGGTTTCTGTGGTTCATTGATGATTGCCACTTCATCAGACGCAAATGAATGAAATAAAATCAGCTCGTAGGCAGTTTAAGTGAGGTTTGAATTTCAATATGAAATATCTCTCTTTTGCCTCCCTTTCTACTTACTCTATGAGCTCTGTCTAACAATTGAAATATAGGTACAGCTTCATACTTGATTTCTTGATTGCGGCAACACTCTCTGATGTGCTTGCTAACATACAACATAGAGATATTTGTATTGCTTATGTGTTGGCGGTGAGCGGTCAAGCGGTTCCGAAAGATATTTTTCGGATTTTTCGAATTTCATCTTGAAAGGCTGGTAGAACTCTTGAAATTGATTTGCATCAGAGAGTAGTTGAAGAGATAGCTCATACCATATTTAGGCAACCAGTGTCTTTAGTGCTTCGTATTCGCATAATCAGAACAACTTATCTTCCAAGAATCGATTAACCACGATTGCACCTATTGATTGGATATCTGTCTGTGCATAATGCCAATAACACATGTATACATGTATAACATATGTATAGTACATGCTCTCGCTCTCTAGCGCTTGGCGGAGACGGTTGTGTCTCGTGTCGGCTGCGTTCGGCGGTGGCTTTGTTTGTCTGCCTGCCCATCAGCATCTCGGACTTGAATTGATCTTTTCATTTTTGTGTAGCGATCGGACTAGATAGTTGTGCGACGTGACCCTCTTCGATATTGTGCTCCGCGCAGTTTAATTTTCCTCAGAAAATTAGTGTGATTTCGTATTGCCACTGGGTTCCAACTTCATACTCGTAATTGCACATGGTGAGCCTCATAACCTTCATTTCCCGTGTGATTCATTCATCGTAGTTTCCTCTCTGACTGATATTCACGGTCATCAGCAAGGTCAACAACATGTGCCATACCGCGACTCCATCGCCAAATCGTCTGTGTTATTCACGTGATGACCTGTTGAACTTGCGAGCTCATGCTTTTCCTCTGCCAAGAAAGACAAGACGAAAATTGTGGTTCCTTAAGATCCGTCGCGTCACTGGTGACGTCACGCCAAGTGGTGAAGACTATCATTTTATTCGTTGCGGCGATAAATCAGTGCAGCGCGATCTCAAAAAGAATGCTAATGCGTCCCAGAGTGAACTCAGTAAAAATGCTAATCCCGACAGACAACGAATTCCGGTTATAATTCAACCCAGAATTAATCACCGATTTCCTACGCCTCAGAAGCCCCATCCTACTCTACAACCTTCCCGTCAGAATTTAATAAGGATTAATTGCTCCAATATCCATCAAGGCAGACGGCCTCGTGTGAACAGATTTTTCTCCTCCCAATTATTGAGTAACGTGAGATCAATTTTGAACAAAATTGACGAAATAGGTATGCGGCTTCGAGAGCTTGAACCTGACAATGCAGTTTTCACAGAATCCTGGCTAGACAGCTCGATTCCTAACTCCGCTGTAGCGATTTCTAATTACTCGGTCTCTAGGCTAGATCGAGACATTCATGGCGGTGGTATCTTGTGTTTTGTGAAAGATTGCTATACCTACTCTTCTCCTAACATCCCACCTATGTCTACTTGTGAATCGGAAATTCATCCACTGTTTATCAACGAGCTACATTTACTGGTGATATCAGTTTATCATCCTTTCTGGAGTGATGCCTTAAAAGACAATTTGTGCATAGAAACTATTCTTAGCATTATTGATCATGTCAGTGTTTCTTGTTCTAGTGATCCTAGCAACCTAAGAACTATCGTATGTGGCGACTTCAACGGACTTCGTACTCGATATGACGACTTCTCTCGATCATCGGGCTTAGTTCCTTTAGTCAAAAGACCTACCAGAGGTATCAACGTCCTCGATCAAATCTTTGTTAACTTCGATTCAGAGTATCAGCCGCACTTGCTACCTCCATTCGGCCGTTCAGATCACTCAGTTATACATTGTAAATCTTGTGCGAACGGTCCAGCTATCATGACAAAGAAGAAAGTGCGTAATATGAATGTTTCAAACATGGTCGTATTCAAGGAATATATGTCTATGATCGACTGGACTGCTATTGTGACCTCCACTGCTAATTTAGATTACGCAGCACAATTATTTCATGAACATCTTTTCCAACTGTATGACTTGTGCTTTCCAGTGAGAACTGTGCGCATTCGATCCACTGACCCTCCATGGTTTCGTCCGTCATTGCGTATTTTGATTGATGACAGAGACAAAGCATTTTCGCAATGCAAATGGGAAAAACACCGAAGGTTACGTGAGAAGGTTATTCAGCATATCAAACATTTGAAATCCTCGTACATTGCCAAAATAATAGCGTCGAACAACTCGCGTGAAACTTGGAAAGCGATTCACCTTCTAGGAAGAAACGCTCAGGACAAACGTGATCCCATTTTTTCAGTTGAAGATTTGAATGATTACTTTTCATCTTGTTTTCGTCCTGAAACGTTACCAGCTGATATTGGCACTATTCCTGCATCTTCGACTATTAATCCTACTTCAGCCTATGTGTCATTCTCTGAGGTCGAGTCCTTATTAAATGGCTTGAAAAGGAAGAGTTGTGGGCTAGACGGCCTCCCTTTCTGGATTTTTCGGGACTTCTCCGCAATCTTGTGTGAAGCGATTACGATAACATTCAATTTGAGCCTTTCAAGTGGCCGGATTCCCATGTGCTTCAAATCTGCTGACGTCTCTCCGATCCCCAAATGCCCGAAACCCAAAGATGTATCCGACTACCGGCCTATATCACTGTTACCTCTGCTTTCAAAAGTACTTGAAAAAATTGTCAGGCAAAAGTTGATCATGCCTTTCATCTGTGAGAAACTGGATAAATCACAGTTCGCTTTTCGCTCAAGATCCGGAGCAGGTTGTACTACCGCATTAACAATCATATACCATCGCATCCTAAAATTCTTGGACAGCGACAGTGGTGCCGTCAGGGTCCTAACCACGGACTTTTCGAAAGCATTCGACGTTTTATCGCACCAATCAATAATCAACGCTTGTATCAAATTTGACCTACCTGTCCAATCGATTGCCTTGATTAGAGACTTTCTATCAGACCGCAAACAAAGAGTGAAAATAGGTAGTGAGGTCTCAACATGGAAACCTTGCACAAGTGGTGTCCCACAAGGTAGTGTGTTGGGGCCTATCCTATTTATCATGGCTACCAACAACATCCGGCCCGTGTGCGACAACTCCTCAATTGTGAGATACGCGGATGATTTGACGTTTTTACACTTTGTTCGTCAAGAAACCGAAGATAAACTACAGCTCGAATGGGAACATGTCAACCAGTGGGCCACCGATATTGAACTACCCCTAAATTTTAGAAAATGCCATCTCATGGACATCGTCACCCGAAGAGACTTAGTCCTCGGAAACATTACGTCTAACAACGCTAACCTCGAAAAAGTGGAGAACATGCGAATACTAGGGTTGACTTTTTCCGCTGACATGAAGTGGAATCTTCATATTGACTCCATCATCAAGAAAGTGTCTACGAGAATGTGTATTATTTACAACCTTAAGCGTGCAAATTGTCTCTCGAGTGTCATCTTCAGAACATACGAGGCACTCATTCGATCTGTTATACTGTATTCGTACCCCTGTTTCTGTAATATTCCATATTATCTGAGAGAGAAGTTATCACGAGTTGAAAAACGAGTTATCAGAATTATAAATGATCCTAATTTTGTTTATGTATCACTTTTTGATGCAGCCGAGAAGATGTGCCATTCTCTTTTCACAAGTGTCCTCAATAATTCAGAGCACCCGCTCCAAGAACTTTTTGAACACCGACTCAAAACTGCGAGAAACTCCTGTAATTTAAGACCTCCACATACGCGCACAAAAAGACTAAAAAGATCTTTCATTTCCTTTTGCAGACACTGAGCCTTCTTGTATTTGTAGTTTTTGTGATTTTTTCATGTAATGCATGTACTGAGCCTGTACATCAATAAAGTCTTGATTATTATTATTATTCTTATTATAAGGTTCTGGAGAATCTGACTACGCCATTAACCTCATACTCTATGACTCATATCATTTTGGATGGCCAGGAATGCAAAAATGTGGAAATATTGCTCATAATTTGATAATAGGTCATAGAAGTATAAGTGGAGCAAATCTGAATAAGTAATCAGAGCGCCCGCTTTCTTCTATACTTTTGATATGTAGCAACCAAACCATGGAGGCGGACCAAGCACCTTTACTAAAATTTGCATGATCATTTTTTATGCACACTGTCCCATTCTCACATTATTCCCATAGGTTTTTCGTTCTCTTTAGTAAACCACATTGTAGACTGTGCAATACCAAAGCTACTTACGAAATCGATGTACAAAACGAGAATAGCGAGATGTACTAAAGCACTATTGTTCGTGCTCATACACTACGAAGGCGATTGTCTTTCCTGTTTGATGATATAGACAATCCAATAGGAAAACCATTTGCTTTTGTAGTGTGTGAGCACGAACAACAGTACTTTCGTACATTTTGTTATTCTCGTTTTGTACATCGGTTTAGTAGTCACAATCAGCCAGTTTTCGTACTCTACAGTTTACAGTGCAGCTAATGCGGTCTTCTTTGATTAGATTTCTTTATCAACTTCATTGATGGACTTGCATGCAATAAAAAAAACCTCAATGTACATTGTAAACATAAGCCATTGATATATTCAGTTTGAAAAATTACAAATTGAAAGCCATTGAATTGTACACGCAATATCTTGAATACTAATCCAATTCTCGTTTTTTGATGATAACATCTTGAAGTAGGAGTATACATTCCAATAATTTCAACTTGAGAATAGAGATCATAGGACTTTATTGCAATATATACATTGGAAATGTGGAAATGTCTCTGAAACATTAAAATTCCCAAGGATATCAATCAACTTTTTCTGTTGGCGATTGAGGTATACAGATGGCCTGGATGCTTTTAGTATGAGCACTTCTAATAGGATGCTGTATTTAAAGGAGTATATAATCAGATAAAAAACAACTTTGATAATAAATTGCGAGGTAGATGGTAACGGAAGCATTTATAAATAAACAAAAAATTCATTGACTTGATATCATAATTGTGCGGTCTTCGGTATAGAAACCCGACATTTTGACTTCGTTTGTACTAGTGGAACAAGAATGGACATCAGCTGTTTGTTGAAGGTCATTTCAGCGGCTCTGTGAGGTACTGATCTAAGTCAATGTCGCTCTAGAGACTAAAAAAACAATTCGTGAAAATGCAATGATTGTAGAATTTAGCCGTATAGCCATTGTATCAAGGTGATTTCTTACTCGAAGACAAATTATAATAACCGTTAATCTTTCCATTGCACATTCACAAGGCACCGGTATCAAAGTATCGTCAATCACCATCGAAATCACCATCGCTTAGGTTCCGCTAGTCATGACAATGCATGTCCACGATGTAGCATTTTTCTCAATGTACATGTCCTTTCCAGCCCTATAGAGTGTCAGATTCCTATGGTTTTGAGACTTTCACTGAAGTGTTTTACTCAATATGGCTTCTCAGTTCTTGTTTGACACATTTTGTACAATTGGGCTGATTTGGATATCACCAAATGCCACCAACACTGAATAAATTATCATGTTGCAATCCAAGCAATATATTTGAAGGAAGCGATAGACGATGAACAAAAATCTTTTGCAGCAAATGGAAAAATATGCACCCATATATGGGTGGAATATCGCAATTGATCATCATATGATGCATTTAGGAAAGAAAGAAGCGTGTCTACTAATGCAGATACGAAATGAATCATTTAATTGTCTGAATTACATTACTATCCTTACTTTTTCTTCAAAAAGTATTCGAAATAAAGAGGTGTTATGAGTGACTTTTTTCATGCAGATCCGGATTCCCTGCTACTTCACAATTTGCTTCTTCTTTGTTTTCCGAGCGATAGTGAGGTTGCGAGGCAGTATAGAAGAAGACGTGGTGAAAGTCGCGTAATTGCAAGAAAAGTGGAAGCTGGACTCTCATAATATAATAAGTCAAAATTCCAACCTATTGCTTCGTATATGATGTTGCCATGGCCATATGTTCGCTGTAAGACACTTCGGTCAATAATTTAGTTGTTAAAACAGCACTTAGATGCACGTACAATGCAAACAGGGATCGAGTCATCAGCTTCTAACCGGTGAAATTAAATACGCATCCAAAAGTGCAAGGCTTTATCATGTAGAAAATTATCAGCGAACAGATTGATCATGGTCTCAAACTTCAATGAAAGATGTCACATATTAGTAGCAATAAAAGTAACATAATTCTATCAACTTCCTATTACAGCTGCGCAAGATATGTCAGTGCATTTGAATGGATAATGACAACTATGACAATTATGTTAGTGTTCAGGTAAACAATGCAATTCGTTCCACACTATTACAAAGTACTATAAAAAATGACATGCAAAATGCCAGGCTCTCATGAAAGTCAAAATCCGACCGAGATACATTCACAACGGAAATAATCGAAAATTAAATGCAACAACAAATAGTCTGAGGTTGATTAATATGAACACAGAATGCTTCCAACGGCGGCTGACCGTGTTTTGGTTAAAAAAATAGTTGGAAACTTCCATATCAAAATACGATCGAATTCTAATAAAACATGGACGGTCTTTGACACACGTACATGTAAATCTACTTAAAGCATCTTCACACAAGCCTTAAGGACACTTTGTATTCAAAAGGTAAAAGAGCACAAAAAATATTCTGAGACCTTGTACAAATGGAATTTATATTTTCGCGTCTAGAGATGCTTCAACACACAGTACATAATCAGGAATTTCAATGCTGTATTTTATATAAGAGAATTTAATAACTTATAATTGATTTAAATTTAATATTTCCATGGGAATCCAGTGATCACTGCTGGAGCATGTTGTAAGATAGTATGGAATAATAAAAGAGGGGATGATCATGGATGTTCATTCGCTGAGAGTGATTGGCTCCACTACACTGTAAGCAGCCAAAATATTAGCCATGATGATCAGGCAACTGCAACAGACAGTCGTAGACAATGGGCAGCCAAAAGTGGCTGCTCAGAACAGACAATTAGCACCGAAGTAACAAACTTAACTGTCTACTTTTTTTAATTTTGTTGCAAAATAAGATGTTTTCTTTATATTACTGACTACCACCGCAGTAGTACCTTACATTCATCTCAAATAGAAAATATCGTCTCTGAAACGTTTCAGCATCAGCGAGCTATATTTAGACATCCCAAACCACAACCTATCTCTCTCGCTCACAAAAGTGCCCTTGAACATTTTGTTGGAATAGCTGTACTCTAATAACTTGTTGGCAAAAGCTGAATTAAGATGTCAAGCATCCAGAACTGGCTATTGCCATGACTGTTTTGACTAAAGATAGAAACCTACTTGCCTTATGTATTGCAGTTGCACATACTTAAAAATTGTCAAAAGTACTATCCAATATATATGCAGTAAATGCAATATTGCAAATCAATCCATAAAATGAGACAAAAATTGTCTGATAGACAGACAATTTGTCCTTTAATGCGCAGACAATTAATTAATGTTATATTGGCCAATAAATTATTTGATAAACGGTCGTGTACAGTTTGCAGTGCATTGAACAGACTTAGTGCTTTCGTATTCTTGCCTGGTTCCCATGAACGGCGCTTCATCGCTCTGCCGTGCTATCGTCCTACAATTATTTTCCTTGATTAATTTACTTTTATGGACTTGATTGAGTAGCATAAATTTTGATATCCACTATTTTGGATAGTCTGGAGTAGTAGAATTCACAACGCACTATTGACAATATTGCTTAGTGTTCGATCCATTATTGACATTTTCATGGTTGAAACACTACAAAACAGCGAACAATTATATTGTTGACATATGAAAATAAATACCATCATAAGATCAAATTCAATATTGTCCGTCATAACTGCATCCCTACCTCACATATCCATTTCTACGTCTTTTGCGTTTTTTGCAAAGCATGTTTTTTAATACTTTTCGATGCTTTGTTGAACATGTGATGTAAATGATAGGATTAAATGCAGTTTGCAAATTAAAAAGCAGAATGCAAACCGGCCCAACTTCAATTGGGATGTAAATTGTATGAAAATTATCGACTAAAAATAGCCTCAGGTGATAAGGAAGGACGAGAATAGCGAAGACAACAGTGATAGTTATCAACAGATAAATGACTCTTATCCGTGAACGAATAACTTGATTGTTCGGAGGACTGATTACTTTAGAAAGTCTTTCACTAAAGCTCAGCTCATTATCTGTATCAGAATGAGCAGTTTTACAAGTCATGCACTGACCACAATGATGAGGATGTATCACTTCAATGTCGTGTTTTTGACTATTCGAATGATGTCCCATTAAGATTGTAGACTTTGTCGCATTGCCTGAGTTCAAGCCTTGATCACTATTTATTATCACAACGTATGCCCCCGCGGAAGGTGTTCTTTGACTGCTGCTGTCCGTATTCTCCTTGCGACAAGTACACTTCTTAGCATTTCTCGCCTGCTCTAAAGAAATATTTTCATCTGAGTTGGGACTCGATTTATGAACTGACACGCATGGTAGCTTGGTATGGATATCCAAACTATGAGATAATAATCGAATAACTCTTCCATAGACAACACATAGCATAAACAGAGGCACAAGATATAAGGCTACAAAGTTGAAGGTGTTGTAGATTCGCACGTTGAACTGGCGATGATATATGCAGTATCCTTTTCGGTCAAGCGTTATAACTTGCGCGAAAAGCAGTCGGGGAAATGCAACGACAGTAGCTCCAATCCAACATAATGCAGTGCTTATCTGAAAGACAAAAACATTGAAGATAAAATGAAGAAAAAAATGATCTTTAGCATGATCTTTAGCATGATTTTTATCATGCACAAGCTCCAAACGGTACTTTCAATGTAGACTAAAACATGATTAACTTGGCTACATGTATCTGGATGTAGGTATGGTGTGCATGCATGTGTTCCTATAGGTTTGTTAAGGTTCTGAATGAAAATTCTGGACGCGTCGCGTCTGTTGTGAATTAACCATTGCATCAAACAATGCAGCTACATCTATCCCATGATCATAATCAGAAGTTCTGGCCTTATCCAACCTCCATTCACAGGAACCAATTAAGCTCGTAATTTTATCAAATAATTAAACATGCTAATGATAGAAACATATTTGAAAACGTTGACGGACAATCAGCGTACTTCGGAGATCAAGAAATTATAATAATGATTTGATTGTTGCATACATGAACTCATATTATGCGTGCATGGATCACTGCTAGAAGTGAAAAATCGTTTCATTAATTGGAAATGCATCTATCAATTTCATCATGTCTTTCGATGATGAATGCGAGATTACGACCATGGGGTGTGAAAACTGAGTAAGTCCAATGAACAGGAGTGGAAAGTTTCATACGAAAGTTTTTGAGAGACACTTCATATTGCATTATCGCTATGGTGGACAGGGATTGTCAAAAATTAGCATTGATCGCAACTAATAAATTGATTAGTGTCATCGAATAATTGGATTTAATTACTTAATGGATCAGTGCAAAATTTCGCTTGCATTTGTAGACATGTACATTTGCAAGAATGACGACAGCATTAGGCAGTCTAAATTGACGTACTATGGTAACATTTGGGGCTAGCATCATCGGTCAACTAAACTATCAATTGATGAATATGATCAATCAAGCTAAGGCATAGTAGAATCAAACCTTGACATCAAGTCGGTCATTATTAAAGCAACAAGCATTATTAAAGCAGCAATCACTCTATCCAAATGGAGGCAATTCGCTCCCCCGTCGCATATTTGTTATGGATCTCAAAAAATTTCAATCAAAGAGGCTTGGTAATCGAAAGATGCTCAGGTTCATAGACTCAGACTTCATAGACTTCATAACATCATGAGAAATTACTTCAAGACATTCCATGTCAAAGTTAATGATCTAGACTTAGTACTTTCATTTAATCACTTAATCGCTTTGGTTGCCAAACTAAGTGATTACTGAAATGTTTTTTGCCTCTGAGCTGGTGTGGACTATCTACTCTAATTAGGAATTAACCACCTGTGTGAGGGGATACTTTGAACGGGTTATTCACTGGAGTTATTAAATGGTGCTCTACTATATCTTGTCCGCTTCTTATTCACAGACTGTGCCTGTCTAGCAAAGGTACACAATTCACTGTTCGCTTTGTGCGGGCTCAAAATTACACTGTAAACTGTAGAGTACGAAAGCTGGCTGATTTTGACATCTAATCCGACGTACAAAACGAGAATAACAAAATACACGAAAGCACTATTCCTCGTGTTCATACACTACGAAAGCGATTGGTTTTCCTATTGGATAATATAGACAATCCAATAGGAAAGCCACTCTCTTTCGAAATGCATGAGCACGAACAATAGTGCTTTCGTACATTTTTGTTATTTTCGTTTTGTACAACGGTTTCGTAAGTAGCTTTGGTATCGCAGAGTTTGCAATGTAACTTAATCGCAATTAAATTTTTGACAGCCCTGCTACAGACCGCAATATCAATTTCAAATTTTCTTCTAGATCCAATGAGCAATGAGCATTCGAAAATGTCCACATGAGAGCGCAGAACGATCGCTTCTCGGTCGTGAATAAATGTAACATGAGCCATGAGCATAATAGGGAAGTATCAACTGTGATATATTATTTGCGGCTGTGTGGATATGTTGACAAAGAACCAGCGCACTTTCATCTCTGTGTAGCTACCTTTAATCATTGTCGAAATTAAGATATAGTCACGAAGACATCCAACATATAAACAATCACTATATTCGCACAAGAAAGAAGAAATGTTGCTATATAAGGGAAAAGTTCCTTTAAATTGGTCAGAAAATCAACGTAAATTGAGCAGTGTTCCGTTGCATGGATGAAAATGAAAAGGAACTGATTACGAATGACGTCAGCATTGTCTGAGACTATTTTGGATTCAATTCGCTACACCCATTTTTTCTCAGAAAAATTAGCACTGCCACAGCTCAAAGTTATGAAGCAGACGAAGTTAATTGACAGGAAGCGTCTTCCATATTTGCAATTTGATTAAAGATAGGTCAGAAGACATGCAGATGTTGTTTATTGCGCCAGCGTTTACGACCAACGACGCTGGTCATCGTTATAACGATTGTGAGTTTCATAGAAAAGTGCAACTTAGAACCGCTACAGGAACTTAATTCCACCTGCTATAGTGATCTGACAGTTAAAACGCATGAAATGCAACGAAACGTAAGCAAAATAATGCATCATCTGTCAATCAGAAAGAAACAAACGCATGCTAGTAGAGGTCAATTAGAAGAAGAAGCTAATTGAGTGAAAAACAAGAAAAGGGCCAGGGAAAAGAAAGGAGGCTGATCATATAGTTGCACAGACTCAGACAGGTCGTCTCTTCAACTGTTTGACTATATAGAAAGGAGGCATTGGAACATGTAACGCTAATGAAATGGCACAACCGGCTGACATAATAACATAGCAATCGAACAATGAGCTGACAGTTCAACATTTAAACACGCCAAATCGTACGTTTCAGTGACTATTATAAACCGGATCACACAGCAGAGAGTCCAGTGACAGCAAAGATGTCAAGTTCCAGTGGAAAGTTTGTAAATGTTTTCTTGAAGCGCCTGCTAACTTTTTTGATGATGATCGGAAGCACCAACATTTTTGAGAAAAGGTTTGAGCAATGCTCTTCGAATCGGAAGGAATCATGACGATCGGAGCATTTTGAAGGAATTCACAGCAATCCGCAAGCGGCGCACGACTATTTTTCCTATCTCTGATAGGTATTAAAAATTTAATTTTGCCCACTTATTAAGTGTTGCGTGTGCCATAAATTAATAAGTTTGCACTTCTAGCAGAGTGATACGCTTAAGCTATTTAATTCTATGCATAGTTGCGTCGAAGCACGAAGTATGCATTGACATCTTTCTTTGGAGGAAAAACAAATTTGAACAATTTGACATGAACAACCGGAGAATGGAACCGAATGGCACTGATGTCAGCGTTTTCTTGCAAATTTTTAGTATACATCCTTATTATATCGATATCAAGTTAGTAGGACAAGGAAGGTTAATTTTGTGTAAAACCATGATGCTGGCGATGTCAGATAATGACATGCAGTATAACCCTTCTTAGTAAGCACAAACGATAATGTGTTGTCTCCAAAAGTCAATTCATTGGGGTACAGCTTTGCCGTTTTTCTTCTAATAATACCGGACGTCACTATTGAAATCTGTCAATTATTGGTTGTGGCTTCTATTAAAATGCCCCATACATCCGTCCTATGGTAATTTTTGCAACAGACTTTTTGCGCAAATATTTGCACAAATAAAGTTCCTAAGAAATGATATTGACGACTTAACATTTGGATTATTACAAACTCATTAACTAAATGTTAAGACAAGTAACCTGGCAATTGATAAATTTATCAAATCTCAACAGATGTAACCACCACGAGACATGTTTCGGCCTGTTGGGCCTCATCAGTCGTGGGTAGGTTTGAACCAGCGACGTTGGAGCTAGAGAACGTGCAAGCATACCCTTTAACCACAAGGCCACCGGACCATCTGTTGAGAGCGTGAATTAGCCAGGAAGGCACTGCTTTACCGCAGGCCGTGGAGAGCGGATTGCATTCTGCAATCACTTGATACCGCATCCGAGATTGAGGCCCTTCACGCAGGCGCTACTCATTACATGTTAAGACAAGTAACCTGGCAATCGATAAATTTATCAAATCTCAACAGATGTAACCACCACGAGACGAGATGTGAGTAGCGCCTCAATCTCGGATGCGGTATCAAGTGATTGCAGAATGCAGTCCGCCCTCCACGTGCCTGCGTTAAAGCACTGCCTTCCTGGCTAATTAACGCTCTCAACAGATGGTCCGGTGGCCTTGTGGTTAGAGGGTATGCTTGCACGTCCTTTAGCTCCAACGTCGCTGGTTCAAACCTACCCACGACTGATGAGGCCCAACAGGCCGAAACATGTCTCGTGGTGGCTACATCTGTTGAGATTTGATAAATCATTAACTTAAGTTAGCAAAATCGAATCGATCTGTATAGAGTCATAGAGTTGGTTCGTATTACATGTATGTAGAGGTCCGCAAAAGCGGATTATGATTACATACAATTGACAATTTTTCTGACGCAACAATTGATGTTGACAATTATAAGGTGGGTTTTTCCCTTAAGGTTCAACGGCCACCTACCTTTAAATTTAAAAGTCAAGTTAGCGGGCAAAGTTGCCTTTTGACTATACAATGGTTCCACTGATTCAAAATGATATATCACATGAAGAATCATTGTGAACAGTGATGACTTTACATGGGCATGAACCATTGATTGTTTGATTGTCGATTTTTCGATCCAACATGTTGTTGGATGTAAGTCGCCACATATCTAGGTGCGCTGCGAATATCACTTCACCATGTAATAAATTTGAGGCCGCACCCATTTTCAAAATGTCCCCGACATCCACAAGGATTGATCGGGAACATAAAGAAAAATTGTTTATTTCTATGCTTCAGCCCAAGCTGAATAGAAGTTGATTTTATGTATCTATGCCTAATTTCGATAATTTTGAAATACATTTCATTCCCATGACTAGTCTCATGAAATGAGGTGAAACCGGTCGGGAATCAAGATCCTTTTGTTTTTCCTGAGTTGTATTGGATTTTCTTATTGTGTGCCATTTTATTTTTGATATTTCACTTTTATATATATATATGTATATATAAGAAATGATTAACCCAAATCAAAACAATCTATTATTTCCCTACCGGTATCGTCTCTTCTCGAGACTTTTCAAGGGAATAATGCTTGATTTTTTAAAAATAAGGCTACATCATAATAGAAATCTACAAAAATATAAACTTATTACATGGCTACCTTTGATTCCCTAAATCCTATTGCAACTTGGTGGCATCTGGTAAAAGGGAGCTGCTCTGAACTTAATAGCGAGATCATTGGCGCAATTGCTAGGGAGAAGAAAGAATAGCCATGAGTTTATATTTTTGTAAAGTCTCGTTTGATTTGGGTTAATCATTTCTTATATTATTGCCATTTTTGATTCTATTTATTTAATATATATATATATATATATATCATAAGTAATCGCCATGAGACTTAATAATAAAGATAAATTTAAAAAATCAACGTAGTCTCAAGATAAAATTGTCTATTCACGAATTTTCGTTTAAGACTTCATCAGGTGAACGAAGTAAATGTGAACGAAGCACATTACTGCATATGATGATGATGATGATGATGATGATGATATAAAAGGATATAAATAGAAAACCTGATTAATGAATAAAAGGATTATGTATATGATATAAAATGATATATATGATATGAAACAATAGAAAGCCAAATTTGAAATGATAATACAAGAGTATGACCCCGGTTTCTAATACGCTGAATCTTTTGGACCCCTTTCGTGACTGCAACTTTATGAAATCATTCAAACAACCAAGATCATTGCAATATTTGCTTTCAAATAACAATCGAAGAACTTTAACTGGTGTAACTCGTTGCGGCCAACCAAGATGTAAGGGCTGTGAAGTAATTGTAGAGGGCAGTCAAGCTGAATTTCAAACAACTAGAGGTATTAAGTTCTTTCATTTACGAAGTGATTTGGACGGTCAATCATCTAACATCATCTACAAGCTGATTTGTGATACCTGTAAACAATATTACATCGGACAATCGGGTGATACCTCTTGACATAGAATGACAGTACATAGACAGCAAATTAACCACTTAATATACAGTACACTTCTCTGAACGTGAGTCGCCATATATCTAGCTGTGGTGACAATTTCAAAGTCATGCCATTTTACCAGCTACCACCTAATGCGAATCGCTTGGACGGAAAGTCTAAGGAAGCTATGTTTATCCGTGCATTCCATCCATCTTTAAATGCTTCTTGATCTCTGTGTCATTATTTTGATATCTACATTATTTTATGGAAATTTTTGTTGAATAAATCAGTCTGCCTTGAAAAGCGGCTGAAATCGATCGATCGGCAGTAGCAAACTTTGCTTTTGATTTTCTGGTGCGTCATACTTTTATATCTATATATATATAAATATAACTTTCTATAGAAATGTCATATAATCACGCAATGAATGGAAGTGACATCGAACGCTATTTAAATCTGAATCAACAATCTCTTGTTTTGACAATCGTCATACATTAACCAATCAGATTGCAGTTTGAATATCACTGAACCAATAAGAGGCGAGAATCATTTCAGACGACACTAAACACCTAAAGAGACCCCTAATTCTAGCTTTGTGTTGAATACTTATGCCGTCAATGCCTCATGACAATTTTCATGTCCAAGTAGAATAATTTCGAGGAGGATGTCATCAGAATGTCCCCACCTACCGTTTTTGCTTTTCATGCGTAGAAAACAGGATATGATGCATCATCTTACATCATATCCTGCAGAGTTGCCAACTCTCACGCATTGGGCGTGAGTCTCACGCATTCAGGCCTCTTCTCACGATCTCACGCTGGGGGCGAAATTTCTCACGCCTGTTGTATTTAACTCAGGCATTCGTATTTTTGATGTAATTCTTAACGACATTTCCTGATAGAACTGCACTTTCGCGTAAAATCTATGCAATTAAGCGAAATAACATGCTAACAGGCCTATAGATATCTACTTCTTTGAGATGCAGAAAAAATGCGAATACTCGTGTTAGACGTCTCAAGATTGTGACGAAAATGCAGACTTCTCTCTCTTTCCTCATCAAGACTCGGCAGAAGTGATACTTAGCGTAAATTAACTTTCAAGGCAGCGACGACCAATGGAGTCGCTTGCATGAGCCATTGATCGGCGCAGACTCTCCTTCCCTTCGCTGACAGGAGGGGGCGAAGCGATGCCCGGTGACAGGGAGCCGGCGGGTGGCTGGGCGCCAATCATACACTCCAGGTGGATGATCGATCCCACACATTTGGAGAGACATCAAAACTCCCTGCTGACGGAACAAACTCTCTCTCTCTCTCTCACACTCACTCACTCTCTCCCGCCTACAGTACGCACGATCTCTTGTTGGGAATCAACGACGCTGCTGCGACCCTTCGGCTCACGACCGCAGTCATTGCCAAGTTGACGACTGTACGTACACTCACATTCTCTGCGAACGCCAAATCGGCTCTCTTAAGGGCCACCAACTGCCTTGCACTTAATAAACACATTTACTCACAGGGATTTGGCCTTTTTTCTGTTCGTACCTTGAGGAGGTCGTAACAGAAATTTGGGGGCTCAGCCGGGATTGTTCCAAATTTCATCAAAGTTGTCTTATGCTACTTACGTTGGCATACTTTTCCCTTAAGCTACTTATGTTAGCGTTTTCGTCAGTTAACTACCGCTTAAGTAATCAGTCTTCAATAGTTACATAGACATTTATACTCGCGTCCAGCATAGATTTATTTATCTATTCTGTTCAAAATGGCAGACAGTGAGGTTTTGACGTCTATTCCTTCTTACGATGAAATTTTGAATTTCAAAAAGACTGAACTACTTGAGTTAGCTAGACACCTCAGCATTTCGTGCAGTCATAATTTAACAAAAGCGGATATCCGCTCTAACATTTTCGCGGCCTTTGGACGCGATCCTTCTGATCATGGTTCTGTTAACGGCGATATTGAATCTCAGGATGAGGACACTTCCGAAATTAAATCTCTGAAATTAAAATTGAAAATTGAGCAGGAAATTTCTAAACGAGAGAGATTACGTTATCTACATGAATCAAAGCCGGTTTCTCCTTTTACTGACAGTTTTGACATTAACAAAGTAGTGAGGCTTATGCCTCCGCTTAAAGAATCAGATGTGGACAGTTATTTCCTCCATTTTGAGAAGGTTGCTCAAATCATGAAATGGCCGAAAAACATATGGCCAATGTTGCTTTAGAGCGTTTTGGTAGGAAAAGCTCAGGAGGCTTACGTGACCCTGTCGCTAGAAGAGAGTTCGGATTATGAAATTGTCAAAAGTCGTGTTTTGAGAGCATTTGAAAAGGTCCCTGAAGCGTATCGCTATCGATTTCGCAGCCTAAAGAAATCCGAGTCTATGACCTACTCTGATCATACCCATTCTAAAGAAGTCGCATTTGACCGTTGGTGCAGATCCATGATGGTAGATAATTTTGAGCAATTAAGAGAATTAATCCTCATCGAGGAATTCAAACAGTGTCTCCCTGAAGACATGAAGACATTTATCGAGGACAAAGATCCTGACGATTACAAAGCTTGGATTATGTTATCCGAGGAATATGCAATTTCTCGTAAGCGCTCTAATAAAGAGAGGAAAAGCACATTTAATCACACGGATCAAGGCGCCTCTAAAATGAAACAGTCTGATAACAGACCAGTTCGAAACGGTTTTAACGGCTCCACCAGACCGGTTACTTGTCACTACTGCAAGAAAACCGGTCACACAATTTCTGAGTGTTTCAAACTCAAAAGAAAGAAAGAGGAAGAGGAAAATTGCGTAAATACAGTCGACTCCAAAGATGTCTTTTATCCTCACCGAAAGGAGATTTTCTCCCGTTCACATTCGAGGGCACAGTCTCGTTGGACAATAAAAATGAGGTCCCTGTCACCATTTTGCGTGACACCGGAGCTATTCGATCTTTCATCTTATCAAATGTGTTGCCATTGTCAGAAAATTCCGCTACCGGAGACATCATTGAAACAGAAGGATTTTGGGGAACCGAAACAGTGAAGTTACACAAAATCAACATTAACTGCGAGCTCGTTTCCGGACCCGTAGTTGTCGGAGTGACCAATCACATACCAACTCGGGGAATTACTCTCCTGTAGGGAAATGATCTGGCTGGTTCGAAGATAAGAAAAGGTGTATCAGTTGCTATCAACGATTCACCCATATCTGAGGAGAAAAGGGAAAATGTTCCTTGTGGTGTGATAACACGTTCACAGGCGCTTAAAAGGACTGAAGATGCAGATAATGATATTCCAAATTCTGAAGGCTCCGAGTCTATCAATACAAATGAATTGATAGCGGCTCAAGAACGGGATAATTAAATCAAAAAGTTATTTGATATTGCTGTTTCTGAGCGAGAGATCAAAACAGTACCCCGTGGCTATTATTTCAAGGAATCAGGCTCGTTAATGAGAAAATGGCGGGACCCTAGAGTCCCTGCAAATGAAGAGTGGTTTGTATTTCACCAAATCGTAGTCCCGAAGAAGTTTAGGGGCGAGATTCTGAGACTAGGCCATGAAGTTCCCATGGAAGGTCATCTAGGCATAAGGAAGACTTTTGATAAAGTGACTCGACATTTCTACTGGCCTGGGATAAGATCAGACATTACTACCTTTTGCAGACGATGTCATATTTGCCAAGTATCCGGAAAGCCAAACCAAAATTCCTAAATCGCCACTTCGACTGCTTCCAATAGTCGAAAGTGCATTTTCGAAGATAATTATTGATTGTGTTGGCCCTCCCCCAAAAACTCGAGCAGGAAATCAATATTTGCTAACTATCATGTGCGCATCTACACGCTTTCCGGAGGCCATCCCATTAAAAAGAATTACGGCCGTCCAAATTGCAGACAGCCTGCTGAAGTTCTTCACGTTTGTTGGACTTCCTAAGGAAATACAATCAGACCAGGGCTCAAATTTCATGTCGGGCTTGTTTCAGCAAGTCGTAAACCTGATCGGCGCCAAACAAGTGCGATCATCAGCCTACCACCCTCAGTCGCAAGGAGTATTGGAGAGATTCCACTCTACTCTGAAGACCATGTTGCGGTCCTTCTCTATTGAACACGAAAAAGACTGGGATAAAGGTGTCCATTTTGCGATATTTGCAGTCAGAGAAGCCACTCAAGAGTCATTAGGCTTCAGTCCTTCCGAACTATTCGGCCACGCAGTCCGAGGCCCGTTAGGTTTGCTGAAAGAAAGTCTCTTGAACGAAAATCTACAACAGAAAGATTTGCTGTCATTTGTCTCAGATTTCCGTGAAAAGTTAGTGAATGCTACCGAACTGGCACATAAGAACCTTAGAACAGCACAAATATCCATGAAAGAACTGTTCGATCAGAAATCAAAAGTTCGCAGTTTTAGCGTTGGGGACAAAGTCCTCGTACTCTTGCCGATTGTGAGCAACCCGATGAAAGCTCGCTATCAGGGCCCATATGTCATTTCTAGTAAGATAGATGAGTTGAATTACATCGTGAGTACGCCAGATCGAAAGAAAGATACACAATTATGTCATATCCATCTAAACCAGCACCTCCTAAATCACACACTAAAGCAAGACACTATTCGTAACTAATAAAAAAAATCCTAAAGCAAAGCGTTTCAGGAGGCTAGCGCACTAGGGTTATTGTTCTCTTTAGTATGTCAACATTCCATTTCACGCAACCTCCTAAAATTCTAGTGTGTGGCGCTTTAGGATGCTTGTTTCTTCGATTTTAGGAGGTGCTGGTTTACAGTGATGCTAACATGATAAAGGAATATTATGCAAGATCAATTGAGTCCGATTCGGTTCTTAGTGTGCAAGATGTTGATTTTGAAATCAAAAATGACAATCAAAACGCGAGATTAGCGAATTCTGATATAATGAAATATGTGAAATCACTAACAAATCATCTGCCATCAGACGAAGGAAATTCACTCGAAAACTTGATAGTAGAATTCAAGAGCATCTTCGGCGATGTACTGTCGCGGGGCGAGGAGAATCAAGGAGAAACGCGAGACAGTTAAATGATTAACTATGAGTGGCCACATGTTGTGGCGTAGAGCAAACAATTTCTCACTTGAGATTTGACATCCCAAAAGATTTCGGCATGAATGCGGAAACATGTGTTTGTCGGTGCGATGATTGCTTGTAATTTGATCACACGTGTTAAATGCTACTTGAAATGTACATGTAGAATTCTATCCAAGCTGTCGTGTTAGGAAAGTATTCTGTGTGATTTATGGCCTTCCCTATGTCTTATGTTTCGATAAAGCCTTTATTATATAGAAGGCCAAGTGAATGTACGAGAGAAAGAAAACTTGGAGATACGTCAAAGAGTAACGTGAACGACTAGTGATGTTTTAACCTACACAATCACACTTGGGATATTCCTTCTCGTTCGAGTTCTAAGGTGGCATAACTATACGAAAGAATAGCGAATCTTCATAACGATTGACTATTAATTGATAAATACATCAATTAAACTTACTGTAAGCATACGCTTCGCTACATGGTGCCGCGACCCGGGATGTCACTGAAAGAACTACGCCAATCTCGCGCGATCATCGTGCATGTGCTACGAAGTTGATCAATAAAGCTCAAGAACGCAACGACGATACGAAACTCAGTGAGCTGAACGCAATTGTGACTCAACTGTCGACGAAACAGAAACTTCTAGCTGACATCGACGCTTCGATCCTAAGTGTGATTGATATAGACTTGATTGACGACGACACACTATCTCCAGAAGTTGAATCCGAAATCAACGAGGCCGAGGAACGACAACTGCTGATACTGACGACGATAAGTGAGTTGAATTCCTTTATTTCTGGGATTAAAGGGGATACGTCTCGCATATTAGGATCTACTAATTCTATTAGCTCCCCTACTAATGATAAGGAATGTTTGATCTCAAAACAAAGGTGTAGGGCCATTCAAACAATTCGAAAAATAGAAAACGAAGTAAACCGCAACAAATTCAATTCGAGCCTCGATCTTGAGTCTTTATCTAAATTACTCCAACGTACTGAAGACGTTACCAATGAGCTCAGTTGTTTAAACGAACGATTCCTTGATAACATAACGTCAAAGGGCATCGACGAAGATGAATTAGATAAGGAACTAGAAGAAATTGATAGTTACAAAGAAAGGAGCCAAAACCTGATCAGCGAACTCAGAATTACTATCAAGAGCCTAGAATCGCACAAGAAGAAAGGTTACAGATCAACGAGATTACCTGAAATTCAGCTGCCAAGGTTTGATGGTAACCCGATGAAACTCAAGGCCTTTTGGGAAGCCTTCAACGCAACAATCGATAAACATGACGATTTAGAGCCATGTGTAAAACTGACTCATCTTCTCAGTCTATTAGACAGTGATGCAAAGGCCGCGTTCGAGGGCACGATACCAACCAACGAACTATACAAGGATGTGCGTGAGCGCATGATTGAGCGTTTTGGTAGAGAACAGCTTGTAACACTATCTCATCTACGGTCATTGTTTCATTTACCTCCTGCTACGAACGCTTTAAAACTGAAAACGATGTACAACAGCTTTCTCATACATGTTCGATACCTCAACAACATACACGTAGAAGACTGGAAAGAATCAATCTTCATCTCATTGCTGTTAGATAAACTACCCCCTGAAGTAGAATCAGGTGTTACTCGTCAACAAGGAAACAGTGATTGGCAGTTGAAGGAGTTAGGAGATCTGATCGAGATCGAAATTAAAGCCGCTGAACGCCCTAAGTCAATGATTGAACGACCTCAGCAAAGATCAGGTGGGCATATCACTAAGGCTACTGCCGTTATCGCCTCAGGAAACAGGCCAAATATGAAGGTTACGAAAAGGTGTACCTACTGCTCCACGAATGGTCATTATTCTGAAGATTGTCCCCAAATAAAACACGCTGACGCAAGAAAGGAATTCTTGAACTCACACCACCTCTGTTTTACTTGCTTGGGAAGTGGACACACGGTTAAGTTCTGTAGAAAACAAAGGTCATGTAAACATTGTAATGCATCGCATCATCACCCCAGCATATGTTACGCAAAGTACGGTAGACAAAGAAACAATGGAGAGGTGGTTAGTCAAGTTCAAACCGATTCGACAAATCAAGTCGTCCATGAAAACGTCTTATTAGCAAGCGATGAAGAGATATTCATGCCCTCTGCTTGGATTGATATCAAGAATCAATCGTCGAGCACGATTGTCAGCGCCAGATCAATTATCGATACTGGAAGTTACCGTACTAAGATAACTGAGTCGAAAGCACGAGAATTGGGTTTGAAACCGGTTGACCACGTAACCTTACAGATAGGCACATTCGGAACTGATACATTTCAATCCTTTCGAGTACCTGTAGTTGAGATGTCGCTTATCGGTCGTCAAGGTGAAATGATCGAAACTAAGGCACATGTGTTCCGAGTCCTTACAGGTAGAATTGCACGTCCTGGGTTATCTGGTAACAAGTACCCAATTTTAAAACAATGTCATCTTGCTGATCCTCCTCAATCAAGAAGTGAGGAAATCGCTATCGACGTTATTATTGGATCGAATCTCATCAACAAGGTGTATACGAGTAACTCGACTGTGATCTTAGATCAAAGCCTCGGACTCGCTATTCGAGATAGCATATTCGGCTGGATCATTTCTGGACCTACGAAGGAAGAAGACGAGTCTAAAAGTACGACGAACGCTGCATTACTTACAATCGAAAACCCCATCACATTCTATTCGCATCCTGAAAGCTTTTGGAACCTTGAGTCGATAGGCATCACTGAATCTCCCACGCGAAACGATAGGGATGACGCCATCGATCAATTCAATTCAAATATCAAGTACGCAGATGGAAGATACCACGTTCGATTTCCATGGCGGATGGATAGCCCTGAACTCCCTCTCAATTACGAATTAGCTAAAGGTCGATTACGCAGTTTGTGGAATAGATTAGAGAAGGACGAATTGCTTCGCAAAACCTACGATGACGTAATAAGATCACAGGAGTTAAAAGGTGTGATAGAGGAAGTTCCCGACTCAATGACTTTTCAAGGATCAAATATCCACTATCTGCCACACCACGGTGTTAGAAAGGACCACAGCACGACTAAACTACGAATAGTTTACGACGCATCGGCAAAAACAAATAAACGAAATACAAGTTTGAACGACGCACTTTATCCCGGTCCTTTACTCCTATGTGATATGACTGGCATTATACTTCGATTCAGAATGTCACCGATAGCCGTAATCAGCGATATTGAGAAAGTCTTTCTGTCAATCGGATTACAAATGCCTGATCGAGATGCTGCACGCTTTTTATGGGTTAAGGAAAACACGAAACCTCCTTCCGATCAAAACCTACGAACCTATCGATTTACGCGAATTCCATTCGGTACGATTGCTAGTCCATTTCTTTTAAGCGCAACTATCTCTCATCATTTGAGGCATTCAAATTCAACAATAGCTGACGAGATTCAGAACAGCATCTATGTGGACAACGTAGTTATTGCTAAGCAATCGACTCCAGATGCCCTCAAATTTATCATGATGCCAAGGAGATATTCGATAAAGCCGGAATGAATATTCGTGAATGGACCTCAAATTCAAAGGAATTCACTGAATCGATTAATCCAGAAGACAGAGCAAAGGGTGATACAGTGAAAGTCCTCGGTCTACAATGGAATACCACAAATGATAAATTGCACATCCCTCAAGTTGACCTCAAGATCGCAAGTGCAATTACAAAGAGAGCCCTTCTTCATGCTACTGCTACATTGTTCGATCCGCTTGGGTTATTTTCCCCCATCACCATGAGAGGCAAGTTACTTTTTCGTGAATCTAATGAACGCTCAAGCAATTGGGATGAACCCTTACCCCTCGAATTAAGAAGACAATGGGACTCACTTATCATTGATCTATCCGCAATTTCCACACTTGAAATTCCCCGCTACATCAGCCAAGAAGACTTCGACACGATTGAATTACACTGTTTCTGTGATGCTTCCGGTCAGTCATACGCAGCATGTGCCTACATCAGAATCGCCAAAAATGAATCTGTATCAACATCGCTAATACTATCAAAAAATCGACTTGCCCCATCAAAGAAAATCACAATCCCGCGTTTAGAATTACTCGGTGTCATAATTGGTACACGCATTATGAATTATCTCATTGCACAACTTTCATATAGTTTCAATCGTTACTGCATATGGACTGATTCTCAATGTGCCATACATTGGAACAATAGCAAAAAACTTCGCTCAGTGTTTGTTGAAAATCGATTGAAAGAAATTCGAATACTCGATAAAGCAGGATTTCGTTACGTCCACACTACGGATAACCCAGCAGATCTTCCGACACGCGGAATGGCATTCCCTGAATTGAAAGAAAGCACGCTTTGGTGGCAAGGACCAAAATGGTTGAAGCGTGATGAAACGAATTGGCCTCAACACACTATCGACAAGGTAAATCCTGCCCACGACGAGATTGAAGAGAGAAAACAGGCCTCTACAAAATCCTCCGTCCTCACTTCACATTCCCGAACATATCCATTCGATTTGAATCCTGAAAAATTCGTTTCATTAGGGGAGTGCCTACGGAGAACAGCTATCAAACAAAGAACGGAAAACAAAATCACTGAAGAAAATACCCCCTTAACAGCACAGGAGTTAGAAAGCGCAAGGATGCTATGGATTTCATCTGCTCAGAACTCAGATATGAAAGAAACGCTCGATGCACTTAAACATAACCGCACGAATCAAGAAATTCAAAAATTGAAATTGTTCGTTGATGATGAAGGTATCGCACGTTCTATGGGTCGAATCAATAATAGTTCTCTTCCTTATGATGCCAAGTTGCCGATAATTTTACCCAAGAATCACCTTTTCACGAATATGATCATCAAAAGTTATCATGAAGATTGTGGACACTCTGGTACTAACCATACCCTGGCAGATATCAGACAGCGATACTGGCTGATAGCAGGTCGAAAGCAAGTTCAAGCCATAATAACTAAATGTCATATTTGTAAAAAATGGGAAGGAAAACCATACAGTCCACCTGAATTTCCTGTTCTCCCAACTGAACGCGTTTCAAAATGTCGGCCTTTTTCTACAGTTGGAATCGATCACTTTGGCCCATTCTATGTGCACTCAAATTCAAACGATCAGGAAGAAAATAAAAAGGTTTGGGTATGCATTTTCACCTGCGCATCGACCAGAGCGATTCACTTAGAATTAGCATCTGACTTATCAGCCTTAGAATTCCTTAATTGTTTTACGAAATTTATCAGCCGACGAGGAACTCCTAGTCTGATAATCTCCGATAACGCAAAGAATTTTAAGCTTGGACATCAGGTCATTTCGAATCTTTGGAGGGACATGGCTATTCAAGAGTACGCGGCAGAAAATCGTATCACGTGGATATTTATTACGGAGAAGTCTCCATGGATGGGTGGCTTTTATGAACGCCTTATTAGAACAGTAAAGATGGCATTGAGAAAATTATCTGATGGATCCCTTCTCACACAACGTCAACTTGACGTTTTACTGTCGGAAATTGAAGGTATATTGAATAATCGACCACTAACTTATGTAGGTTCTGATATGCGACACGCTCTTCCCTTGACTCCTAGAAATCTTTTAGGAATTCAACCCGATTCTGCTCTCCCACCTATTTGTCTTGACGAAAGCGACCCGATCTTCGAAGCACACGATAGAAGAGACACTCGTCAAAACCTCATAAAACTTTGGAGGCATGGAGAAGCTTTGCTGCATCAATTTTGGACTCGGTGGCAGCGCGAGTATCTCCTGAGTCTACGCGAACGGCCCAGTAAGCACGAAACTGTTAGACGATCAGTCTGCAACTCTGTCCCTACCATTGGAGACAGAGTTATCATCATGGATCGAAATATACCGAGGGGCCGGTGACGATGTGGTCAAATCATCAACACAATACCTTCAAAGGATGGACGAGTTCGTTCGGCACGAATTTCACTGGAGAATGGATCAATCCTCACTCGGCCAATCAAACTGTTGGTTCCTCTTGAATTCGCCAACAGAGAAATCTCTACGACTTCACCAACTCGCATGGGAACAGATGTGACGTATGCAGATAAGACATCTCGCCCACAACGCAAGTCAGCAGCACGCGCTACAGACCAGATACGGCAACTTTCGCTTGGGGGAATGTCGCGGGGCGAGGAGAATCAAGGAGAAAACGCGAGACAGTTAAATGATTAACTATGAGTGGCCACATGTTGTGGCGTAGAGCAAACAATTTCTCACTTGAGATTTGACATCCCAAAAGATTTCGGCATGAATGCGGAAACATGTGTTTGTTGGTGCGATGATTGCTTGTAATTTGATCACACGTGTTAAATGCTACTTGAAATGTACATGTAGAATTCTATCAAAGCTGTCGTGTTAGGAAAGTATTCTGTGTGATTTATGGCCTTCCCTATGTCTTATGTTTCGATAAAGCCTTTATTATATAGAAGGCCAAGTGAATGTACGAGAGAAAGAAAACTTGGAGATACGTCAAAGAGTAACGTGAACGACTAGTGATGTTTTAACCTACACAATCACACTTGGGATATTCCTTCTCGTTCGAGTTCTAAGGTGGCATAACTATACGAAAGAATAGCGAATCTTCATAACGATTGACTATCAATTGATAAATACATCAATTAAACTTACTGTAAGCATACGCTTCGCTACATGGACCGTCTAGTACTGATGTTATTGAGCACGACGTCTGTCAAACGAGTGATATCACTCCGATCAAATCACATCCGTATCGAGTAGGCCCAGACAAAAAGAAAATTATTCAAGAAGAGGTCAATTATATGTTAAAACATAAAATTATCGAACCTAGCAGTAGTCAGTGGGCATCTCCTTGTGTAAAAAGCCGATAATTCATATCGATTTTGCACAGATTATAGAAAATTAAATGCAGTCCCTTTGGCCAGAATCGATGATTGTATAGATCGCATTGGGAAAGCCAGATATATTTCAAAATGCGATGTTTTGAAAGGTTATTGGGGCATCCCTCTGACCGAAAGAGCTAGGGAGATATCAGCATTTGTCACACCAGATGGACTGTATCAGTACCGAGTAATGCCCTATGGCATGAAGAATTCTCAAACTACATTTCAAAAACCAATGACAAGTTTACTGAGATGTATGAAGAATGTCACAGCCTATGTTGATGACATTGTTGTACATAATGATAGCTGGGAGGAGCATCAAAAATCTCTGCGCGAACTGTTTGTCAGGTTGCAAGAAGCAAACTTGACCGTTAATTTCAGCAAAAGTGTGTTCTGTAGAGCCGACGTCACGTACTTAGGACACGTAGTGGGGCATGGAAAAGTCAAGCCAGTAGATGGACATGTTGAAAAAATGAAAAACTTTCCTCCAGCAACTGACAAAAAAGGTGTAATGAGATTCCTAGGCATGTTAGGTTACTATAGGCGATTTTTGCCAAACTTCTCGACGGTTGCATTTCCTCTGACCGATTTACTAAAAATGAACTCAAAGTTTATTTGGACTACTCCTTGTCAGAAAGCATTCGAGTCATTAAAAGCTATGATGTGTGATACACCAATTCTAAATGCTCCAGACTGGAACAAACCATTCGAACTCATGACTGACGCAAGCGACGTAGGCATAGGTGCAGTGTTGACACAGAATATTGAAGTTGAAAAATTTCCAGTTGCATATTTCTCGCAAAAGTTAAATAAGCACCAAAAGAATTACTCTACAATAGAGAAAGAGGCCTTCGCCTTACTCAGTGCAGTTAAACATTTTGAGATTTATATTGCCTCTTCAGTGGGTTCAGTAAAAGTTCACACAGATCACTATCCGTTGATTTTTCTCAACAAAATGAGGTTCAAGAATCGTAGACTACTCGCTTGGTGTTTAACTCTTCAGGAGTTTAACCTTATTGTCTGTCATATAAAGGGAAAAGACAACATTTGGGCTGATGCCTTATCCCGCACCGGTTCCCAGTTTTCTGACAGATCTACCCAGGATCCGTTTCAGAGACCAAACAAATCCTGAGTGAATTAAGAAGTGGTGATGAACATTTTGGTGGTGATTGGAGAACATTTCTTCGCGTTTCAAGTCATCGCAGTGCTCCGATTATCAAGTCTCTTTTATGCCGGGTGATGTGACGAAAATGCAGACTTCTCTCTCTTTCCTCATCAAAACTCGGCAGAAGTGATACTTAGCGTAAATTAACTTTCAAGGCAGCGGCGACCAATGGAGTCGCTTGCATGAGCCATTGATCGGCGCAGACTCTCCTTCCCTTCGCTGACAGGAGGGCGAAGCGATGCCCGGTGACAGGGAGCCGGCGAGTGGCTGGGCGCCAATCATACACTCCAGGTGGATGATCGATCCCACACATTTGGAGAGACATCAAAACTCCCTGCTGACGGACCAAACTCTCTCTCTCTCTCTCTCACTCTCCCGCCTACAGTACGCACGATCTCTTGTTGGGGATCAACGACGCTGCTGCGACCCTTCGGCTCACGAACGCAGTCATTGCCAAGTTGACGACTGTACGTACACTCACATTCTCTGCGAACGCCAAATCGGCTCTCTTAAGGGCCACCACCTGCCTTGCACTTAAATAAACACATTTACTCACAGGGATTTGGCCTTTTTTCTGTTCGTACCTTGGGGAGGTCGTAACAAGATGCAGTATATTTATCTAATATAACAATTTCACGCATTCCACTCAGCAAATGTTGGCAACCCTGTATCCTGTCTATGTGGCATGCCTCTGTAACATTGATCAAAGTTCATATGTCATTTAACTCTGTATTTCAATAAGGATTTATGTATCATTTAATATAGAAGATATTAAAACAGGAAGATCAATGTGGGCTACCTCCTATCGTGCTTGTTAGCTATAGAACTTAGTTGAGTTATATTTCCTTCCTAGTCTGACGTACAAGTCTTTTGATTAAAAATCAGTTAACATTCACGCAGTGCACGAAAGCAACCATCAAATAGGTCAATATGAAATAATGACTGTTTATGGAGAGACGGGATTGTGAGCATCAAAGCATAAATGAGTCCTAATGAAGCAATACTAAATGCTCAGTGTAAATAATCAGGTTTTTACTGGCAGACGGACTAGGCTTTGATTTATGCGCATGATCATATATTTTCGAAAGATGTGTTCGCGAAAGACTTGTCTGTATTCGAACACAAGACATTCTTATACTGTGAGAATGACCATTCAACATTCACTGCTGTTAGTGGAGCACATTTGTGACTGCAGACTGCAATCTTGGAAGCATCACAGAATGCCTGATTTAGCGTAGAACATGCTGGGTCAAGAATAATCAAGTCATTAATACAAGACAATGTCTCAAGTCTGTGCTTCAAAAATCCCTCTGAATATTAGCTATAGAAGCCAATATATATTTTATACAATATATAATAATTATATATTTTAATTTCAATTTTCATCAGTTGTCATTAAACACAGCGTGAGACAATTGAGTTTGTTTTGCATTCGTATTGAACTATGGTCCTCTCGCCCTCTGCCATGTCATATCAAACAGTGAAGCTAATCATCATTGACTTGTTCATTATTTTCCTCTCAAATAAATTTGGATCCTCATCCATCGTGTGGTCGCAACAATTGCAAGGGCAACTTTATCTCTCTCCACCTCAAACGTACTCGCTGAAATAATCTTCTAGATATTCAAATAACATGCATGTATGCATTTATAAGCATTTATATGCATTTATGCATTTATCCCGGCCTATGTCATGATCAAAGTGTCTAAATATGGTCATGATAACTCTTTATCAATTGCTGTGGTATTGGGAACAGGTATAGTCATGGATGAGAAATGCGCCCTAAAATCGCGCCAGATAAACATCTGCCATGCACATGATCAAAATATTGTCCAAGTGACTTAATTTAACTCTATCTGATAAAAAATGTTTCTTTAATAAGACATGTGTATGCTTCGTGTCATCGCTATGTATTGCAACAAAACATACGTTTTTCAAATATCAATTTCTTTGTCGAAAGGTGACGTTGAAATGTCCTTATGTCTGGGTAATTCGTCAAATTGAATGACTGGTCTGTCTTCCAGCATCCGGTTGAACAATGCTGCAAGCAAATGTCCTGTTTCTCTCAGGTCAAAAAACCAGCGATATGTTTTTTATTCAGATAGGAACTCATGTGCCGAATATAAACGAAAGATTTATAGCCTCCGTCGATTGAATAAAGCAATATTTATCGGACAAAATTCAATAAAAGATTGCAGTAGAAGATTGCAGTAGAAGATAAGATGCTTCCCTCGTTGAAAATGTCTATAGAGAACAAATCGTTTCAATATATTGCCGCTGCAGATTGCGAAGTTCGAAGTGCTTTTATCGAAATCTCAAGATTCGCAGGTAAGCATTTATTTGCTGAACCATCTGAATCTTTTGAAATAATCCATCACGTGGTCAAAATCTCTAAGTGCTTGGGATGCATCATGAGATACATTCGAGTACTTCAGTACTCAGTATCTTGATCAACTGCATGTATGCCTTCTCTCGCGACATTATTTAGTGTCTTTATGCAGCAAGCTTCAGTAGTTTTAGTTAATAACTTACATATAATAATTACCTAATATGCAGTTTAACATTCAAGTACGTATAGCTTTAAGAAGAGACTAAAAGCATCTGAGTCCATAACAGTGCAATGATATTAAAGATTGATTAGTCATGATGGAGGATGGATGTTGCAATTTGAATATTTATTTCCGATTTATCATGTACTAATAATAAATAGTAATGAATTGAATAATGTAAGATATTACTTTTTGGTAAGGGAATTTTAAATATAATGAACTCAAAAAACTAGAATATTAAACGGTAAAAGGAATTCCCGAACTTGGACTTTTAAATGTTCACAGCTGTCAATACTTAAGCAACGTGTGTTGTCTTCCACTACTTACCAAATTTTATAGCGCTTTCATTTAATAAAAACGTTGGAGTACTATACTAAGAAGCTGCGCATTATTCAGGTGTCTTGTACTCGTCGCTCAACGCATTTTCAGTTGTCATTTGTTAATCGCTGGCCCCTTGGATAAACAATGGAGGATTGTACAGTTGCTCAAGTTGCATGACGCTTGTTTGAGACGCAGCACTGATCCTCAGCTAATCAATTATTCGTTTTTGTAATACCATTCATGCATGAACGGTTCTTTATATCTTTATTCATCATTTTCCATCTTTGATTATTACAAAACTTCTTTTTGTTTGTTGCAGAAGCGGTTATAAGCAATCAGCATCACATTGTGTATTGCATATCACAATCATGAGAATGCATAAGACAGTTCCCTTCATTTCGGATAATGTGCATACTATAGCATCCACGGTTTGTCTGAATTCGATTACCACCTAAAACATTCTTCAGAGAAGCTGTTTATCTACTCACATACTAAGTTAGGGTAGTTCAAAATGCAAATCTTAAAAAAATTCATCGAGCAATTTTTGAGAAAATTCAAATTTTGAAATTCGGAAGTAGTATGGAAAATACATTTTCTTAAATTTCAAGTAAAATGATCATCATGCACTCTGTTTCATTTCCAGGTATTCTTGCTCTTGCTAAACCGTAAGATGACAATATTGAGGCTTTCTATCGAGCTATTTCTAATTACTTTAAATTTTAGACTTAGTAGGTAGTATGACTAAATACAGATTTTGAAATTCGTTAGTGAAAACTTTTTCAGTCAGATGATTTTCATTTTCTGGCGTTGTGGTGCATGCTCAATTTTCAACTGTCGATAAACCATTCATTTTCATTTCCTATATCTATTGCTCCAGAGCTCAATTGACTGCGTTTATCTAAATAAACTAACTGAAATATATAGAAGACAACTCAAGTCTTAAAACTTCTACAACTCACAATTCATTTCATGTGCACGATCAATCTATATTAAAATCTATTAATTATTTAACCCTCACAAAATATTCCCACGCAATATCCCACGCAAGCAGCCATATCACTGAAAAAATGCAGCAGAAACAGAAAGTAATCTGAAAAAACTTTCCATCGAGAAATAATACTTGAAATAAATTGATATTTGGAGTATTTAGAGATGAAACGGATGGATCTCGAGAGTAAAAAATCAACAATGTTGTAAATCAAAAGATGGGGCCGTTGTGATTATCAGGTATACAGTATAGGAAGCTGACGAAGGATTTTAATACTGGAATGTTCTCATGAAATAATTTCAAATCATAAAATCCGAAACCAGTGGAGGTTGTTTTTTTTCATGTAAGTCAACCTCTCAATTTCTTCACCTGATGATGCTTTCATGCAGAATGAGCTCGCATGCTTCAGTTGCGACAAAATCATTCAAAATAGCAAACGAATACGTTATACCAATGATTGCAATTAGTATTTGAAATTCAATATGACAGCAATATTCATATCATATTGCGTAATAATATAGATTAATATCAACTTATTTGGTGTGAACTATAGCATAAAAGGATTACTTTTGAAAATGTGGTCGTGCAAGAGACAATTAATTGTAATTAGATTGCATTAATGCTTTCGAATTTCTACAGTAGAATCTGCAGTCTAATTGCTTCAAATAAATATCCTGATGATATGGTTCCATTCTAATAAAAGTACCGGTACTATTTATAGTTTCAAGTTTAAACTTCCTTTATGCATGCTGGAATTGTATGAATGTATGCATGATTCATAACTTACATTTTCATATGACGTCACCAATTTTAACAGATCCAAGTGGGAATTGTGATTCATAATGGCCAATTTTTTATTCATTAAGATCTACATGAACTTTGAAGAATAAGTATTGTCATGCTGCCGTGCATATTGCTAGAACTCGAAATCAAACTAAGCATTTTCAATAAAGAATGAGATTAATAATTCACAAATAATACACCACAACACCAGAAACCATTTTCACTTGAATTTTCAAAATCCTTACTTGGTCATGCTACATATTAAGTTTAAAATTTTAATTAATTTAAAAATAGCTCGATAGAAACCCTCAATATTGTCATCTTGCGGTTTAGTAAGAGCAAGAATACCTGGAAATGCAAACAGAGTGCATGGAGAGCATTTTACTTGAAAATTAAGAAAATGTTTTTCCATACTACTTTGAAAATTCAAAATTTGAATTTTCTCGAAAAGATATCGATGAAAGTTTTAAGATTTACATTTTTGAACTATCCTAGCCTAGAATGTTCAAAAACTGCGCTCAGTTTTTCTGGAGAATTTTTTGATGATAATCGAATTCAGACCCACCATCATGATTACAATGCTGAAATACGAAGTTAGACCCGTATCATTTTGACCGGAGTTGGAGTCGCTCCGGCTAGCATCTCGATAAGTTCATGTCTATAATTGACGCAAATATTTGCAAGCATTGCTTCTCATTCATTGCTGCATGCATGTTGATTCAATATATTAATTAAATATGTCTCCGTACGTGTAATGTAGAAGATCACCTTATTTGACCTGTTATTCAGATTATTGCCCGTGAGGGAGATCATATCTACTCCATTGCACTGGAAAGAGAATAAAATCGCTGTCACAACAATACTAGGCATGTGATTTTTAAGGTCAAATGTATTTCCTGGCATGTGAATTTTGTGACAAGTGGCTAATGCATGACATGTGCAATTTTTCTCGTGATGCATAGATCTACTTATTGATGTTGCTAAAAGGGTATCACTGTGCACATTTATCGAGTATTAATCAAACTGTGCTGCCAAATATGTACACATCCAATGGAAATTAAAATCCGATTATGTCCTCTCCTGTAAAATTTCAAAAAATGCCCATGTCAAGTATTTGACCTTTGTCGCAAACTTCACTTGTCAGGTATCGTGTTTGACATTAAAAAAATCACTTGTCATGTATCGCGTTTGACATTAAAAATCACTTGTCAGGTATCATTATGACAACGACGCCCAGTTATGATTGACATTGTCCTGCATTGGCTCTGCGAATACTAAGATAAGTGACCCAGTTTAACACTAGAACCGCCATGATTTCTATATACCTATTACCGCCAGATGCAGTCAAATTGACTGCAACCTCATGATGTGAGTGTAACACCAACTACTGATACTGAAGATGGTTCGTCTTATTACAGAATATTTATTCTATCAAAAACATCTAAAAAACATCACTTGACAGTTTTTACAGGTAACTAAAACGATTCCTGCTGCAACACAAGGACCACAACACCACTTCTTACAAGTTCCGCAAACATTTGAACCTTTGTTTTTATGTTTGCCAACTTGGCACTCCTTTCGCTTTAGCGGTGCTCTTACAAAAATTCTGGACAGGGGCATATTAGCTGTAACAGATCTAGAAATTTTACACAACTGCTCACCCAAGAGAAAAAGATAATCTCGCCTTGAGATTGAATCTCCGCAAGCAATTTTGTACAGAATCCATGAATTCAGCGCAACAATGTCCAGCAAATTGTAAAATACATGCATTGGCCATCTTCTCGAACCTGCCTTCGTAGTATACATGCGCGTCATGCTATCGAACATATCAACGCCGTGCTTAGTCTTGTTGTAAAAGTCTACAGTTTCAGGAAGATTCTTCGTTCCGCCACCAAAAGTACACGATTCATGCATTGACGACAATAAGCAAACTGACTTTTCAGGTTTCGATTTGTAAACTGTCAATGAACATTTATTTTCAGAATTCAAGAAGAATCTTGAGCCATAGCGACTCATATCCTTTTCCCTTTGAGGTAACTGCTCAGGCAATTCTCGGCGATTTTTTCGTATTGTACCAACAATAGTTGTTCTGTTTTCTTCCAAAGCGGAAGCAAGATTCAAAGAAGTGAAGCAATTATCACACGTGATGTTATATCCCATTTTCTTGTACGGTTTTACTAATTCACAGACGACGTATTCAGACAAAGTAACATTGCTTGGGCGACTCTCCTCCTTTCCCAAATAGGGTTGACTGTTCAAGACATACTTTGTTTTGGTATCGCAAAGAACCCAAAATTTTATGCCGAATTTATCGGGCTTATTTGGCATATATTGTGTAAAGGGACATCTGCACTTCGATGGCAAGAGCTTTGCATCAATAGTAAGAAATTCTTCAGGAGTGTACATGTACTGGCTATTGTGTATCATATGTTCCCAAATATCACGAATCAAGCAGAATTTGTCAGAAGAAATTCTATTCCGTCGTGAAGTTTTCTCATAAAATCTGAGAAATCCAATTATCTCACGACATAGTGCTTTTTACAATTGGGATGACCCACTTCTCGCTCCATAGAGCCTCAAGATCCAGTTTGGAAGCTGACGTTGCACCCTGGATATACATAATTCCAATAAGTGCTAGCAGCTCCTCCTTAGAAAATGTCATTCCGAATCACCTTTCTGTCGACTAGCTTCTGCAATAGTACACTAATGAATGTGATTGACAATATAATTATCAAATAGAAGATGAAAGGCAGATAACACATCGTCTGAGGAAATAGATCGTTTACACCGAAAGGAAAGTACAGGTTTAGCGGTAAAGATATTCCTTGACGAAATCGGTCCTCTTCGCTCGCTATTTACTTCTTGCCATAAGGTAATTTTATCCTTACCAAGATATAAGGGCAATTCATTCACTTCAACTTCATTCGGTATAATCGGACTGTTTGATTCATCATCATCTTCAATATCGCTATTCTCATTATCACTTTCAATTGTGAATTCGTCCAGAGTCACTTCTTCATCTCCAGATAGTTCCTCGTTCAACTGCGTTATCATATGTAAGGCAGTTTCCGCAGATATCCGTCGGCGACTTCTTACAGTAGTCATCGTTCAACTGCCTCATGTACTGATTACTGTGTTAGATGTAAACAACGCGCACCCGCACAGACACAGCAGTGAGTTGTGAGAAAAGCAAGAGATATGTTGTTAAATGATGACTCATTACTTTTAATGCCATTAGAACCAAGATATCCGATCTTAGAAGTCAAATTCCAATACATGACAGATTTGCAGTCAAAATGACTGCCATGGCGCTTTTAGGTATAATGCTATGTATTTTCCCCCATAGATATTTCTATTTAAAAATTTTCTCGTGAATTTAATCTAGAGTTATGTGCAATAAATGTCAAGGCTTGTGATTCTCAAAGTTTACTTGGGAAAGACAGCATACATATATGAAAATCGAATGCAGTCATTTTGACTGCAATGGCAGTTCTAGTGTTAATTTCCTTTCTAATTCTTGATAATAGTGACGTGCACTTAGAGATCAATCACTCCATTCCAAAACTATCATGTGCGTTGACAATAAAATTCTCTACGGAACTCGTGAATATATCGCTTCATCATAGTAGTCCGGGAGCTAGCTACTGACACTTTCTTCCTAAGTTCGCACACAAACGACATGATAGCATGGATTTCTGGATCTCCAAACGCTGAATACAAAAATCAAATTCTCAAGTGTCACAGTCAGTCGATTTCAGTTATAGGCAGGGTTACAGGATTCCCATTGGAATCCAATGGTAAAATTTAAGAAATATCAATGGATTGTGAAACACTTGGCAATTTTCACACATTTTCCTTTGCAGAAAAGAAACTATTTATCAGAATGCCATGAAATTTGAAACATATTTGAGCTTAGAACATCAACTTCGATATAAAAGTTGAAGTGAGTCACATGATTCAGTATTTGATGTTTGAGAGTCTCTACAAAATAGGCAAATTTCATGTTTTGACTTAGTTTTAGCGATTTTACTCATCTTGTAGAGGCTCTCAGACATCACATACTGAATCATGTGACTCGCTTCAACTTTTATATCGAAGTTGATGTTCTCAACTCAATCATGTTTTAAATTTCATGTCATTATAATAAATAGTTTCTATTCTGCAGAGGAAGATGTACGAAAATTTGTGTTTTTCGATCACCAAGTGTTTCGCGATCCATAGATATTTCTTGATTTTTGATTCCAATGGGAATCCTTTAACCTTACCTATAACCGAAAGCGACTGGCTGTGACACTTGAGAATTTGATTTTTGTATTCAGCGTGTCGAGATCTACAAATCCATGCTGTTAAGTCCTTTGTGTGCGAACTTAGGAAGAAAGTGTCAGTAGCTCCCGGACTATAGCATTCGAGCACGCCAGAGTTAAATGGCCCTCACCCTTGTGATCGGTCGGGCATTTAGTAATTTAGTAAACTGTGACTTTTAGATACTTGTAGAGAATATCATTAAAACGTTATAAAAGTTAATATTTTCCGAACATTACGTCACGCAACATATTCTTTGAATAGAATTAAACAGCGTTTTCCCGATTAGCATCTGATTGAATTACATACAATTATGATTTCAGCAACTATCAATGGATTTCCTCTGATTTAATGAGCCATTTACTAGTCCAGAGGGTTCATCAGTTTACAATAGATGTGACATTTCCAATGCAAGATTGATTGATTTACTAGTAGTGAGTATTGAAAAAGATATCCGATAGTGCAACCCGGCCGGGTTGACCTTTAGTCTGAAATTGCCAAGAAACACCCTCACAAAAATTTTTTCATGAAAACTCATGAAATTTAATGCGGATTCATGAGATTTTTATGAGAGGTCATGAGGTCATGATAAGTCTCATGATATTCTCATGAGAAAATAGTTCACTCATGATGTTCTCATGATGCTTTGATGAGAATATAATGAGTGGCAATGAGAACATTTATGAGGATAACATCTCATGATGCGTTAATGGGAAAATCATGAGCATTCATGAGGTTTTTGTGAAAACAAACTTATAAGTAGTAAGGTATGCACGGTAGCCGCGATAGGAAAGAGTCATAACAAGGCTTATTCCATGTATAAGAATCTCCAAGTTAAGTCTATAAAGGATAAAAACCAACAACATACATGTAGAATACATCATGGCGATTTCCAACAGCCTTCTCGAAATGATGCATTTGACCTTGCAATTAGAAGTTGAATGCGTGATGTTGAAAATAGAGATATATGCAACAACAATTCAATATTATATGGAATAACAATCATGGTTCGTTATTGCGAATACTGAAATGATATTGGGGTAATGGCGTGGGAATGCTCAGGGGCAACGTGGCGAAGCAACAGAGCCCCTATAACTAAATGCCAGAAAAATAAATTCAGAAGTTTGGAGGAGCAACTGTTAATTCATTAATGAGTTTTTTATGAGACTCATGAAAATTTGATGAGATATTTTCCAAATCGTTCCAAATCCGCATGAAATTTCATGAGACATATATGAGAAACAATATCATGAAAAATCATAAGGAATTTTCGTGAGGACAGTTTCCTAAAAAATTGGCTTTCTCTCTTTTACTTCTTGAAGTTGTTGAGCAGTTACGTAAATTTTAGTGACGCGACAGCCATGAAGCAGAAGTGGTTCCCCGATGTGATTTTTGGTGACCTCAGGAATCATATGTCCTTGCTGAACTTTCCGTTGTGTGTTTGACAGACACCTCTTGACGGTAGTCAGGACGCAGGCCAAGCATGATGTTCATGCATACCTTCCTACATGTTTCTTTCATATTTTTCCAATGCATTAGTTAATGAGCATTTATTTGACATCAATTTGACATATTGACTTGTCTACAAAAACACGATACGATCGGTATTCTTTCGCGACATCGATATCGGTACACTGTAAATCGCTCAATATCAATCATATACGAAGGATGCATGCCAAAATATTTTTTGTATATTTCTGTACTATTTGTATGCGTTTCGTATGTTATTTCAAGTGTGATATGCTTTACATACTAAAGCCATACCAGCACAATGTTAAAGGAAGGCATCAATGATGTTCAAATATGTTGATTTAAGGTCATTTGTCAATAAATATCACACTAATGTTGCATGGTACTTACTACTGCTTTGTAAGTAGTGAGATAATCACATTTAAGAGTCTAGCTTACAATGCTGAATTCGATTTTAATACATGTAGGTCTAAGGCATTTCATAAATAATCAATAAGTATTCAACCATCAACAAATATGCATCGTGTAATTTTGAAATTAAGCATGTTATCAATCTGAAATAAACACACATTATAACTCATGAACGCAAAAATAGTTATATTTGAGATATATAAGTCAACATGATTGCACGAAAGCTGATGTTTGAATGAATTGATAAAATGAAGTGATGAATGTAGATGAGGTTTCTTTTACCTTTGATTAACATGCCAAGTCACCATGAACATATGAGAATCTCGTATCGGATGATAGTTTCATATTGTATGTGAATTTGGAATATGTTTGCTTGTAATTTTCGGATCCAGAGATTTACAGTGTACTGACAAAAAGAGTACCATGCTGTTTGCATTGACACCGACACCAATGGCATAATGTATGAATAGATAGTTTTGAATAAGGCATATTTTACCATTTTCTCCGTTGTCAGGGTTTTTTCTCAATTGACGAACTCTTTATTGAAAGGACCATAGTGGTCTTTAGGGGTACCACAGATTTGGCCACCAATAGGCCTCAATTTGGCCTCAATAGAAATATATGCATAAGTGGATATTTAAAAAAGCAATATTTTAATTGGGGCTTTCAGAATACAATAAGTATGACTAAAAGTGCCACATTGCCCTGGGAACATAATTGCCTGAATTGATGAGTAAAAAACTGTTGCTGATATGATTGCAATGCTGTTCGCAATTAATTAATTAATTGTAATATTATTTGATGTACATGTACATGTAATTGTAACTCAGTGAAGTTGCGTCAAAAGCATACGGAAAATCCTAATGAAATGTACGCATTTCGTTAATATTTTCCATCTGCCTTCTGACGTCCATATGTAAATTAAGCAAGAAGTTTTGTACAAGTGAAATACAAGTCAAATTGATGCATTCAAAATAAGAAGAATGTTCTCATTTTATGAATAGTTTAAGTGGAAGACTTTTTCTGTTCGCGATGCAAGCTGTGATTTTCAGATTTTCTTGCCATCCAACTGAAACAAGATACAGCGAAAACTGTATACAGAAGATGTTGTAGACGAGTCATGCAGTACACGGCAGTGTCAATAAAAGCAGGCCTACTGTTGACTTATATACGTAACGTAATGCACATATAATAAAGCTGATTAAAACCCCAAATTGCACAATCGCCATTCCTATGATACAATGTCTATACAAATGTATTCATGTTGATCATCTAGAATTCTAAAACATCTGGTGGACTTGACATTAGGACGTATATAGTTGACCAAGTGACGGGAGATCAATCTTTCTGAGAAAATTAAATAGGCCTAATCAAAACCCCAATAGTTCGAATAACAGGCGAAGAACAACGTGAACCTCACGAGACATGAATCTGAAATTCACCTATAAAGACATTCAACTAAGAATTGCCTTTCTCCCATCACAACAAAAAAGATTATGAAAGCTCATGAGGCTTTTAAAAAATGGATGCTCAGCAGATGGTTGTCTTTTGTATAATTCAACAAAGAATAGATTTAAATCTAGATGTCTCCTTTGATATCTTGAACAATGTCATTGTGTGGTAGAAGTCTGTAATGACATTTAAATTGCATAGGATTTGTTCACGAAAGAATAAATGTTGTCTTTTATGAAATGGTGTCATTTTTAATCTGCTGATGCAGATTCATCTACTCGTTAGTCAATGACATCACAGGAATGAGAATAAATCAACCTTGCAACATCAAAAGCTCATTTGTTTACCGATGAGCTTGATGATAAGTGGAATGGGGTAAGAATACAGAAAGCACACTTTACTGTAGTTTACGGTAGTGGGCTTCTATTGATCCTTTCCGAATCGTTGTTGATAATAGTGCATCTTGATTAATGTTCACCCCTTGAGTTATCGAAACTTGTTCAAAAGTACACTTCCGAATTGCATAATCTGTAGCGTGTGGATAGAAACATTCCTCAATTTCATGTACCTGAAAGGCCTTTTTAGCATGAGGCCTTTCGAGCTTGCTCTACAGCTCATCATAAGGCGCACATGGAATGAAACTATGACAGCAGATCAATTGAATCGGAATGTAAGAACAAATCAAATTACAAATTCAGAATTCTTGAAAGCATCTGTCTAAATTTCACTTTTCCGAAGAACTCGGGGGAATAACTTGATGACAAAGACAACTGACATTTATTGAGATCAGGAATAGACATCCTACGCCAGGGCACGGTAATGTCGCCGGATAGTTTCTTGCAATACAACAGAAGCGGAGCACTGTGGTTTTTGCTTGCTTAAGGGCAGACGTGGGCGAGGAATGCAAATTAACATTCTTCACATTTTTAGAAAACTTTCTAGTAGAAACATTAGCATGACAACAAATGGAAGCAGACAGAATGAATTTGACAAGTGTAGACCAATCGAAGAGATGTTAAACCCTATTAAAACAAATGTAGTTCGTTAACGTGAAATATTTAGTTTCTATGCATCAAAAGTTCAGCTCCGGATTCCACCCGTAACGTTGACAACTCAGTCAAAAGGTTGAACATTTTAGAAAACGTCATAAAATGATGGCATTTTATCAAAACAATTTTTATCTAAATAAAAAAAAACACAAAATAAACAAATGACATTATCCTTTTTCGTTTTAAAACATTTCAAAAAACATTACTTTTTTTATCCCTACCCAGAATTACTGTAGGCTACAACACGATTAGCGCATGTTTGTTTCAATAACATCAGTCTGTACCACCATAGTCATCCTGATGCTACAAATAGCATTCAAAATTTGAATTTCCCATTTTTAAAAAGTTGATGTTTTAGTAGGTATCTGCTCAAAATTGATGGTGGATAACTTAACACTAGAACTAGCACACCCGTCAATTGACGGGTATTCATTATCTTTTTTGCAATTTCTCATAAACTAAAGCTTTCAGAGCATTGATACTAACAAACTTTTTCTTAATTCATGTAATGTCCATTTTCACAAAAAATGGTTGCCTTCATCTTTTATGTTACAATATCATGATGAGGCCTACCTAGAACGACCAAAACCATCAATTGACAGCTGTTCAAGAATCATTGGAAATTCGTCAAATTTAAATCTATGTACAAGATCCTGCCGCAAGATTAGCAAATTAAAGTCTATGTACAAGATACAGACGCAAGATTAGCAAGCCTTGTGATGGCTGTGCATGTGTGCGCGCAGCTTGCATGCGTTAAGCAATGAAACTTCTTACTTAGCTAGCTTAGGCAGGTGGTTCTAATGTCGAACCTAGAACACTTGAAACAGCGGTGGCATTTGTGAGGGGCCGTGCGCCGAACCGAAGCATTTTTCGAGCTATAGCTGGACCTACATAATTTGCGTCAAATCGCATTCAGTCCGATTCACCATTATCAGCCTTCGTAGAACCTTGTTTGACGAGACAGTTTTGAGGACTATCCTAAAGTGCACAACACAAGAAGCACGAAGAATGACTGGAAGTGAATCTTGGCATATTTCTTTGGAAGAATTGGACAATTGTTTGAACTTATAATCGGTCGTGGTGTAATAGGCAGAGCTGGAAAAATTCTACTGAAATTTTTTAATTCCAATTCCAATTCCGGAGCAGAAATTTCAATTCCAAATCCAATTCCAATTCCAGTCGAAACAGTTCAATTCAATTCCAATTCCAATTCCATAATAAGATTCAATTCCGATAATTGCATGTCGCGTATAGTGTCTTATGTTAATGCATCTAACGTTTGTTCGTTTCAGTCTAACCCATGTGCCCTTATCCTATCCTCGTTGTTCCTGTGTGCCGTTCCCTCCGTCGTTCCTATGTGCGTTTTCATGTTCATATTTCATATTTCTCGTGTGCATGTGTATATGTAACCGGTCAGCCTACATTTTCGTTTCGTAAACGAGGTATTCAATATCTCGTGAAAAAAAGAAAAGAAAGTTAACGGTCTGCAAAGAATCAAACGCTGAGAGAGAGAGAGAGGGATGAGATGCGAATAAATCGATTAATAAACTGATAGAAGAAAGAAATTCAGTGTGCGAATAACGTGATTGTAGATGAAAGAAAAAACGACGATAAAAATGATATCATGAACTCTGACTAATGGTCCATGTTAAAAAAGGAGATTATAAATTCCGTGATAGGAACGAAATGTGGTCGGGTCGAAAGCTAACGAGCAGAGATTAAAGGAAACTCTTTCAATTTTCAAAAGAAAGTGGTTTTATCGTCACGTCTCAAAAATTTGTATAAATAAGAAACGATAAGAAATTTACACAACAACAACACATGCGACATCTTCAGTAGCAGTTAGAAGAACTCCGGGCTCTCGCGGTGTACGTGGTGCGCCCAAAAAGTTTCCGGCCTTAGCATTTTATAAAGCGAAAAGATTTAATCCAATGACGTTTTTATTTAGTACATTATAGCTATTTCTCAAACCAATTGCCGTTCGCGGCCAAACACTTTTCCCAGCGAACTGGGAGTGCCTTGAAAGCATCAAGGAAAAAAGCGGGAGGTAATAGGCCAAAACAGTTTCTTACAGTCTCTTCCAAAGCTGCGGCACTTTCAAAATGGGTCCCGCGGAGATGGCGTTTCAACTCGTTGAAAAGGCAATAGTATGATGGAGCCAAATCCGGGCTATAAGGTGGATGCTTCACAAGTTCGAAGCCCGCGCTGCCGATCTTCTCCAAGGCAGCTCGACAAGTGTGCACTGGAGCCTTGTCCTGAAGGAACCAATGAGACAGACCTCTTGGCTTGCGAACCTTGCTGCGGACCTGCTGAATCAGCTCGCCGTAATATTTACCGGTCACTGTCTCCTGTCTTTGTAGGAAATCCAGGAAGATGATTCCTCCTGCATTCCAGAAGGCAGTCAGCATCATTTCTCTTCGGATCGCTCCAGATCGTTGCTTCCAGACTTTGCCTTCATCAGGCCTGCGCCATTCCAGAGATTCTCGCCTGGATTCAGGTGCGTACAGGCTCAGTTGCGTTTCATCAACAGTGATGATGTTCCTCAAGAAATTATCGCCATGGCGGCGATAAATTTCAAGATTCACTAGGCAGGCTTCACGGCGTCGGGTGCACATCTCGGTGGTCAAGAAGCGCGGAACAAAGCGAGACGAAACCTTGTTGAAGCGCATTTCGTGCAGCATCTCGCCAACAGATCCTTTCGACAGTTTCAGAGACTCAGCAAGCTGTCTTGTTGTCACCTTCCTGTCTTCAAGGACCAGTCTCTCCAATTTGGCGCGGTTTTCTTCGTTGTCAGAAGTCTTTGGGCGGCCTTCTCTTTCTTCGTCAGCCACAAGTTGACGTCCTCTCTTGAACTCGGCAATCCAAAACTTGATCGTCGATTCTGACGGACACTTGTCTGCGTAAGCAAGAAGCAAGTTCGCTTTAATGGCTGCACTTGACTGACCAAGCAGAAGACAAAAACGAATCGAGCTTCGATACTCCACTTTATCCAAGTGATCAAGTCGCAATGAAGTCATCCTTTCAGTGCTCTTTCACGAGTGAAAATGATTTTTGACTAAGTGCGTTCGCTGGTTGAAATCAGATGTCTATGAACAGATGTCAGATCAGATATCTATGATCCTGACCGTTTCTAGCTCTCAAAGAACCAATGTATTGATTTCAGATGTTTACTTTAGAAATTGAAAGGAATTTCTGTCATTGGCCGGAAACTTTTTGGGCGCACCACACATAACTACACGTAACATAGCTACAGAAATAACAGCAACGACTGCCTGCTAGCGAGCAACAACACAGCAGCGTATACGGCAACACATCAGCGAGCGCGATTGAAGATTGACGGTATAAGTGACACTGATATTTATGATGTTATTTGGTGTAAGTGAGTCCGATCGAATTGAAGTGAATTCAACATTAAGAGGTGAACTGTAAGTGTAAAGCTTTTTTCTTTTATCGTTGCGTATCGTATCTATATAGCTATAGTCTTAAAAATTAATATTGTTAATTGTTGTGATTGGAAATTGAATAATAGTTCATGTAATTGAATAATTTGTTGACACTGTCTATATTATGATTTGAACTGACAGGGTTTCAGAAAATAAAGGACCAGCCATTAATTTATAAGTTGAGAGAAGTCCTTGCTTTGATGGTTTTCTTTACTTTAGCAGCATGTGCAAATTTTAGCACATGCTGCTAAAATAAAGAAAACCATCAAAGCAAGGACTTCTCTCAACTTATAAACTGACAGGGTTGCTGCCCTTTAATGCAGCGTTAATTTTCCTCTTTCCAAACCAATTGTTTTTCGTGTGTACAACAATTAAGTTAATCTCCATTTTTTGTGCTTATCCTATCAAGAACTAAATTCAACAATTGCTTTATTTTGATTAATTATCTTACTTGATAAATAATTAAATAACAGATTGAACAAAGATGATTGTCTTTTCATTGTCTGCTTAATCGCTGAAATAACATTGTCCGGGGCTGTAGGTCTATCGAAGTCACAAAAAAACACCTTTTATTCAACTATAGAATAAAGCTACCTCTGTCGATCTATCTCTCTCTTATTTCTGCGTGCAGTTACCACAACGGTCGAGTATTGTGATTTTAATTTTTGTACAAACAGATTTATCACAGGTCTGTCGAAAAAGTGGAATTGAGGTTTATCAAGGTCAATTCCAATTCCACTAGATTTAACCGTTAAACGACGTTGCCTTTTTTACCAGGATAACGGCGTTGTGGGGTGTTATTCACCCTTATTATATTTTCATTTTTTCATGTTTTAGGGGATAGGTAAAATTATCTGATGCTATCAAATAGTTATCGAACAACCTTCTTATGTCATAGGCTACTATATGAAAACATGTTGCTAACGGATATATGACCCTAATGTACATGTATATAAAAAAGCGTCTATTGCGTTAGTACGCTCCGTCTATAATTGTCATCAATACATGTATTTTTGTCCCAGTGTTGAAACCTTATCTTAGTTACAAGTTCATAATAAACAATTAACAAAGCGTATGCGAAATAAACAAACCGATTATAATTTGACGTCACAGATAGGTCTATAGTGAAAAAATAAGCAATCCAAACGTCACGAGCAGTGAGGACACAAAACGGAGGCGTGGTCTTTGCAAACGGAGACAGTACACATGCTGCAACGCATGCGAGTTTTTCTGTCTTGCTGACGGGCACAGTATCGGCATCTCGTAGCCGGGAGAGGAGCGACGATCGATTAATTTCTTGGGAATGAAAAAGTCACACCCACAAGCCGCATGGAATCTTTGATGCTTCATTTTAGATTAGAAAGAGTTGCTCTATGACGAACAAGAGGCATCGCCAATTGGAAGCCCAGTTCACATTTGAAATTGAAATGTGAAACGATCTCTTGTTCATTTTGCTGCATGGTCCTCATAGCCGCCACGACACCGACATCAACAAGCGCCATGAAAACGGAAAATGACCAACGGCGAGACTTGCGTTGGCATCGATACGAGCGGCAGAGTTTATCAAGAGTGTCCACTCCTCCTTTATTTCTGTAACAAAAATCTATTATTTCGGGTTTTTGGTTTTCACAATGAATGGCGTATGAGTGCATGGTGGAAAGCACGAGAGCCGGGACCCTTTTCTTGTCCCAAAATGAACAAAGGACCTTTGCCCCAGACAAATAATGTACAGAGTCCTTTTTCCTTCGCCCGGCAATTGATTTGGCGGCAGGAGGTATCGAGCGATTGTTTCGGCGCATGGTTCCTATTTTCCTATTTTTCCTATTTTCGTATTTGTGAAAACCGCATGTAGCTCATTGTAGCTCGAAATATACAATGTCCTCGAGTAGGATGCCACATTTCCTGGATATCACGGCGACCTGCCTTGAACGAACCTGAAACAGAAAGATCCCGCATGTGACTGCAAATAACTAAAATGTTCATAATAGCCTACATAATTTCTTATCAATGAACATCATCATAGGCGTAAATGTATGTATTATATTACTAGCTTATCAATCAGGACGTAAAAATAGAGTAAAATTCTTCTCTCCTGTATTTTTCTCTACGAACCCATCAAAAAGTCCCAAAAAGAATTCTCCTTTTATAACGAGGCTCATTCAATTCAATTCAATTCAAATATGCACTATATTTAGAGTGGCATTATGCTACGAGGCTTCAAGGCCACTTTACAATTTACAATATAAGAAATAGAAATAAAAGAGATACAAAGGAGAGTCATTTATAAGTAAGATCGATAAGGTATTTCTTCACTTGTTTCTTGAAGGAACGCATATTGTCAATCGCTCGCAAGTTCTGGGGAAGTGAGTTCCAACTCCTCGCAGCAGCTACCGGAAATGATCTACCACCAAAAGTTGGGCATCGATAAGATGGGACCGCAATGCAGAATGAATCTGCAGACCGCAATCGGGATCTTCCAGGCATAGAGGAGACATCCACCAGGGAGCAGCTGAGATAATCAGGAGCACACTCTCGGCGACAACAGAAGGTCAGAACTGATAGTCTATAAGTAATACGTTGACAAATAGGCAGCCACTGTAATTCATTTAACAAAGGAGTTATTGACGAATAGCGGGAAGTGCCGTAAATCATACGGGCGGCTGCATTTAGCACAGATTGTAATCGCTTCACTTGTTGCTCAGGGATTCCATACATGACAGGAATGCAGTAATCCAACTTTGAGATGACCATGGAAGTAATCAATGTCAGGAGTAGATCACGTGGGATATAAGGGATAATACTGCGAATCTGGCGCATCATCCCAAAGCACGATGACACACATTTCGAGATATTTAGCTTGAATGAAAGTTCTGAGTCCAAGAATACTCCAAGACAGCGCACTGAATTTGATGGAAGGATATGAGAGGATCCTATTCTCAAGGGCGCTGTTGGGACAGAACGCCGACGTTTGCCTGAGTGACACCATAGAAATTCAGTTTTCTCTGTATTCAATAGGAGACGATTTGCACTGCACCATTAAACAACATCATCTAGACAACATGCCATCTCGGCAGCTAGATCGTCAGTCGCATTTGGCGAACACGCTCCATAAATCTGCACATCATCCGCGTAAATATGCAACTTGAAGTTATGATCACGAACAACATTGATAACTTCTACCATATACAAAATAAAAAGAAGCGGGCCCATCACTGAGCCTTGGGGCACACCCCAGTTCCACAGCTTGGAATCAGAAGTTGAAGCGCCTACACGAACAGACACTGGTCGATCACTCAAGAATGATTGTATCCATGAAATAACTAGACCAGAAAAACCAAAGGATAGTCTCAGGCGTTGTGTAAGAATTCCATGGTCAATTGAGTCAAACGCAGCGGTAAGGTCCAAAAAAGCCAAAAGACACAATTCACCATTATCCAATGACGAGAGAATATCCGTGGATAATTTCAGTATCGATGTTTCCGTTGAATGATATCTCCGATAAGCCGATTGCACGTCAGGAAACAAGTTGTTTGAGAACAAATAAGTTCGACACTGATTGGATATAATTCGCTCTATGACTTTAGAGAGAGTATTAAGTTTTGAAATTGGCCGGTACGATGCAGCTTGTGATGTATCCATTTTGTCATTTTTCAGTGTAGGTGTGATGACAGTGACTTTCCATAATTGTGGGAAGACTCCAGTAGAACATAAAGACGATCTTTTTATAAAACGCATTATTTTTATTCCTTATGAGATAATATGTCATAGATAGATTTTAATGTAGTAATTTTGAATAGTACTATATAGAGAGAAAGAATAGTAAATTGAATTTTGAATAGTTGCCAAGAAATAAGAACATGACTTACCTGCTATAATAAGAAACCCGATAAAAGCTTTGATTTCCACGAGTGTGACTGGCTTCCAGGCGACTCCACTTGCTGAAGCAACTCTTCGTCCTTCCAAATTTGTGAATAACACGACTTCTGCGAGTATATCCACAAAATACACGAGGAAAGATTCTTCATTTGATTGCACAGAATTAAATATTTTGTTTATCTGCTTTGGTTTGCTAGAAGTGTGATTAATACGAAACTGACGGCATATAGAGGAACCTATTAGGTGGGCAAGAAGGAATTCCTAATACCTTACAGAGATAGGAAAAAAAGTCGTGCGTCGCTTGCGGATTAATGTGAGTTCCGGCAAAGTGCTTCGATTGCCAAAATTCCTTCAGATTCGAAGACTTCAGATCATTGCCCACAAGTTTTCTCCATAATGTTGGCCCTTCCGATCATTATTAAAGAAAGTAGCAGGCGTACGAAAATTAGTTCACTTGATGATTTCACATCCTCTCCTCGGCATTGCTCACTGTGTAGTGCATACATTGAATCGAAGCCAAGACAGGGATGTGTGTTTTGGTGTGTGCGAAGTGATATCACAGCACGCACGCATCTCTCACTGGCTCTGCTGTCCTCTGCTGATAGCTTATTGTTTGTCATTTCCAATAGCAAGTGATACACGAATTATCCATTCGAGAAGGAGCAAGTTGTGCCATTTCGACATTAAGGTTGCATACAATTCTTCCTTTCTAGGAAAGCGCGCGCAGATGAATCTAATTCTGTGTTTGATTGTGGCTGCAGTCCAGCTCGCAAGCTTTGATTTCCGACATTGAAAACATTTCTAGATGACGCACGCCCAACACGATGGCCTGGTTGAATTATTTCCCACGTGGTTCCATTCGCACTGATCATTGCTTCACCACCTACAGATGAGGCGGCTGATAAGAGATTGTCCGACGAGTTTGAGTCACTTTCACTTGAATTATTTGATTCAGGACTACTGTCAACAATTCTCTCAAGTTTGTCGACATCCAATATATCATCGTCGCTATAATGATCACCAGTTGGAAGATCTACGGTAGCGTCATCAACTTCGGCTGATGCAGCATCATCAGGTTCTATGCTCTCAGGAAATTCTTCTTCTTCAGCCAGAATTCGGTTCGCAATTAATCGAGCTTGTCTTTTCGGAAGAGACCTTCTTGATGCAGACATCTCGACAGAATGTGCAACCACATCAGAAACGCACTGAATTTGTTGGCGTATTCGAGAGGAGGGCGCTTTGTCTTGGAAATCGATCACGTCGTGAGACAACTCCACTGCAACCTTCGAAGGGTGCAATTTCTTGGAAATCAGAGGATAGAATTTCTTGGAAAACGATCACGTGAACGCTTGCTAAGTAAATAACATCAGAATTATAACTCTAAACAACTTGGCAGCGATAAATTTCGTTTAGATGAAAAGAAAATGAACAAAAGTATCATTTTTTGAATGGGGTAGAAAACACCCCGTAACACCGGAATCTATAAAATCACTCCTAAATCATAAACCATGTGGAATATAAATCCAATTTTTCTACTGAAAAATATTATAATTATCCAAGAAAAGTCATGAGATTTCAGTAATCGGACTAAAGTATAACAGAAATTGTGTGTATTTAAATATCACTTGGGTGGAAAACACCCCGCAACGCCGTTTAGCGGTTAAATATCGTCAATTCCAATTCCGAATTTTCCAACTCTGGTAATAGGTGCTCGCAGCCTCACTCTCTATCTCTCAACAATCTGTTCCGAATGGGTATGTCCTCTTTTCAACAAAGCAATGCCTCTAATTCGTTTCCTGGAAGTACTGAGGTTTTTGAGATTTGACATGAAAGTTGAAAGAACACAGCGGTTAGCTGAAGATAAGTTCCCCTTTGCCGTCAACATCTGGTATTCTTTCATTGAAAACTGTCAATAGCATAGAGTAGGGATTTATAGGAAGTGTTGATTCAAAAAGTATCTGTATACAGTGAAAATTTTTATATGAAAAGATGCAGTTTTTTGCAGAGATTATGTTCCCGTGGTTCAAAATATTATTTCAGCAGTTAAAAAAGTCAAAATTTTGCAAATCTATTATATACTACCGAGATGATGCCCCTATATAAGTAGTATGAAACAATTTGGATATCAAAAGGAATGAATGTTTGCTAATAAGCATCGTAACTAAGTGGAAACCAACCTGATTATGAAGGGAGTTTCATGAATTGCATGATAATGGAAGTCTTCATGAAAAAGTCGCGATATTATTCTTGCTTTCTTGGCTGAAATTTCAAGTTTTTGATTCAATTTTACCGGTATGTCTTTATGATTCGATCACTAAAAGTGATTCATGTTTCATTTCATGAATCTGAATAGTGATGTGGACCCATTAAAAAGAGTTAATTGAAATCATTGTCTTTGATTATGTGATTTTGCTCTGCCTGTGATATGATCACGCCTAGGAAAATACTCTTGAGCATGAAAGTAATATAGAAACCCATCGAATTGCTAATTATCTCCAAGGCTGTCATGACACTGAGAATCTGTGAAATCATCCCTTCTACATTACAATCATGATCACTCAATTCCGAGACAATTTCACCAGAACCGCAAAAATTTGCATATCTCACACTTGGTAACAATTACCAACTATTGAGTTCATTTAATGAAATCGAAAGTGTATACAAATTGGGGATTTAATAAATGCGGACTTACTACTCTACCTAATATATCTACTCTATGGGCAGAAAGACTTTCGCATCAGACTGCTGTGTCAGTGTTGATGAGCAGCTTCTTCCCTGTAAAGCTAGGTGTAAATTTATGCAGTACAGTGATTGCCACAAAGCCGGACACTTTCGGCATAAAGTTTTGGCTTGCTGATGAAGTTCAATGGATTTTCTTATTCAGGCCGAGATGAAACCAGAGAACCTGATTGTGGTGTCGCCCCTGACACAGTTATGAAGTTGATTGTTCCCCTGTTCAATAAAGGATACCATGTAACTAGTGACAACTTTTTTTACCTCGGTTCCGCTGACAAGAAAACTAGCAAAAAATGCATGCACTCTGGTGGGCACAGTACTAAATAATCGGTGTGAACTGCCTGAAGAAGCAAGGTTTGGAGTTTCTTCAAAGTGTAAAATATTTGCATCATACATGTAAGTAGAATTCACGATAAGAGCAAACATACATGGAAAACACTCTACCCGCCAATGGACGTGTCCGGTCGTTCTAGGTAGTTAGAAATCTTGACCGTTTGAGTGCCAAATAAACGATGTGTTTTTAAGTTATCACATGTAAGCGTCTTAAGGCAATTGGATTGCTAAGCGGATCTGAATACAACTCAATGAGAAATTTCTAAAAATGAATGTAAATTGTGCACAATTACAGAGGTATCCTCAAATAGAATGAATATTTGAATGCACATGTCAACGATGTAGATGAATGAACATATTAATTACAGCATCATTTGTGCTTTGTCAAGTGCCTATAAGTGACTAGAATTGATAAGATGCTTAATGTTGCAGAAAATTGGCCAAAAAAAATCGTCGATTTTTCGAAAAGCACTTCTAAATTCAAATTTTTGATGCTCGCATGTGGCAAATTTTATTATATTCATAAATAAAATGTGAAAAAATGTAAAAATGACTGAAACCAAAAAATTCCCCTGGGTAAAGCAGAGCTGCGCGGTTTTCATGCAGCAGTTGATCAAAACAAATTGTTTTTCAGAGTGACCTGCTTCAATTTCTATCAGATACTCAAATGCTTCATTTTTTTCAAAAAAGAGGGAATCAGATTTTTGTATCTATTTTGGGCAACTCCTATCTCCTGTTGCAACAAGTAGAATGATTTTCGTCATAATTTTTTTAAGAAATTTTCGATGAATTTTTTCTCTCTGTTATAGCTTCAATTTGCTTTTTTGAAATAATGTCTATAGTCAAGTAATAGGAGCAGCTATAAGATTACATCTTCTAGCATAAATTTAATACACCAGTATCAGATTAAATTTGATAGAAAATTGCAAGTACAATTCAAATAAAGATTTTGAATCCATATGGGTTGAAATCAAATTAGATTAGACCAAGGTATAAGGGTTCCTTTGTAGAAAAGAGTCGTCACCACTGAGTACACTCCAGTACACAAGCAAATTGGTATTATTAGATACATATTTAATTTACATCAAATATTATAATATTATAAATTTAAATATTAAATACTATAATATTATAAATTTAAATATTAAATACTATAATATTATTAATACATTAAGGAAATAATTTGAGAATTGCAAAATATCGAGTGACCCATTACGTTAGAGAAAAATGGATATCTACAACAAAAGATAGTCATTCTGGCCTGAAATATTCAGAATTATGTGGTTTTGATGTGGTTTTGAGAATACTTTGAAATCATATCTGAATTTTGATATTGAATACAATGACATCAACATATTATTAAAATTTCGAACAAAAAATCACAAATTAGATTTCGTAACTGGCAGTTACGGAAATTGACTGCGATATGAAGAGCATTTATGTGAGCTATGTGATAATTCGAAAGTGGAGACTCAGTATCATTTCATGATAGAATGCTCACTATATCAAAATGTACGACAAGAAACAGCGCCTTTGTTATGCAACTGCAGCAATACAACAGCAATAAATTGATGAATATTTTAACTCCAAAACTGGCAAAATCCATCGCGAGGTTTCTCAAAAAAGCAAACGACTTGCGAACGATAACTAAGGAAATCACTAATTAATAAATATGAAATCTGAAAATTTGTTTTCGTCAATTCTCCTCTCCTTCCTGTTCAGAATATCTTTTAACAACACCGACCGCACGCTGTTTTCAGCCATCAGGCTATGTTTTTGTGGATATTACGTGAGCGCACATGGTCCTGTTTTCCAATGTTCTTGGAAATAAACATTTTTGACTTTGACTTTGACATCATTACATACATATTAAATGCATATGTTGTTAAATACCATTCTTTGATCACTAATTGACATGCACATACATGGCAATGCTGATTAAAGGTTTTAGACTAAACAGATTCAAAGAGATAACTGAGCAGATAACTTTCACTTCTTGTCAACTTCTCATTCCTTGGTATTTCCATTGTGTCAATCACTGTTTTGAACGAGCTTTCTTCGTATTAGAAATAACAATATGTATCACAATAACATCCGTCTGTCGTCGTGCGCTACTGCAAGCAAAAATTCTACATTTCTGTGTCATTTGTCCTTGTGGAATGATGGGTATTGAATGCATCGTTCATTATTTTTCTCCATCATTTTAAATATTTGTGTGATAAAACTTTAGTAACAAATCAAAGAATCTGTTTCATATCCCATTTTCATAAAACTTGCAGCATCTTATACTTCCCTCTTTCTGTATGGAAAAGTTATGAACTTTAGACTCCTACATTTTCTCGAAATTGCTTGTCATTTGAACAGGTTATTCCTGACAAAGCGCAAAAATATCAAAAAACGAAGAAAGTAAAATTGAGAGTATTCCAACCTGAGGAATTCAGGAATTCATGGAGATTAGAATGAATCATTTTTCACAATGCTCATATCCAGTACGTGAAATAGTGATCCATTATGTAAACTGATAAGAATAACTCATGTTTTCTTTTTGTTTCGATAAATATCGACTGATAGATTCCTTCTTCATTTCCACGAATTGTAAACTGCGACTCGAATCACTTGAAAATTTCGCTTTCTGCATCATCCTAGAAAAATTGGATCAGACATCTGCCAGCTAGAGAAAATAGACAAAAGGAGCCTACATATGCCTCCAGGTTTGCACAATTCACGTGCTATATATAAATCAAAATTGATGCCATCAATTAGATTCTTATAAATTATCGAGGGAAAAGTAGGAAAATGGAGAGATTACCATAAGAGCCCGTGCAATGCTTTTCTCATGTATCTCCGCAGTGGCAATCTGCGGTTCTAAGCATCTTGAATATGCCCATAAAGAAGAAGTACGATCTAAAGATACCCAAGGAATTTAGACGATCAGGAAATTTCTTAGAGTAAACTTAATATTTTACAATTATTCCGTAAGGAGAAAATGAGTAGTATTGACAGAAATTTTGAATTTTTATGGTCTGTTTGATATCAATGAAATAATAGATGACTATGAGGTAATCCACAGACATATACTTATGAAATACTGTGCTCATATTCCTTCGTTGGCATGTTCCTTCGTACTCATATTCCTTCGGGAGGCTCTTCATTATGTAAACTTTCCACAAGGTTGAAAAACATTCGATCCTCCTAAATTAAGACGACCTTTTACTTTTTGCGAAGTAATATTCCCCGACGCATCTGGTGGACAGTCTCAAGAAGCAAGCAAATACAAAAGACAAAAGTACAAATACAACGGCCTTTCTAATGAACATCGAATTCTTTTTGTTTATTTAGGACAGAAAGGTGGAAATTGTTGTTGTTAACAACACAGCGAACTAGTGATGAAAATCTTTCTGTGACAAATCAACAGATCAAACCCCTGATGCATTCAAAATTGTTTCATTGATTTACATAACTTACTCGAAAGAAGAGAGTAGATCCCACAGCACGCCGTGAAGGAGTAATCCATGGATTCATTAGGATTCTGTACCGTTCAAGCGCAATTGCCACCATGAGGAATATACTCGCGGAATAAGAGAATTGGGCGGAAAAGCGCATTAGTTTGCACGGGATCTGAAAGAGTAAACATGATGTAATGAAGACTTGAATTATAGGCTCAGAAATTGAAATTGTACTTGTTGATTCTCTTACGTAGTTATTTTTTTGTCATTTATCACTAATTTGTCAGAATCATCGTTCAATAAGGAGATTAAAGATGAAGTTGAAGCTGGTCGGAAAATTGAAAATTACTCGAGAAATTATTGTTCTATTTATTAATTGGGGCTGTGTATTATAAAATGAAGCCGAAGTGAACGTTGTATCTAATAAGCCAAGCCTGCTAAATATTTGACTCAGGGGCGACGTTTCGGCCTCATCCCTTCTCTTTTTCAAAATCTTCACGTTTATCTTTCAGTGACTTTCCGTAACTGTTTTTTTTTGCTCGTCTAAGCTGCTTACTGCGTTGCGCAACAGTAGGAAACTCCTGAAATGAATTTGTTTATTTTTTGCATAAAATGAGCCTAAAGCCTTCTCCAAGTGACATTTCAAAATATGATAAAAGTATAATAGACATAATGTATGATTCACACATTCTACGTATGCAACCTTGACATTTTCAGTCGTGAATTACGCAATGTTGATGCTACTTATTCAAATCATAGCAGGATTTAATATGTTACCGAATTGGAAAGAAGTGTGCAACAAATTTTCTGGCAAATCATTAGGTCGCAGCACAGAATTAGATTGTTTAACTGTTTCAGTGCAAACTGATTCAAAACGATGGCACATGCGGGAGTTTACTAGGTGGGCAAAAAGAAGTTTTCAATTCCTTACGGAGATAGGAAAAGCCTGCAGATTGCTACAAATTCCATCAAATTACTTTGATCGCCACGATTCCTTCAGAATTGAAGAATTCAGATCATTGCGGACAAGTTTTCTCGTTAATCTTGGTCCTTACGATCATTATTATGGAAGATAGTGATGTGGTGTCCGTGGCACAGTGGTTGCGTACTTGGACTAGCGATCTCATGGTCCAGAGGTCGAACCCGGAAAGTGTCATTGGAAGTCGGCAGGAAGGGCATCCGGACTACAAAGCACCACAACGCTCCAAACAAAGTCTGACTTAAGTCAGCACCGTCCAAGGCCCCAGTAGGGGTAAAAAGTGACGTAAAATCCGTAAAAAAAATAGCAGTCGCACGGAAATTGGGTCACCTGATGATTTCACCAACCTCAGCATTCCTCACTCAATGTAGCTAGACATCGATGTTTGACCGAAATGATACTACAACACTCTCGCCACTCACTCACTGGCTGTTGTCCAAAAGCCGGCTGATGCTTATTGTGTGAGAGAGTGTTTGCCATTTCCAATAGTGTGCGCTATACAACTCACCCGCCCAGGTAGCGAAGACTGCCGAGCCAATTGTCTGATTCTGTGGCACGCTGACTGACATGCCCATGCTTAGTTATTTACTGCGTAATTGTGATACTAATTTCATTTTTGATTAATTTTAAAAATCACTTCGAATGAATGTGTTCTTCACAAAAGTTGTTTAATTAGTAAAGAGCATACTAATTAACCCATTAATGCGTAGCGTGGTCTATAGCCTGCAATTAATTCCTTTGTGTCCAAAGAGATCTATACACTGTCTTCTTCTTTTTGGTGCTTTAGAATAAATATACTTAACTATTGAACTTTGATTGATAGTTAAAGTTTTTTTATGTTTGATTCTTAGTTTTTTATGAACAAATAAAGTGTTCCAAATCTTAAAGAATGATATAAAAATGACTTGAACTTGAAGAAAGAGTTCATATTTGCCTTTACAGTAAAACTTCAGTAAAATTTCAAAGTTGCTGTGGAATATAGTCCACGTTAATCAAATAGGAGTACAGACACGGACGATAAAATTAATTATGATTATGCAGCCTAATGCTTCGAGGATCGATATTTGCGGTACTAATTCACTCAATAATAATTTACATAACATCAATTATTGTAACAAATCTAATCATTTTACAATGCTCAAGATATGAGAAAAGATCATATTCTTCCAACCACTCATTTTTTTCAGTATCTTCAAACCAAGACATACTGATTGGAAATTTCTTCTGAGGCTAAAACTAGCCTACTATCCATGCATCTAAATAATGTAGTCCACTTCAGAAATTTATGTTCTTTGTACTTTTATACAAAGCACTTTATAGTCTGCTAATCAAAGTGATGCTTGTAGAGCGCTATTGGTCCACTGTACAGCCCCATGCTCTATCTGCAACCTATGGAATATCGAATACATGCAATTTGCACATGTAGATATATCGATGTGATTGTGCAACTACATTAGTTAACATGAATCTCATGGCAAAGACTGAATTTATTCAATTTCACCTACCATGCTACTTCCTTTTATGTAAACCTACAGAGAAAAGCGTTTGCCATACCTAATGGTTGCTTAATAAAACTATTGGGGGTGTAGGCCTAAATTTTTAAATTGTTAACCGCATGAAAATGACACTTTAACACTGACTGAGCAAATCGGAACTCACATAAATTATTGAGTGTCAAATTGTGAAAGGAGTCGAGAGTTACCTCTCACACATGAATCTTATATAATATATTGGCACATGCATGTATATTATACATGCAGCACAACCACCTTGCACATGTACATGTACCATATGGTAAACTCACAAAATTCTCGCGCAAACAAACACAATATCCATGCAGTGTCCATGCTCACATAACGTATTTGATTCACATGATACATTTCCTGATTTCATCGCTCAGCAACTGTGTGCACTGACAATGTAGTTGATAATTGAACGAGTTAAATCTTGGGCTTGGTTCTGCCTTTGGTAGACTATAATCCACAGGTCCAATTTCTGTGTTATAATGTCAAAAATCAAAAATTGACAATCATGTGATATAACGATTTAAATAATGTGTCTCTAGCATAAATATCATAGAAAAATGAGAGAGCTGTCTTTCCAGGCATTAATGGGTCAACTGAAACCTCACATAATCATAAGAGGACACATGTAGCTTCGTTTGATTGGCCCAAGCTCTCAGTCATCGCTCAGATGCTGTTTTGCTCTTAGAACACAGGAGTTTTCAAGAATATATCATCACGTCCTCCTAATCCTATCTTCCGACAGGTTTTGCTAGAAATTGAGAAATACTGCTAGCATTCTACCGAGGTTAGCTTTAGTCATGAGAATGGTATGCGAGTAAATTTCTGTCTGCCGGTAGAAGAAAGGCTATATACTGTAGTATAGAAGAAAGTAAGCTGTAATGCAACTTGCTACGCATCACACGGCTTCCAAAATTGCATGAAGGAATTCGTAAGTCACTCTAGCACATTATTCTTGCAATTACATATATATTGTATGTTCTTCCACCAGCCATGCGACATGAACTCATAGTCATGTTGCAAAGTGATTGCCTTACCCGTACAAATATAAGGAAATAAAAAGGGAAGGACAAAGAAGTTGACTCAGCTATGGCGAGAACAATAGAGATGCATTGAGCTGAGTTACTGCAATGCCAGGACATCACCTCACACTTGAATTCACAGCGCCTGCTCCATTGCATCAATCACCCACTGCTTCTATATGTGCAATGCTAAATTGATCGATGACGGTCTAAGACATATGTAATTCCTTATAATGTCAACGTTTGCCATCCTCTCCGATTGTGCTTTGAGTCGTGACAACCTTTTTGCGTCGTCTCCCACTGTGCTTTGAGTCCTGCCACCGCTTGTCATCCTCCACGGCTGTGCTTTGAGTCCAGCCAACGTTTACCCACTGTTCGATGAGCCAAAGATCTACAGAATTTTGACAGTGATCACTGAACTCTTGATTTAATCAAAGTACTTTTTAGTAACATTAATCTGGTGTAAAATCATCTAGTAAGCTATTGCCATGTATTGAATTATATGTACATATTTTAAACGAATTACACGCAATATGAATTTCGTGTTGGATGCAGGCAGTGTGGATTTCGAGTTCGGATCGTGTCGTGTTTCGGCTGAAGAATTTCATGTCGTGCTGACAGTAAATTGCAGCCAGCTTCAGACGTTTGCACCATACACTGCAAGCTGCAAACCGTCAAACACAATGAATCTATCAGTTAATCTTCATAGAAAACATCAGTTGCTATCAAATGTCGTTGATGTCTAAATAGGAGCTTTGACACCGTCTTAATGATTGATGACGCTGACGTTGAAATCAGTCAGAAGCAGAAAAACAGAAATTATTTCACCGAATAGTTTCTATTCAGTTTGTAGATCAGCAGTTATATGAAAAAGCTTTTGCGAATAGTATGTATATATTCGTGGAATTCGAAGTGTTAATTTCGAAGGTTGCGGTGTCGAATTGATACAGTTTTATTATTCCCGCGATTACTAGTGAGCTTAAGTGCGCACATCTATCGAACATGCAGCATAAAACATTCAAAAAGTGTGGCAGAAGAAGCTCACGACGAATTTACATTTTATTGTCTTCTCAAATATGGATATAAATCATTGCAGCGAAATAAAGATAGGAAACTATTTCAAAACGTCCTGGTGTAAACGTACTAAAATGTCAATTTCCTCGCAGCTTCCACTGATACGTGATGATCTTCAATTTATCTTCATTTAAAGCATTCATCTGCAAATACATGATTTATTCTACCGGAAACCCGCAAGAGACAAAATACATTTGTTTTATCTCTAGATGTTTCAAGTCATTTTCAAATTATGATACAGGAAGACAATTTGAATAATACCAATTAATCAATTGTACGTAATGTAAAGTTTGTCTGCGTGAGAAAGTACAGCATTCTCGATTTTCATTAACAGATTTCATGCTGAGCGCCAACTTTACAATATTGCAATGTTGTTTATCAAAAAATGTTGTACTGTAATTAATATTATCATGCCTGCTCTGTTATTCACCTCTTCGCTGTTTTTGTGGCTACAGAAATCTCGAGAAGATGATTACGAGAGGTTTGAGTAGCCTATGTAGTGCAGTCATAGTCTGTAGCATAGGAATTTTAAATGCAATAAGTTTCAGTTTATTTTATCAATCCTAAAAAAAGCGGGCATAAGCTGTTAGAATATTTTAAAAAGAGAGAAAACCTCTTTTTGTATTACTTTAATATTTAATGCTTCTCCAAAACACTTTTTAGCAATTTATATACTCAAAGAAAATACCGCTCGCTGACTGACTCTTTATTTTCATGGGTACCGATCATGATTAAAGGAAGTCTTACAATTTCGCAACCGGTCGTTGATGATGTGCAGCACTTTCGGACAGCCTTATCTTTTTCACTGCACAATGCCACATAAATTGAATGGAGTAAATCAAATTAAATCAAATTTTTATGTAAAAGATGTGCGCCTGATTATATAATCAAGAAACACGCAGATTATTTAGAGCTGTTACTCTAAAGGCGCATTATTCATTTCACAGTTGAAAAGACAAAATAAAGTGCATTCTAAAAACATAAATTTGATATGAATCATTGGGAATATTTCTCATATGGTGTTGGATTGCAATGCTGCAACAGAGACATCTGGAGAGAAATAGTCTCAGACATCATGTTAAACACAGATCGTTTCCTTTCTTCAATGCTGCAACAAACGGTCAATTTAACACACGAGCTTTGAGCATTTCCAGCGGAGATTATCTGGCCGTGATGATTTGATTTGCACTTTCCATAGCAGCACAGAATTCTCACCACTCTCCAGCACTATTCATTCGGAATGTGTAATTGAGCGAACAGTTACCTCATGAAAAAAATTGCTGGTGTTTGATTAACCGACGATCCTTATTTCTCTTCACTTGTCAACGATCCAAAAACAGTTCTTATCGTCAAATCTAACGAAGATAAAACTGTTCGTTTCGATTAGTTTCAACACGATCAATTGAATTATATTCTTAACCTTGTTGGCTTCGGAAGAGTACATGTAGAGTGGCTGATTACATGCAGAAACTAGTATTTAAGGAATTTATCACTGATCATTAAAAATGAAGGAAAATTGCCAGAAAAGCTATAGATAACTATGATGTGAAGGAAGGAATACAAATATATGAAGACATTGTATTGGGCACGTAACACCAGTTTACAAGGCACCAGTAACCCAGTAATTAAAAACTGAATGGAATAATAGAGAAAAAGTATTTATAATTACGCAGTTGCTGTTTATAGCTAATCTTCGTTTTTTTCAATCAAAGAAAAAAGCTTTGCTGCTGTTTTACTTAAAATTATGTTTTCTCTTCTCTTAAGCTTTCGCCACTACCGGTCTTGTCAAAAGTGTAAGTGGTTGGACATATTAACATAGCAAAATACAAAAATGTTTAAAAGTCAAATAGATAGAAAAGTCTAGGAAGGTATACTTGCTCAACATGTTTGAACAAATTCCAACTGCACGAATAGACTTTCTATTGCACTAAACCATGATGAAATAATATGAAATAATATTGGACACCGAAAACTTCCATTTCAACAAAGTATAGTCCCTGCATTTCCCGAAACAACTATTGTATTGAATTCTTCCGCAACATTATATTTAAGAGTTTCTTTAAAACAGTTTGCGAAACAGATGTTTTGTAAGACACAATAAACTGTTGGAATATTCAACAAAGAAGCCCGAATATTGATCATTATCAGTATTGAGACTACAACTGCAACATAAACGAAATATATGAACAGGAAAAACGAAGAAGAAGGTACGACAACAATGCGACTATCAACCGGGCAGAAATGAAAATCGAAAAGAAGTTGACAGGCACAGCAACGAAAGACAGAGAGGATTAAAGGAAGATGAACGATACATGGTAACGAGGACTGACAGTAACAATTCACACATACAACACAACACACTTTTTTCAACAACACAACAAATTTTTGAATATGTCAACATAAACGGCCTCAATCATGTCAAAATTTTCAATTCTGATTTAATGAAAGAAACGGAGAATGCTTATATAATCTTATTCTTGAAACTCCTTTAGATAAAATTGATAACTTTATTATCAAAAATATTGATACCGATTATCAAAACTATGTAGGTCATCACTGAATAGAGAAAAGCGAATGTAAATTTGGGAGAAACATAATAGGAATATTAGTTTCACCGACTGAAATCAGCAATTGAAAATAGAGTAAATTATAATGGCGCAATCATGACTGACAAATTATCGAGTACTACCTTTAAATGCATGAAAGATTTTTACTTAATTGACTGCTACAGGGGTGATAGAGAATCAAAATATACAGAAAGAGCTTTTTTTAAAGTCATAAGGAATTAAACCGGGTTATATCCTTCATTACAATATGGAAAATGCAACAGTTATCGGATATTTGAATGGATGCATTGGATTTGAAAATGACAACTCACATTATGGTTTTCTGATAAGAATAGAAATGATACAGCCTTTAACAATCATGGTCGGTTTTTTAAATTTTGCAATGAAACTAAATTGATTATAGCCTATATTTGTAAGAAGAAGCAATTTACACAAGAGGCACCAATTAATTTTCCCAATTGATATTTAACTGAAACTCAAGTAGAAGAGAAAAGAATGAGCGAAAGATTGATTACCCTCTATAGGGCTTACTAATATTATTATTATGCCATTATTCACAAATTACTTTAGCTTGTGCAAGATACAGTATAATAAAAATGTGAGAAGCATAAGAAAAATTTCCTTGTATACATATAGATTACATGTAGATGCATTTATTCATTTAGTTGACCGACCTTGTTATCTTAAACCGATCGATTATATTTCTGGAAGCAGAACTTCATGTTTTGAAGTAATTTCACATCTGTCTTTATTACGTATTGTCCAGTATTGTCTGTTTCGCTCATCAACACAAGTGACTTGAAGTCTGTCTAATTCATTTCATGTCAATGAAGATGTTCGGGGAATCAAATGAAATTCTTGGTAAGCATGAAATTCATGCTCGTATTCTTTAATCAAACCGAAAACTTTCAATACAGTTACCTGATCACGTCTAGACATAAGTTAGACTATGTTGGGCGCATGGATTGACGTCTATGAGTACGACAGGGTTAACATGAATTCAATCAAGTATATTAGCGTCTAATTGAAGCGTGGTATTCAATCTCTCATGACATGCATGATGTGCGGAAGCCAGCATCAGTTTTGCAGCGAAAGGGGCTGAAAATGAGACATGATAGGAAATGACTTGAAGATATTCCATGACAGAAATTATGGTTGTGGACATAGAATGCTTTACTTGATTAGACAGACCATCTAAAATCTCTTTTTTCCGAAAACTTCAAACCCTTCTTCCATTGGATTTTGCGGACTTTTTTAATTCTGTCTGAAAGAACAGGAACTGGGTGGAATTCGTTCGTTTCACAGCCATGCACGGTTCTGTCAAAGTCTCCTTTCGACCACGTACCCTGTAAAGCTTGTGATGGCGACTGAGAGAAAAGGAGCTTGAACTCCTCTGTGAACATTTGAATAGTCACTTTGAATGAACACTAAAAATACGAGACATTTTTTTTCGGTTGCCAATAGATTTGGCGTTTAAGAGGTTCTAATGGACGTCTTGATACCAGGGTTGGCTTTTTGCCGGCTAATGCTTCCTTTTGCAAGGAAGTGGCAAAATCCTGGCAAAAACCAGTAGAATCGGGTAAAAACCGGCTAAAACTAGAAAAGCTGGGTCAGATTCTGGCCCATTTTTGATGCTGTTCTGACAAGGTTTGACCCATAAAGTAGGGATATGTAGGTAGAGTGTCGACTCAAACAAGTATCTGTATGCCGTGAAAATTTTTATATAAAAAGATTCAGCTTTTTGCGGAGATTACGTTCCCGTGGTCCAAAAAATTATTTGAGCAGTTTTAAAAAAGTCAAAATTTTGCCAATTTAAATACTACCGAGATGACTCCCCGTTGTAAGTAGTATAAAGCAAGTTGGATATCGAAAGGAATGAATATTTGCTAATAATCATCCCAACTAAGCAGAAATCAAGCTGATTATCAAGCAAATTTCATGCTCCACATTATAATGGAAGTCTTCATGAAAAAGTCGGAATATTATCCTTGTTTTCTTGGCTGAAATGTCAAGTTTTTAATTCAATTTTCACCGGCATGATTTTATGATTCACTAAATTCATGTTTCATTTCTTGAATCTGAATAATGATATGGACCCCCATTTACATCTTTCAAAGTTAATTGAAACCATTGTCTTTGATTATGTAATTTTGCCATGCCGGTGGCAGCTGCTGTTGCCTGATCACGCTTAAGAAGATTCTCTTGAGGCTGAGCATGAAAGCAATAGCGCAGGTCATCGAGTTGCCAATCTAATAAACATTACCTCTCCAAGGCTGTCAGACACGCACTATCTGTAAAATAATATCATTTCCTTCTGCAATGCTATCATGATCAGTCAATTCCGTTGTAATTTCTTCAAAACTGCATAAATGCGCATATCTCACATTTGGAAACAATTCCGACTGTATCTCCTTTGAGTTCATTTAATAAAGTCGAAAGTGTATACACATCGGGGATTTAATAAATGCGGAGTTACCGGTCTACCTAATATACCTACTCTATGGTTCGACCCCTACGCCACGTATCAGGCTAGTAGTGGAAGTTAACTCCGATTATTCATCTAATGAATGCTATTTTAAGCAAAAATAGCGATGTCGATAAATGTCATTTCCCAAGTCGAAGATGGAGCCACGTTTTTAGGAATCGGCAGAACTGAGAAAAAAATTCCTTTATAGAAGTATTACCATGTGTTCCTAAACAACTTCAGGTAATCGCTACAAAAGAAAATCTTCTGAGAGCTAAAAAACATGTCCTGTTTAGATGGAAAATTTTAGATCTTAGACGGAAAAAAATATGGGTGACATCACAACGATGAGTGAAGAGCAACTTAAACAATGAAATGTATATACATTCATATCTTTAAAAAAATGCTTCCAAGACGCGCAGGATTGATATAAACTACGAATTTTCGACCAACAGTTCTCTGACCATCATCAGGGAGATTATTAAGGGTCAAGGCAAAGGCAAATCATTTAAGCCATGTCATCACAGGTCACGACGTACAGACCGCCACTGCGACTGGTCATGGTTAAAAGCATAAAAATTGATAATAATAAAATCTCTAGAATGGAAGTAAAGCTTCTTGCAATACACAATAGTGGCACATAAATCGCACGCATTTTCACTTAGATACACTTGTCACGGCTGAATTACTGGATTAGAGTCAGACACATGCAATTCTAAGCTTTACACTGGTTCTTCATGCCCAACTTAGTTACCCGGGCTCCGCCGTGACCATGAGTCAATGTCCATTCTAATCAACTTCAGATAAGCAATCTATTTCTAGTGTTCAAAGTAGGTGAGTTGGCCGTGTGCCACCTTTCTAGAAACAGCCGTTAAGTGTAGCTTTTCTCCGATGCAGTCACTGTGGCAAGTGTACAATCTATGCGATGATCACGTGACAGACTGAACTCTTCAACGAAATGATCGTGTGCCAACTCGCTTGCTTTTAGTCGTCATCAGTCAGAATTCCCTTCTGTATATCGTGAAATTGTTATACCTTGGTTCTAATGCTTTGCATTCGCATTCACCTTAATTCTCTCAGATAATGGTCAGATAATGGTCATCGAAAATCCGGATTTTATAAATCCTACGCGTTCTGGAAACAAATTTTTTATCTTTTTAATAATGTACCGCCGCTCAACCCTGTAATTTGTAATAATCCATGTCTTTTTCACACTGTGACATTCGCGCTTGTCTGTATTTTCTAAATTCCGCCATCATCATGTAGGCCCTATTTGTTTCTTGGTGACCATGTTCCTTCTCAAATGTATTGACAGTCTCAATTATTTCACAATATTACATCATTAATCAATAAAATATTGCTATTATATATGCCTTATTATTTCATTTAAAATATTTTCATGTCATTGATCAAACTATTTTCATCAACATTTTTAACTCATTTTGTTGTTCATCTTGTTCTCTCGAAATGTCTCTTTACTATGGACAAATGCTTTGAATATCTAGCTGAATTGAATGTACTCAAATATTTTCCTACAGCTCCATTCACTAGAAAAAATCATGACTATTCGATGATGGCAGTGAACCTGCTGACTAAATTAATTCTTTCCATAAAGTGAACATCTTAAGGCTTTCTCTTTTAAGTCATATTCCGCATTTAATTGAGCGTGTTCTCTGAGAACGTGCAAAAATAATTTAGTTTAGAGTCTATGATTAGTTATAAAATATCAAGGACTTATATACTTGATGCTTCGTCATAGTTTTGATCACTAATACTTATGAAAACCGATCAAGTAGTTAAAGCGTGTATCGTGTTTGAAGTTTCCAACCTCAATTCCCTCTCTAGTCCCTGATGAAGTGTCTCGACAAAATCCCATGCAAATTGAGGATTAGAGAGATCTCGATGAAAAGAAATGATAGGACATCCCTGTAAATGATGCGAGCCATGAACCCCTAATCAAAGAATTTTTACGTTTTCAGCCGCTGTCCATGTGTTTTTGGTATGGAAATGGCATCTTCCTTCCATCTTCCGGCTTTTTTCACATTCTTCACAAGGCGTCTTCCATAAGATGTGATGAGACTATTTTCATCTGCAGTCTTCCACCTTGCATCGTAGATCTTCCATGCAACCGCAGTCACACTCGGGAAATCCATTTCCGATTCAGTCAGCGCTATGTTTTACTATTAACCGTTGCTATGACTACTGTCTAAGATCTTGTCCTCGTCCGACATGGTGAAGAAAGAGCTGTTTTCTGATACATTGTTTCTCTTTGTAAATCACAGTTTCCCATATCTTCCCTCAGACGTCACTCCACGTTGTTCTAATTTTAGAACAATCTCGCTGCTGATGGAAGACAGCTGATAGAAATGAACTTCATCAGCCGTATAATTTCATGCCTTATGTTATGTCCAATGGACGACACCTTATGACTTTTCCTGTGTGACAGCGTGATGGACGATGGAAGATGGAATATGACTTATGGTTGATGACTTTTTCTGTGTCATAGGTTGTATTCTTCTCTACATGTAATTAAAGGGAAATCCCAAATGGAAGATGTAGGATGGAAGATACCTTTTCCAGGGTGACAGCGTCCTTAGAAAGATCTCTCTCTCCCTCATTTCTTTAACATGGTCAACCGTGTACATTTAATTGAAATCTTGGGCTTTGCTCCCAGTTGACTATCCGAATTCTCCAAATAAGAGACTTTTGCCTTTCTAATAGTAAAGGCGAAGGGCCTGGCAGTGGTTTTCTCTTTCCCTCACACACTCTTTCACTCAGTCGAATCGCATGTAATTTGCATGCTGTCAAAAGCTTGCAGTAAACTTTGATGACCAGCTATTCACAGAAACTCTCTTTCAAAAAGAACAGCGTGCAGTCGGAAATGTTGAAAAAATATATTCCGATCAAGAAGGAGGGAGAATAATCAGAAATTAATTTCGAGATGCTGTAAATAGCGTATGCATATATATATATATATATATATATATATATATATATAGCGGCGCTACTCCCATAATGTGATTTACGTCTTACGATGTTTGGGATGTATGGAATTTTATATTGGTCAAACCGGAGATCTATTGAAAAACATAATAACAGTGCATAGACAACATATTAAGCACCCAGATACTGCTCCATTACCTGTCAGTAGACATACGTATGTCGTATATCTCGATGCGCCGTAAATAAAGCTAAGTAGTTTGAAGTGATGCCTTTCTTTCAGCTTTCATGGCATATGAGGGAAATCAAAGAAAGCTGCTTCATTACTAATTTTAAACCTTCTTTGAATTCGGAATAAGCTTTTTCATCCCATTCAGTTGTAATATTGTATTACCTCCTGTATGCATATATATATATATATATATATATATACGCATTGGTTATTGTTTTCTTTGGTCATCGTTCGTAAATCGTTTGCTTTTTGGAGAAACTTAGCGATAGATTTCACCAGCTTTGGAGTCAAAATATCCAACAATTTATTGAACTAGGTTGTACTGTTACAATTGCATAACAAAGACGCTGTTTCTTGTCATAAATTATGATGAAATGAACATTCGATCATAAAATGATACAGAATCCCCGCTTATGAATAATCACATAACTCAGTTAAACGCTCTTAATATCCCAATCGATTTCCATACCTACCTGTCAAGAAATCGAATTTATGATTTTTTTGTTCGAAATTTTAATAATACATATATTGATGTCATTGTATTCAATATCAAAGATAAGATTTTCTTTTCCTGTAGACATTCACTTTTCTCTGATATAATGAGACAATCGATTTTTGAATTCTCAAATATGTTTTTTAACAACCGTTAGCTATTCGTCACATACATACAAGTTATTTTGTAGGCTGAGTCCTATAATATGATGCTTTATTCACGAACACCATGTATATCTACTATCATGGCCATTATAAATCATATTCAGATAAATTGTTTCCGATAATTCTCTTATCAAACTTCTGTCATTTCTGGTAATCACTTTGATCCACATATAGTTGCCTTCGAGAAATGAACATCCATAGGATATATTCCAAATTCCCCAACGAGATAATAATTAGGTTTAGTCCGCTTTAAATGATAGTATCTTTTACATAATTGATATTGGATTTGATCTTAACTTTTTAGATTATTAGGTGAAGAGGATTCGGCACAGCACTTCATTTTTTGTAACGTAAGCATCTCAAACGGAAACTTTTGCATCCCAATGGGATTGAGACTCTTATAGAAACCAATGATATTTTATTCAGAAATATAATAGTCATAATGGAATGATTCTTCAAAGAATGAAATTGGCCTACTTCTTCAAATATGTCATTTAATGTTTTAGTACGAGAGCTACTGACATTTTGTTCCTAAATTCACGCACGAGCTTCTTATTATTTTTAATATGTAGATTGTCACCCAGCATCAGTAGAACGACAATTTTTATGTTGTACTTCCAGTCACCTTGCAAGTTACACAGCCTGAAAATTCGCAAAATCCCATTTGTTTATGTAACTCCATGTACTTCCGAGTTTCATACACTTAATAACGTAATGATCTAGCAAACATCTAAAAACTCGAAATGAGATTTGTCATTCTTATGATTATGATTGCACAATTTTCCATCATCAGGCAGAATTACGGCTTTTCTTATCACACGTAGCTTGACCGATTTGCTGTTGAAGATAATGAAAGCGTCATTGACAACCGATGTTATTGTTGCAGATACAGAAACTGTCTCTCCGGATCATAAAAAGAGATATTCACAGAATCGATTTTAGGCGCAACACGTCTTGTTTATTGACTTTGTGAATTACGTAGCGTATGGTAAATGTGAGATAGACAATTCGTATTTTAACTTCTCTTCGACTTCTTGCTTCCATTGTATTCTGACAAGACGGCTTCCGTATCACCTGCGTGCATAGAAATTGACAACAATAAAACCTCTATAATGGAAATTAAGCTTCATGCAATGCACAACAACGGCACATAAATCGCACGCATTTTCACTTAGATGCACCTGCCAACGTCTGTATCATTGGGTTAGAATCAGTCACATGAGTAAATCGAAGCTTTTAATTGGTTCTTCATGCCCCAACTTAGTTCCCTCGGATGTGCCGCGACCTTGAGTCAATTTCCATTCTAGCGAACTTCAGATAAACAGTTTATTTCTATGCCTGCGTGTGTGATGCATTTCGCCCATTCTTGCTTATTGTTTTAGCTTCTAGCAGTCCATACCAACTCTAGTAGATCAGCTATAGTTGTGATCTGCTATGAACAACAACAATTCCATTGTTTCAGCATTTAGTTCAACCGACAGACTTATCCATAGAAATCCGACTTTACGCTTTTTCCAAGTTAGTGGGACTACAATAGACAAAAGCTGTTTGTTGATGGTAATTTCAACTGCTCGATCACACACCGATCTATGTAAACAACCGGATCACACAGCAAAGAGACACAGTCGATGTCAAGTTCTACAGAGAAGTTTGTGAACGCCTTTTCGTGCGCCTGCTAACCTTTTTAATAATGATAGGTCACAACATTATCGATAAAACTTTTGGGTAATGATCTGAATTCTTCGAATCTTAAGGAATCGTGGCAATCAGAGCATTTTGAAAGAATTCACAGCAATCCGCAAGCGATGCACGATTATTTTTCCTATCTCTGCAAGGTATTAGAAACTTCTTTTTGCCCACTTATTAAGTTCCTTCATGTCATGTACCATCATTTTGAATCAATTTACACATCCAGCAAAACTTCCAGTCTATCGGAGTTACCCATCAAAACAGAAGTCTAGCGGTATTTTCTCTGTTCGAATCTATTCGAAATATTATCTTATCTATTAGACTGTCTACGCGATGCTACAGAATAATTGTTGGCATTTGTTTTCCATTACCAACATCCCATTTTTTTCAGTCCAAAGAGCAATACTGTCGTACTCTTTCGAAGCGGGTGAAACATTATTATCATAGTCCCTCATAACTTGAAGACAACATTTTCGCATGTGCTTGCTAGAAAGGCTGAGCGACATTATCGACTGTTTCACTTAAAAACCAACTTTCCCAATATTTTGATATCGATTTGCGCAGGGAGGTAGTAAAACGGTCCAGTGGAACCCGCAAGTCTCTGATCGTAAAGGCGGAGATCGATCATAAACATATCAAGAAGTTCAACACCATAATGTTCTCTCCACCTTATCATGGCAAGCTGAGTAGTGTCTAATCACATGTGCACACGCGCACATGCTCTCTCTCTCTCTCTCTCTCTCTCTCTCTCTCTCTCTCTCTCTCTCTCTCTCTCTTCTCTCTCTCTCTCTCTCTCTCTCTCTCTCTCTCTCTGTATATATATATATATATATATATCCGCTTCCTATCCTCTCCAGCTGATTCAATTATAGCGCATTCAAGTTCAAGATAAGTCATGCAATTTCAAAGACCGCAGGTGGCGGAGGCAATTTCGATTAGGCGTCAACTGAGCTTCAATGCAAAACCACACAAGCTCGTGTAATGGTTTTCAAGTTCAAGCAAGATAAATCAGCTTCAAAGACCGCAGGTGGCGGAGGCAATTTCGATTAGGCGTCAACAGAGATTCAATGCAAAAGCATGCAAGTTCGTGTAGTGGTTTTCAAGTTCAAAATAAGACAACCAATCAATTTCAATGAGATTCTCTTCAATTTCAATACAACCAATTCTACTAATTTCAATTCAGATTTCTATAAAAATGATTGATGAATGATATTCACTAACAAGCGTGCGTTACCACGAAATTGTGTGATGCATCTTGAACTACTTTGATGTAACACAGAAATTCATGCAGACGTTTCTTCTAAGTAGCTTGTAGCTTTGAGTATCTTTTAAGTAATAGAATAATGTAGAAATGTATTCATCCGGAAAATCGGTACATGTCATTGAGACAGTATCACCTCATCAAGAACTGTATTATTACCTGTCCGTAAATCCAATTGTAAGAGATTTGATTCATCAATCCCGGCATGATGCAAATACATCCTTGAAGCAAATCTGCAATACTTAGATTGAGAAGGAAGTGGTTCGTTGTGTTTTTCATCCTCTTGTTGAGAATGATAACCATAATCAATATGACGTTTCCTGAAAGACAAACAGCATTCTCATAGACTAAACGTCGGATAGGTAGATATTTGAGGCTTCATGCATTTATCAATGGGGTGGCATTGATTTGAATAGAAAATTGGTAAATGAGTCTTACATTTCTCATAATTAAGAAGCGGGAGATCAGGTCATAGGAAATTTCATATTTGTTTTGTCGGGGAGCCTTTGCAACACCGCAACTTCACAAATTGAATATGAACCAAGTGAATATCGTACACTGAAATTTCGAAGCTGAATCACATCAGTTGTTTTGTGACCCAGAGAGAATTAACTGAGAATTAATTGTTTATGTCGAAACTTGTAGTTAATATTGACTTGAATTATAAGGATGAAATTATGATCTATGATATATAATTATGAAATAATGATGCAAAAAGTTTAGATGGATGACGTCTAAGCAACAGATTTGAAAAGCAAGTTAATTGTGGAATCCTGAACCCCAAAGATCGGCAATGATAAAATGTTATCATTTTATTCTGAGGATAAATGATATCATTTTACATCATTTTATTTTTGAAAAATAATATAAAATGATATCATTAAACATTTTTGTTTCAATTATGTTTTCTAATTATAGACTCTCCGCATTTTGTATTGAAGCAACTTTAATCTCTTCCGCTTGTTTTACCAATGTCCTTCCCCACTGGTTGATTCATGTGGCGAAAAGCAACAGACTATTGTCTGTCAGTCAGTATGTCTATCGCACGGATTGACAATGATTGAACATTGAACTCATCAATACCTGTCTTGATGTTTTTGAAGTCTTGACTGTAATCTGAATACTTTTAGCCTTTTTGGTGCCGAAGATTCTACTGGCCTAACCAACTGCATATTGTAGGCACATTTGTAATTCGAGTGTGCAAAGCTTAAATCAAAAATTGCGATGCCTAAATAGGCCGAAGGCCCTACCTAAGTTTTGATATACAAGAAGCTTTGTATGACTTAACTGCTTTCTTCAGTCTTCCACTTTTAGGAATACATCGCTGGTAGGCCTACATGGAATCTAATTTTAGTTTCCTTGCCAAGAGCAGTAAAAGTATCATGGTAGCAATGTAAATCGAAAAATTCGTATGACTAGATCTAATTAAGGTGTACGCCTATACGAGCATTTCATTAAAAAGAGTATATTTTCATTATAAAAAATAAAATGATATTTATAAAATGATATCATTTTATATCATTTTATAAAATTCGTAAAATTATATCATTGCCGATCATAGCTTTACCCTATCCATACTGGGCTCTTGAACGCTTCGCGATCCCGCATGCACACTTTCACCATCAATATTTCTGAAGCATTGCTCCGACCCTCATGGAAACAACGATTAAATGACGTAATTAGTGAGCGTGCTTTCATTTGTTCTATAACTCGCTCATCATTGTATTACATGTACTAGTAACAATTCAAAATCTAAAATAGCAAAGCTTTCCAAATTTTGGCTACAACAAATCTTCTTAATGATTGTCATTTACGATGTCAGACTGATTGATTGTGTTAAGAAATTGCTTACGAATACAAAAGGCTATTGATAAGATTGATTTTTGCTAGAGATATTAAGTGTAGGAGATTCCACTTCAATCATACTTCTTCCATTTCGATGCATCTGTGAAACGGTACTCTACACATGGTGAAGGGAACATTTTCTTTCTTGGGATACTTTTTACATTCATGTAATTCCGCAAAATTTTGCCTTCAGGCTTTGTGGTCCGATAATCTGGACTTCACTGTCCTATCAAGTATTGTCTATGGGATATTTTTAGGTCTTTTGATTCTTTTGTCCCTATTTATTTTTATCCTTGACAATGCCGGAAGGCGCCATATTGGTGGAATTTTATTTACAAAAAAAGTATCCGAATCTTACTAAACATGCTGATATCCCGGATACGTGGACCTTAAAATATGACTATAGGGAGTGCTTAGCGCGAGTGCACCGGTGGAAGTACAAGCTCAGATAGTCTACGGTTCAACCTCGGTAAGACAGAGTACATGTAATGTGAAGAACAAACCCATGGAACACTGCAAGTTGACGGAACGGACCTTCCAAAGACCACCAGCATCATCAAATAATTGGGAACAGTTCTAACTGTAGATGGTGACCGCCTCCCAGATGCTCGTGCGATGTCACCGCAGTTTGGCTGCAGAAGAGGAGGGTCACCGGCGTGCTCTGCGACAGGCGAATACCCATGAGGCTTAAATCAAAAGCACACAAAACGGTAGTGCGACCAGCACGGATGCATGCAAAAGACGACCGTACGCTGCACGTCATAAAGATGCACATGCTGCGATTCTCGCTGGCAATGACGTGGAGAACGAGGAGCTGTCTTGGTGTGGCGGCCATCACCGTGAAACTACGAGAGAACAGGCTTCGCTGGTTTGGTCACGTCGCCCGTGTTCCGGCGAGATACGCTGAGCAAACCGCAATGCAGGTGCAGGTGCCAGGCACGCGGCCACGTGGTAGGCCCAATAAACGATGGAAGGACACCATAAATGTAGATCTACATGGAAACCAACTGAAGGAGGAGTACACGAGTGATCGATCAAAATGAGGTGCGAGTCAGCCAATTCTCTGTCAAAGCGAGACCGGCAGCGCGTGACGTCATTCCCCAGCGAGAGGTGGAAGAGAGAGATAGAAGGGAGCGAGAAAGCAAACCACACACATCATAAGAAACCAATCACAATGAAATTCTGGAATCAGTGACAGTGTTCCAGTCCAATTTTCATTTAAATGATAATCAGACTCGTTTGTTAGCACGAAACAGTGAATACCAACTATGGTGACCGTTCCTGTATCCTTCACCGAGAGACTGACTAACTCGTGGACGCTCAAACGGTCCTCTTAAGGGCTACTCCCGCCTATTGTCGGTAGTAAGCTTGGACATGTTCGAATGGCTCTCTAATGGGTCTCATTTGCTTATAAAGAAAGTCCTTGTTTCACAATCTCCTGTTATTTTCACTTCATATCTTCATATCCTGAGTTGACAAAGCTGCACACACTCATTACAACTCATATTGAAACTTGAAAAGTTTTCAAAACTAACAGGATTCACACCTTCGATAAAAAGTGCCTTTCAAAATAGGTCAAATTTGGTGAAAATGCGTAGATCGAAAATAACTTAGAACTGTAAAGTACAGCTCTGCTTAATTTTAAGAAAAATACGATAGTGAAACGAATCACTCTTTCTCCCGCAGGTATGAACATAGAGTTTAATTGTGAACTAAGCACGGGAAGAAAATGAAAGTTCTGTATACTTGTACTGATCATAAAGCAATCGCCGTGACGCAATAGAATTCAGCGATTTGTATGCCTAATTTACGTAAAGAAAAGTTAACTTTGTTTATACTCCTTCGCCCACGGGGATAGAGTCTAATCAAAAATGAAAGCAATTAGTAGGAAATCATTCGCTGCAAAGAAAGGTCACGGCTCTAGAGAGCTTAGAGTCTATCATTGGAGCAAGCGATGAAAATCATTATGACGGCAGTCAATATCTAACATCACACCGAGTCATATAAGTGCGTTATCAAGGTCATTGATTCATTCTCGTTTTACTGCGAATCGCATAGAATGTGGTCACGCCACCGCTTCTTGACTGTGTTTGACATAAATGCGACATCAAAAGCTGATGTGCATCAAAAGTTAATTCTAGAAGAATGATTGTTAAATGCGTAGAACTTGTTAGTTCAGATTTCTCTACAGTGGTGGCTAGAATCATGTGGCACTGCCCATGGGCTGTTAACGTCATTTGTAACGGTCCTGCGGAAAATCGTGATCGCATTTTCAGCTACTGCGATTTCGATCATCGATCGTCTTAGTGGAAAATTATAACCTGGATTTGATTTTCTTGTATGAAGCAAAAGACTCAACAAAAGTCGTAGATTTTTGAGCGAAAAACTCTGTGGTAACTGATGAGCACCAAAATGCCGACATTTTCAAGGACTTCGCCAAAAATTCGTGAATGGCAAGTGACCTAATTGAAAATAATTTTGAAAGAAAATGGTAGAACTGTTACCGAAGGAATTGACTTGTCATTTCAGGCATTGAATGAGGATATTGAAAAAATCACTTTAGAAGTATTTTATCTAAGCTTCAAGGTTTTGAGAAATTAAAAGCTGCAGCATAATTACAAATGCGTAGGGCCTATCTAGCTGTATCTGACATTCAGTGTTGAAATAAACTATAAGCATAAATTTGGCTCGAAATTGTAGCCTGAATTAAGTCATTCTTAAACAATTAAAACGCTAAAACAACATCATTAGAATGTTCAAATTATCTAGGAATCTTATGAAAAGCATTGCTGAAATATATCTACCAAGCTAGAATGTGAACCTACCAATTGAATTAGTCAATATACAATCCACTTTTTTCTAATGAACTCACAAGCGAATGGTGCCGAAACAGTTTTGAAATCATCAAAATTGCCGCTAGACTGGCAGGTGTTTGAATTTCCAATTTATGAAGTATTCTTACTGTATAAAGAATAAATTACTATGAAGACGATTATTTTGCCTAATTTTAAATGGCCTAATGTTGCCTCTTTCATGAATTTGATGAAGTGAATACATGAAGCCGGTGATCGAAAGTACTCCTTCTAAAAAAAGTAAAGTAGGCATTCTGAGTGCGAGCGGCAACTTCACGTCTTGACCTGACAGATCCTTGTGATAATGCTGTCGCTGCAAAACTGCATGCTTTGTCAAAGTGAAACATCAAATTCTAAAATCTAACATCAAGCATTGGTTTATTAAAATGGTGATAATAAAATACTGAATGGCTGTCTTAAAATAATTGCAATTGCAAGTATCTTGCAATCGTAATTGGACAGTTGTAATGCATCCTAATTGGAGAATCAATTATTGATTGTTCAATTAGGATGCAATTAATTTTCGATGATGACTGAGGTGTCATGTGTGAATTTATTGTCAACTTGCCTTGCTTTCTATTCTCTCCCATGACGCATGAATTGAAGGCGGATGACATACATTATTTCCTGCATCAAGCAATTTTCATATCCTGCAACCTCTACACGCAGACATTGTCTACTTTCGTCTATGACTATGAACCGCAAGATCGAATAAAACACATGATGCGCAAATAATCGGCATTGTTTGATGATCGACTTACGCATAATCAGTTTGAGACAGGAGACAATGATATTTACTACCGTCAGTTATAGAGGATTAACCTCATTCGGTGGAAATAATTCTTTGGTTCAAACGGGGTTTTAAAGGTGACCGTAAAGCTATTCAAGTTCTGATGAGAAGATGCTACCTGTCAACAGTTTCAATAAAAATGCCAATCCACTTTACGGATTCAGCTGGCAAATGCCAGAGACAGTCTCACATGTGATATAATCTAAATGCTGTAGATTACAGCGAACATTTAAGCGAAATTACAAATTCCACCACACCATTTTGGATATGTACATTCATAATAGTGACAAAGCTCAACATTTCACATTTCCATGTATAGAAAGTGAAGCATGCTTAAAAGAAGTTACTCCTCATTATAGAGTACGTAAGTACATAATAGGCAGAGTGTCGACTCAAAAATGCCAGCATACAGTGACAATTTTGATATCAAAGGATACATATTTTTGCATAGATTATGTTCATGCGGTCCAAAAAAGTATTTGATCATTTTCTAGAAAGCTGATTTTTTGCAAATTAATTATTCAAATTAATTATCATTATTCTTAACATAACTTTATTGAAGTCTAGCAATGCAAGTAATCGGTGAGAGCTTTTACAATGAAAAACGGTAGATGCGATGCAAGAAGCTGGTGGTCGCAATCAGTTACGGGAAGATGTAAAAATCACGTCACACTACACATAGATAAAGCCGTTGATAAGAGAAGTAGGTGACAAAGCAAGGAGATGCACATGGACAGTCTATCATGTTCAGTGTAGATGCGATAAAGTGAGAGTGTACAGAAAGGCAGACATATTTTTATTGATGACTAAGCGAGTAAATATGGCTTCCATGGCTGGAGAAAGTAGAGGCATTGTCCAACAAAGAAAGTAGCTTAAAAACTGATCCATAGATAAATTTTGACGAAGCTGTTGTAATAACGACAGTTCAGGGAGAGCAGATAAGTTCCAGCGGCAAGTGAAAATAAAGCAAAATAAAAATCGACGATGAATGTGAGTAGTGCAGGCGAAGCAAACCCAAGCGAAAGCTTAACGCGGACAGGAGCCGTGTACGCGCGTGCGACCGCACGACAGCCTATCTAAGAGGTGGATGAAATTATATGTTTATATACTAGCGATATAGTACCTCTAAACACGTAACTTGGTACATATTTCATCGGAACGTGAGGATAATGACATGGTCAACTTTCCCAATTACGTGTACCTCGATATTTCGCTGCTTTCATGGCATTGGTGATAGATTGCACTCTTTTGATTTCGTGTTCGCATATAACTGCAAACCAAAAATTTTCAATCATTCTCAATGAATCAAAATATGCCTATTTACAGTTCCCCACTATTAACCCACGGTCGCCTGAAGTGAGATTAATATCGACTTCAGAGGTGCATTTGTGACTCTATTATACAGAATTATTCAGAAGGTGATTAGGCAAATTCATCGCATTCACAAGATATCCATGTAATTGACTATTAATAGAGTTCCTTTCATATTATGTCACGACTGCACCTCAAAAGGAGTTTGATTGTTGCTACCATTATATATTATCATAAAATAAATGCATACGCATGTATTATGAAACAGGACTGCTGATGATCCTTATTGATACCATCGATTAGATCTATGATTGATATCGGTAGTCCAATGCATGCGCATGAAGAATAATTGCATGTGAGCGTGGTGACAGAGGTGTCTACATTCTCTCTTCTTATCGCATGACGTAATTGCGTTTGCTTGGAAGTAAACCTCTTTTATAATCACCCTGTTGCCTTATTATGTCATTTCTATAAATGGATTCTCTTGTTTTTGTAACTCTTTAAAATGTTTACTAATTTTAATTTATCGCGTGTTGAAAAACGAGTTGCCACATTTTTTGGTCTTCGTGAGAAGACTGTACAATGCTATTGAAGCAGATATGAAGCATCCCCTTCGTTGTAATTCGAAGCGCAATTTTTCCACTTTCGAGGCTGTCAACCTGATTGTCCTCCACAGCTGTTCTGAATTTGTCTTTCGGAATTTTTAACATGCCTTCTGAGGAAGCGTGAAGTCGAGATGCGTTGGTCGTGTATGTAGACTTTAGTTCAATTTTCTTAGCCAATTACTCCTAACTCAAGACACCTCTCCTCACATTGAAGCACTGCTGATACAATGAAAAATCGTGCCGCTTGCGACAATCATATTCAAACTTGGTGTATTATTTATTCGTGTATAACTTGATGTATACACCTTGACTATAACTTGACTATAACTGATGTATAACTTGATGTATAATTATTGGTGTGGTGGTGAGAGTTTGATCCTGCCAATTGACAGTGTCGCGCAAGTGGCTCGTAGCTCAGTTGGTTAGAGCACAGGTCTAGTTAACCTTGGTCCTAGGTTCGAATTCTACCAGCCGCACATCTTTTGCATGGCAATTTGATCCATCGTTTATTTAATTTCATTGCTGTTAATTGTGATTTCTTAGCACAAGCGCATCACCGAGGTACAAATTGTGGAATGTGACTCTGATCAAGAATCGGTTGAAAGATAAGTCGAGCTGAATCTGTGCGGCTCACACAAAAAGACAGGCTGCAGTAGACAGTGAAACGCTGTCATTGGAGGAATCAATGATCACATGTTGCTTGGTCGGTCAGTTGTTGTTCAATTTAAATTCAACTATGGACAACTGTGCCTTTAGCTGCAGTCTTGGCAATAATTTCCTGTTTTTGTATCAAGGAGTTAGGAAGTAGTTGCTGTCTTGGGAGCTATTTGGAGTAATGGATGGGGAGACATTTGTCGATGGTGGCATTCATTTCGCATTTTGAATTTTCCATGTTGCAATAAACATCATTTTAAAATTCAAACTCATCCTTTTGTTGGTTGTTGTGGTGACTGTTCAAATAAATGTGTAAATCTTACAGATGTACACTTTTTATGTTCTTCTTCTCGTCCAGACATTCATCATGTAGCATTTTGTCAAATGCAAATTTATGCCCATGCCGTGGCCGATAAAACTGAAGTCAACATATCATTCTTTACCAGCCAGACGTGGCCAAAACCAAGTTTGTCCAACTAATAACATACAACCAAGCCGATCTCTGAAGAGAAGATCAGCGCTAAAAAGTTAATTAAGAAAAATTAAACACGCCCGTCAAAATTTGTCACACTTCTTCATAATGTCATCCAAATTTTAATAATTTATCAACAATAAGTATCATACTATGATGAGTCATGTCACATTGTCTCTTACTTCTCAAACTTGACATTGAATACACAGTTTGAGAAAGTTCAACTAAACATGTCTTTCATGTTGTCAAAATTTGTAATCGCTAAAGGAGGATTCATTGATATTTACTGAAATAATGAGGTCGATATCTTGTTAAAATTCCCGAGGGCTTTAGCCCGAAGGATTTTAACAAGATGTCAATCGAGATATCTCAGTAAATATCATTGAATCCTCCTTTAACCGTTTTAAACTGTGCCACTTTTATCTCTATGAATGGTGGGCAAATTAACAATGTATAAAAGGACTATCTATTGAGGCAAGTTTTTCATAGAAATACATATTTCAAAATGCGAAATTGACAACTCCACTTACATTCTCTTAGTTAATTAGTTTTATTTCTATGCTCACAGGGCGAATTAACAGGGATGGGGATATTACAGAAAATAATGAGATTTCTAAATAGCAAAAATACATTAGAAGATAAAATGGCATAGTTTAAGCAGTGTTAAACGCTTGAGTTTTATGAATTTCTATTCCCTTTAAGATATCGGTCATATAAATTAGGATATCACACTGATTTCCGAAGATAAACGCTGCTTGAAAATCTACTCGTATCATGAGCTATCTATTCTCCTCGCCTCCGGCTCGGAGAATAGATAGCTTATGATACTCGTAGATTCTCAGCGTTTATCTACTGAAATCAGTGTGATATCCTATACGTACATGCAGCATGTAGCACGCATGCAAGGAAATTTAATATTTAATATAATTCTTGTACGTATACGGTAAGTTGCAGAAATACTTTCGATTCTCAATTATTATTTCATAGCGCTGTTTAAGAGAATGTTTTAGATTTTATATAATAATATCGTATACACAATGTCAGTACATTCATCACTATTTCTTCATGACATACGTTGCGGTCAGAGTTCACTGGCTAGCATCTGAAGAAAGGCTTTATGGTGTTTCTATAGCTCTGTATTTTTAGAGATTGGAAAGAACCAAGTAAATTGGTAGAATTTATCAGTAATTGCTATTTAGTGCAATATATTTCTCCTACTATCCGTAGGCATCATCAGGCAGTAAGTGAATGATTTAAAGGATAAAATTTACTTTTTTCTTCCAGTCAGTTCATTTACTATAAATGCTATTCGTACTACTGTATGTAACCTTTTGCTACCTGCCGCATAGCTCCTTCTCTTACCATTTTTTGTACATTTTGCTTATCTTTTTTTACATATATATCTTTTGATGTGAATTTCAAACTTTATTCTGTAAATCATTCACTTACTGCCTGATGATACCTACGGATAGTAGGAGAAATATATTGCACTAAATAGCAATTACTGATAAATTCTACCAATTTACTTGGCTCTTTCCAATCTCTAAAAATAAAATGACTAGCCAAGGAATATTTCCAATTGTTTCTATAGTATTCATGGTATAGGTAAGCTACGATCCACATGCATATGTACTACTTATAAATTGCACTTTATATATTACATAGTCTGGGCCTTCCCTTCTAGACTTTTGAAGATAACATTTTTAGATAAACACGGTGATGAGCATTAATTCAGTAATAATCTGTTTAACCCATCAATTACACATACATAATTCGAAGTAGAGCTTGGAGTTATGTAGATATCAATTTACCTGCACTATACCCATTTGGCTGGTTTACTACACACCGTAAGTGCCTTTGCATGCAAATAAACCAGCTGCGAGCTGCTTATGTTTAATCAGTTTTTGTCAAATTCATTGTTTTTTTGATAGGCATTATTGATGAAATCAGCAAACAGGTCTACAACTTTATCTCTTTACTATATCAAATTCATGCAATTAGTCATGCGGATTGACACCATTAGCTTAAATAGAGTTTTCTTTGTAATTATTTCAGTTGACTAAATTAGTGTAAAGTATAAAGTGAGATCTAGTTCTGCATGCTGATGCAAAGATGAAATCATCCTGCCATTAACTGCTAATCTGGGAGAAAAGTGCGAACCTCACCTTTTGTGATTAGCATCAGGAATGATTATGACAAACTAGCCATGAATTATAAGTTTTTACAATCATTGACTCAATTCATGAAACATGTATAGGAATTCATGACTTTATTGGCTTTGGTGAGATTTCGCATGAATGAATCAAAATTTATGATCGCTTTATTGAAGTTTCCCAATACAAGCAGCAGTCTATAAGAAAGTAAACGAAGAACTTAAATAGGGCGTAGCAGGAAGCTGGGAGTCGCAATCAGTCACTGAAGTGATGCTGAGAGAGAAACATTCACACCTGTCTTACGAAATGCAGAAAAAGTCGATGATAGGTAGAGAGACATCACGCGAACATTTGTTCAAAATTCGATGAAGTGAGAATAATATACTGCTACAATAAGGCAATAAGGCTGCAGTAGTTGTAGTGGCATGCGTGTATTGACAATAGTGAAAATTACAATTGCAAAACATTGAATAATCACAATAAAAAGTGAGGAAAAATCAGAAATTTTATGATAGTGAATTACTGTAACTTGATACGAAAGAAATGAAAGATCCATGTCTTCGGCTTGTATGTATCAACGGCATTTCAATGTATCAATGTCCAGAGCGTTGAAAGCGTCTTAACGTTGATGCAAAATGATGTCTTCACTTCTCTCTCTCTCAAGAACTCAAGAAATTTATTGCCCATCTAGTGGGAACAAACAGGGTACATAATGAATTACAATAATGATGTCAATGTGCGAAAGATGTGAAAGTTGACAATGGGTGATATGGATGAAATGGAAGATAAAAACACACTTGCACCATGATCGCCGTTGTATTTCTTGACTTAACTTGTGATTGAGATGGCTGAAAGAGTCTGAAGTATATACAGTGAAAGTCGTAATGAGTTATGAAATATGATGGAATGAAAAAATGACACGAATGTAGCAACCACTGATGAGGATGAAGTCTGAAAAAGTCTGAACACCAATGACGATAATGGCATGAGTAAGATGATGATACATAAGGAACACAGAGGAGAGGAGACTTAGCATGTATCATAAATTCATTCATTAAAGAATCATTTATTATTTCATCCTCCGATTAAGACTTGAAGCGAGTGATCGAGACGATCATCTAATTTGTTGTCGATGTCTGTGAGTGAGTTTCATCACGTCTTAACAACATAGCAATGCAACTTTGCTAACCATTGTCGGATCTCATTGATTCATTCATTGTGTTTACACTCTGTCATTTGGCATCATAGAAATCTAACCAAGTTGCATACATTATTTAATCTATAATATTCTCTCTCTCTCTCTCTCTCTCTCTCTCTCTCTCTCTCTCTCTCTCTCTCTCTCTCTCTCTCTCTCTCTCTCTCTCTCTCTCTCTCTCTCTCTCTCTCTCTCTCTCTCTCTCTCTCTCTCTCTCTCTCTCTCTCTCTCTCTCTCTCTCTCTCTCTCTCTCTCTCCTCTCTCTCTCTCTCTCTCTCTCTCTCTCTCTCTCTCTCTCTCTCTCTCTCTCTCTCTCTCTCTCTCTCTCTCTCTCTCTCTCTCTCCTCTCTCTCTCTCTCTCTCTCTCTCTCTCTCTCTCTCTCCTCTCTCTCTCTCTCTCTCTCTCTCTCTCTCTCTCTCTCTCTCTCTCTCTCTCTCTCTCTCTCTCTCTCTCTCTCTCTCTCTCTCTCTCTCTCTCTCTCTTGACTTGAGACAAAAATTTTTTGATTAAAACAGGTGACCACCAGTACCCTAGTATATCCAGGATGAGACAAGTTATCAGGCATCTCGCAGATAAGCTAATCTCCAGTTTCTTCAAAATGAAAGTCGTTCTACTGGCTGCACACATATCAAATCAGCGTGAGATCATTGCTGTAAATAATTCTAAGAATGTTTTTTTAAGCACTTCTATATCTTCCGGTTGACGTGGTAAAAAGTTGACTTCAAGATGAACATAATTTTAGTCTTTCGCTTATTTATTAGGCGTCGAATATTGCTTAATGCGAGGTAGACTAGCCGAAAGTCTGCCGCAGTCACTGGTCGCGGTAAAAAACATATTGCTTCTGCACATTACTCCAAATTCATCTATGTATTGCCGTTTTGAATGCATTTATGTGAGAAGAATGGCATTAATTGCTCATGTTTTCTTAAATGATAATTGCACTTGCATATCAATCGCATCGTGAGAGCTTTGCGGTTTCTCGTATTTCACATTAAATATAAACTAATTTTGATGGTTTACAACACATCGTCATAAGGCAAAAATTTGCAACCGATGCATGTTTCACTAATTTGGTAATTCATTGACCGAGGTCGGCACAGAATAGCAAGGCCACCAAACGAGGCTCTGCAGGGAACGAGACCAAGAATTGTGACTTTCACAGAATAAGGTACAATCATTCGTCTACCGAGTTCTACCTGGTTCCCCTTCTTGTCGAACAGGATCGTAGAAAACGCATGTGAATCCAATGGGAAGGAGACCGAAGTTTTTGGCAAATTGACATGTTTCTGTTTTGTGATTGACTAAAAAAGTACAGAGTCTAGAGCCATATCATTTTTGTCATTTATGTGAAATTGGGGTAAATGTGACTGAAATTGACCAAAATGTTGTGCCTGCCAACATAGGGATACTTGCCAAAATTAATGTGTTGCAGACTTGCATATAGGCCCGGATCAGGCCCGCTGCACCGGAAATTTTCAGGACCAGGCCCGCTCATTTCATCAATCAATGTTTTTGTCAACTATAAATCTTAGGTCTTTATAATACTGCATTTGTTCTGCCATCATGATTAATTTTATGAATATATAACTTTTGAACTATCAATTTGCGACTTCGAACTAGATTTTTGTCATAAACGTTACAAAAATGGCACGCAGTTTAGAGTTGGATTATTGATTCGCTTGGTTTTCAGAAAATTTGAATATCACCATGGCGGAGATTGACTAGGAGATATTCGTCTCCCTTTGTCAAGGAAACGCTAATCAGCAGAATTAGAGAACACAAGTGAACTTCAACTGTCTACTTTTTTGCGTAGCATCAAAATCATTCGTCAAATTGAAATATCATTCTCGCTGCTCTCACGAATTCAATTTATTCCAAGAACTTTTGATTTCTTAATTCGGTCCCCAATTTACTTTCATGATCTCAATTTTACTAGCCGTGCACGCTTGAAGTGGTGTCAATGTCCTGATTCGTCAGAATTCAGACTTGAAGTTGCACTACTCAATGAGAAAATCCCATTCTGACTCCTCGCGACTAGTTCTGACCATGAGCGTTAATATAGAGAAATTCAACTACTAATTATTAGATCGTTGCAAGTAGGCTAAATTGAAGTGATGAAATTTCAGGCTGGGCCCGTTCCTGCCCGTGGGCTATGTTTCAAGTCTTTTAATAATATTACATACTTCCTGTTTGGACGTTCATTCAACGAAAAAAATCGCCATTCGAAGAACACATGCTTTTCTTTCTTTCAATTTTTTCTGCTTTTCTGTTTTATTTCAGTTCTCATTTCCGGTCTCGTTCCGTGCAAAAACTCGTTCGCTTGATGCATAGCAGCCATGACCATAAACATCTTCCACTTTACTACATGCATATACAGGCTTTAAGTCAAACAACAATCGCACCAGAACATAACACGAATTTCAGTTCAACAACGACCATGCAGTAACTATAATCGAGAAGCATTACTGCCATTCACTTGAAGTTGCCGCTATGAATTTAATACATGTAAGTCATTGTTGAGCTGACTTTTCTGCTCCTGCAACAAGTGCCACTGTTGGTCGGTAAAATCGACGCTATCCACTGTTTTTTGTTTTTGCATGTTTCCATCATTCTCCGAATTTTTTTCAATACTTAATTTGCCAGGAACTACCTAATTTGTCTGTGAGAATGCTTAATCTCGCAAACCACACCCTACCATACCGATGAAATGCATGCTACTAAATGCTTTATTGCTTTTCATTTGATAGTGTTTTTGCTATCTGCACTGTAGATCGCTGGATATGAAAATTACATACAAACATATACCAGAATCACATACAATTTGAAACTAACATCTGATGCGAGATTCTGGTATGCCTACAGAGATCTAGTATGTTTTTCATACCACATCTCACTTTAGTATGTGATTGGTATGTAGCGATACGAACTATTCTATCTGTGATTGGCTGTTTTACACTGAAATTCTAGTTGTTGGTATGTTTTATATACGAGACCCGATGCAAATTCATCCTTATTCGTATGCCTCTGGTATGTGTTTGGTATGTACAGCTTTAAGTCACATAGCAAAAAATTGTATGTATTACATACTACTGTCAAATAACTTTTTTCGGTAATACAAGTGGTGAATATTTTTTGCTTGATAGAGTGATATTTGAGTACATTAGATTTATTGTGAATTTTATGCTCCACGAATATGTCGTCGATGATACTTGTCTAGGAACATTAGCAGGACGTTTAGTTAACTCTACTTTATGACCCAAGTTGACAAACAACATTTCATTAAAACGATATCTTAAGTGAAATCTGGTTGACTTATATATCTCAAACATGACTATTTTTGCGTTCATGAATTATAATGTGTTTTTATTTCGGATTGATGATTTGTTTAATTTCAAAATTGCATAATGCATAATTGTTGATGGTTGAAATCTTATTGATTATTCATGAAATGCCTTAGACTTACGTGCATTAAAATCGAATTCGGTATTGAAAGTATGGTTCTTGAATGTCATTATCTCACTACTTACAAAACAGTAGTAACATTAGTGTGATTTTATTGACAAAAGGCCCTAAATCAACGTGCTTAGGACATGATTTATGTTTTCTTTTAACATTGTGCTGGTATGGCTTTAGTATGTGAAGCATACCACATTTGAAATAACGTACGAAAAGCATACAATATATATACCAAGAGAATACAGGAATATGCAAAAAAATATTTTGGTATGCATCCTTCGTATGTGATTGATATTGAGTGATTTACAGTGTGGTATCAGCTACCAGACCTGCATGGTGCCTACCAGCTGCTTCTCTTTCTTCTAGTTGCATGAGTATGGTAATAAAGCATACTTCAATGTAGATCAAATCATTTTCATAATATTGTATCATGAATGATAACAAATTTCTTCCAGTAGAAGAGTTAAAATCAATGCTATCTATAATTGTTTATCCGATTGTCATCTGAATTCTCCAAGATCGACTTCAATTTAGTCTCATTTCAAGTTTTGCTTTGTTGATACCATTTGGTTGATAATACGGATGTGTGGTGGATTGCTCTCTACGCGAAAAAAAAGTTGTTTTCTTTTGAAATTGTACTAAAATAAATCTGACAATTTTCAGTGCGTTGTCATGATTTACATGGTGATTCTCAAAGTTTACATTGGAATGATTTATGGCATATTCAAAATTTGCACTCTTAATGTATTTTCTAGTACCGTTTTTAAGTTATTTTCATGACAATTCAACAGCCGCTCAGTAAACGGCTTTTAAAGTTTTGAGTTCTTCATGCTACAAATTTTCATGCTCCATATTTCTGAAACACCGCTTCCTGGTACTTCTTGAATGATACACATGACAAAATGAGGCATACATTGCGAATTATTTGAGTTACTTTTTGCAGGTTATAGACACCTTCATTCCATGAATTATATGTCATTCCAAAAATGTGACAGTCTCAAAGATGATATTTCCTAGCCGCATAGGCCCTATATCATGGACAGATAAGCATCTCAAAATGAAAAGGCTACAAAGGCAAATTGTGTAATGAATTCCAAAAAATATAAGGGATTATCAATCAAAACCTCTTAAGCTTTGCCGTGAATGAGGAAATCTTGATTGTTCTACAAATATCACTCAAATTATATTGTAGGTCTACAGAATAGGAAGTTTATTTTTCTGTGGTTTATCAAATCTGTCACCCTATTTAACAGATTATCTCCCATGCGTGGCAAGCTTTTTAGGGGAAATTTGCAATTTCTCTTGTAATTTCATCGGAAAATCATTGCTAATTGTTGAAATGTGATGCTTTTCATTCACAAGCATAATGGAACTAGTATAACAAACTGAAGCTATAACTTTTATGTAATTGAAATCAACTAATGTTAAAATATTGATAAATAGCTAAATTTTCTGAGGTGTTGGCAATACTATGAAGTAGACTGTTTATGTTTGTCCATTCAAAGAATCATAAAATCTTTGTATTATAAAAAAGATGTCGGGAAGATCACACTGTCAGCCAATTTTCATCAAAAATTTCTATCGTGTCTATCTTGAATCTCTCCATCTATCGACTATTTCCATTAATTACTTTCGCGCGGACATCTGGTCCATCGTGGAAGGTGATATACTCGTATCACGTTTCTCGTGGTTCGCTGTTGTTCACAAAAATTGAATAACAACTCAAATGTGAATGATACAATTTAAAATATGGTCATTTGAGGCATTTTGTCAATATACATCGCTGTTGCGTTACATGGTGCTCATTACTTCGTTGTAAGTAGCAAGCTATTGGCATGTAAGAGTCAAACTTGCAATATTGAATTCAATTGCAATATTGCCCAGAAGTCTAAATGATTTTATAAACCATCAATAAGTTTACAACTATAAACAAAATGCATTGCGTGAATTTCAAATTAAGCCAACAATCAATCCTAAATGATAATACAAAATAATAAATAAATGAATGTACATAGTAGCAGTGTTGTTATCGTTCAATCTAACAGAGCTTAGTTTTTTTTCAGTAAATAGAGTTGGCATACGCGCAACTGGGTGGAAAAAAGATAGTATAGCTGAATTCTAATCCTTCTAAGAGGTCATTCATTTTTCATGTTTAAAAGAATACAACATACGACTGCCTCTAAAAGATATGTGGCAAATCAACTACTGTTAATTTATAAGTAGTCAATATGAGCTAAATATGAGTAGTTACAGTAAAATTTGATAGTAACCAATAAAATTCAAGGTGATTTGGCAACTGCATCAAGGTTTGGTAGCAAATTACCTAGCAGACCGTCAGATTTCACCTAGGCGGCCGCTTCCAGATCAACACGGTCTGGTAGCCAAAAAGCCAAATCATATTCATTTGGGAAGAAATGGAAATTTTTCAATGAGTTGGTAACGCAGAGAAATTTATTTCATATCGTAGCTGACGGTCTACAGTGTACTCAATAAGATGTAGTACTGATGCACTGTACTAATTATGTAAGTATATTATACCGTTTTCAAATGTTTCTTAACAATTCATATCACTTGAAATTCTACTCTTTCTTTCATCAACTTTTGACCTCATTAGTGCTCTTTCTAGTCACAAAGTCACACAGTCCTATCAAACTCTATCACTGGTATCATTAATTAGATTTGAAATATGTTGCGTTTGGAGCTCAATTTCTTTTAGAAATGAATCATTTGATGTAGAGATGAGACTGATTAGACCAAAGTTCTTGATCAACTAATTTGAATTCTTTGAAAACGCCCATTGAAATGCGAATGCTATATTGAAATTTTTATGATAATCAGCTAAATTTCCTTTGAATCAAGTTTCTTTCTTATCAGAGAAATTTCATTCCTTTCTATCTTGTAAGTGTCATACTACTTAACCCTTTTTCTACTATATATTGGACAAATTTTAAATATTTTTGAAATGTTGAGCCATGTTCATTGATGACTAGATTCTGCATATTAATCATCAAATACCATGTTTTTCATGCAAAAATATTTTGATCCATCAAATGAATCAACTTGCCAGATAAATTTAACTTGCAAGTAAGAGATGACATCAAAAAAATAAAACATAATTCAAATTTTGAATTTACCCCTGACCAAGTTTTAAAGCGAAAATATGAATGCACAATAACTATAGCATGATATCACTAATTCACAACCAATATTCGTTATTACTCATGCACAAGTCTCCGTAATAGCCGTGTCAAATATATTGGACATCAGAAGCCAACTAAAATTTTTTGTACACTATATTGGACATCAGAAGCCAATCAACAACTCGCAGAAGATGTGTGAATCAGAACTGCCACGATTTTGACCTATGTTATCAGTCACGTTCTTAGTTCTTTAGCAAGGTCAGTGCGTTGTGGGTAACTTCAACACTGATTGTCTGCTATTCTTAGTCGCCGATACGTCACACACAGACTCGATGATTAGCAGGACTTCCCATTCTGTCTCATGATGACTAACTCTAGGCCTATTCATTGAACAATCCTAAATGCTGACACAATCACACACTCACGATCAGGTCATTCTATCGACATCTTCATGTGAGCTTGACGCACTGTAGTCATGTTTGATTGTGGTACTCAAGTAAAGATTTTTTGGAAAAGTGCGGGATCAGAAGCAGGACATTGGTGGCCAGGCACTATAGTAACGGTTTTCAAGAATTCATATCGTGTAGATTTTGATGGCTTTGGCAATGGATGGCGTCAGACTATCCATTGCCCGCAAAGGTGATATGGTGAATGTTCATTCACCTCATTCAGAAAGTCCTGCAAAATCACTACTGACTGACACTGACCGAATCGATAGTGACATCCATGGAATGGACATTGACATCGGCCGAGACATTGGTGACGCCCAACGAATCGAGACTGACATTGACAGAAACCGTCATGAATCCAACAGGGAAGAAAGGGATAGCAAGATAGCTACTTGTAATGTGGGTGAAGAAGTTGCAATGAAAGAAACTGACAATGTTTCGTGTCAAACTGAATGCACGCGTGAGCCTAAACCTAAACGTCGACGTCTTGACGCCAAATTATTATTCTACTCGTATTAGAAACACTGATGAAATAACGACAGTCGAAATTCCCTCTGATAGCGAGGACGATGGATCGGCTGTGGATGACGCAGCTGACATTGAGCGACCGACTTCATATAGACGCAAATGGACAAGAGAAAACATGCGATGCTTGGATGGAAATCATTTTGATGCTGCTAATATTGCAGGAGCCGGACTAGAATTCTCCGATAGTTATCAAGAATTGATTAGTGAGAACAGTACGCCTCACGAGATCTTCAAGAAATTATACTTTACAGAAGAAAACATTGCAGAAATGGTTTTCCAGTGTAACTTATATCGTGAATTCAAGAACCTAAAATGTCGCAAAGTAGACTCGGTTGATTTTTTGAAATTTATTGGTGCTCTCATCTTCTCTGGAAGTATTGGCTTGCCTGGTATCGCGAAATATTGGGCACGGTTCTCCAGACAACCACTAGTAGCCGACAATATTTCTAAGAATACATTCGAAGAAATCTTGTCCTGTCCCCACTTTGGAGACCCTGTATTGGAACCGAAGAAAGGCTCACCAGGCTATAACAAATTGCACAAAATCCAAATGCTTGTGGATATGATGAATAATTCATTCAATATTGTCAAACCAGAGGCACGAGTGGCAGTGGATGAACAGATGGTGACATTCAAAGGCAACACTGCACCAGAGGGCATGAGACAATATATGCCAAAGAAACCTGTAAAACATGGCTATAAAATTTTGCCTGTGTAGGTACAAGTGGCTTCATCTATCGAGTAGAGTGATATACTGGAAAAGAAACACCTGGTCTAGTGAAATTGTTTGTCAATCGATCTCGATCAGCTACCGTACTAATGTTGGAGAATCTGCAGATCAGCCAAAACATTTCAGCAAGTCATCGCTGGTTGTTTGGCGAATGATTCAAGTATTTCCAGCTGATACGGAAATCTACTTTGACAATTGGTTTGGTACATTGCCGCTATTCGAAGCACTGCATGATCTCGGATACAAATGTCTCGGGACAATGAGAGAAAATCGATTGAATGAAGTCAATCTGATGTCTGAAAAGGCAATGGGCAAAACACGTGGACTCATTGATAGCAAAAGTTACTCTCATGGATCGGGTAGAATTACAGCCTTGGCATGGTATGATAATAAGCGAGTGCTGCTATGCTCCAATTTTGTTGGCAAAGATCCAGTTACTTCATGCAAGAGATACAATCGGAGAACCAAACAGATGGAAGAGATCCCAGTCCCAGCTATCGTCAGACAATGGAATTCCTTCATGGGAAGTGTGGATTTTGCAGATATGATGATATCACAATTCCATATTCCATTTCGCTCAAAGAAATGGTATCGACGATTAGTTTTCAGACTTTTCGATTACATGCTATACAATTCGTGGATTGTCTATTGATCATTCCACAGTGACTCGACTTTCAGTGATTTTCGATTATCCATCGCAGACGATCTTCTTTCAAGCCAGTCGAACTTGGATGCCGACACCCAAGATGTGCTCAACTCATTGACCGAATCTCTCAATCGATCAAGTGTAGTGACAAACAGTTCAATCCGATATGACACAATTTCTCATTGGCCAAAATATGATTACAGTTTGAAAAATGCCGCCAGGTGTCGCATGGAAGGCTGCACGAAGAAAGCATTTTGGAAGTGTTCAAAATGCAATGTTCGACTTTGTTTAAACAAGGATCGTGAGTGTTTTGTGTTTTATCATGCAAAGTAGAGTCAAGTGTTGTATATCCTGAATTAGTTGGGAATGAAATTTTGGCTGAATACAAGTATTTCAGCAAAACTATTTGAATGAAAAAGATTTCCCTGTGTTTTCATTCTCATATCTTAGTGGTCTTATCAGGAGAGTGATAATGCAGATTAAATAAGAGACGTACAACCTAATATATCGCATTATTATTTTAAAGATGAAATGCATTTTTATATCTTGTGATTTTGATATTCCCAATGCTGATGAAGTTAGTGTGCTTCTGATGTCCAATATATTGGACACGTGAGGTAAGTGTGCTTCTGATGTCCAATATATTGGACATTCTCAAATAGGATCTTTTGCTAACTAATAAATTATTTGCGTGATGCTGTCATGTTTTGAACCATGAATGGACATCGCATTTCAAATTTGACGGAATAGAAATGATTGGAAGGTCTTCAGTAGAAAAAGGGTTAAGTGCACATTTCTATATCTTGAGTTCCAAATCATGTTAGCATGTTAGCACAAGAATAATTTGCAAAAATTTATTTCTTAAAAAATTAAGCAAAGATCATTGATGGTCATCTGGAACAAAGAACACAATCTTTTGATTTAATAATTTTTACTGTGCTGACGACGTTTTGATTTGACATTTCACCTACTATATGTAGTCATTATTTGTCTGTTACAGAAAATTAAAATTGGTTTTCAATGAGAAAGACAGCACTGTCATTGATCAAAAGAACGCGACTCCATTACTCAAATGTAAATACCACTTCGGAGCTGTAGAACAGTCATCAAAATACATATACCTGTTGAGCACCGTACTTGGACTCCGTAGCGCCGAACCGTCCAGCTATGCTTCAAACGTCTCTGTGTGTGCAGAAGGAATTCGTTGATCTTTGCTTTTATCTTTTTGTACTCGTGCTGCTTCTAGCAATATTTTATCTTAAGACATGTGTATCTGATTATTGATTTAAATAATATTTAACCAATCATGCTAGAATGACGTGTTCTCTTAAACTACGATCGTGAATTTTTGCGTATCTTGTCTGTATTTCATTCTCTGCCGTTCCAGCTATCAAAAGCAGCGACAAGCATTGCCAGCAACAAAATCATTTATTAACTTCCACATTCTCTGTATTAAACTCTGTATCTTAATGACTAGCAGACCTGATCGTCTTTATCCTTTGGTGAGGAGAACCAGGTGCACGAGCGTTAGGATAGTAAATGCCGTTAAATACTAGGATAAATTGAAGCGACAAGTCTGACACCTTCAGTTGGACGAAATTGATTCGCAGAGTAAGATGAACAATTTGTTTCGTACATCTTGATTTGCGACTTACTAATTTGTATTTCTCAGCGTATTTGCAGCAGCAGTGGTTTCCCCTGTTAATTAATGCGATAATATGCATTGATTGCATTGTATTATTGCTTAGAGGATATACACGTACTTCATATAGAGCAAAATATTTTTAACCTAAAGTACATGTGTTTTGACCTATTGGTTAGCATATAACGTTTAGTTACTCAAGATATCACATACAAAGAGAATATTATTGTTTTAGTAAATTATTTACTGTCGAATATAATTCGGACAATGCATAATTTTTGTCTTATCTCAGTCTGTCAGCATAGCCTCATGTATATTGACTGGGCGACAAATTAGTCTTCCAAGTTACTTTTTTAATATGTGATGCAGAATTACTTGTTTAGCATTTCATATCTTAAACAGTTGTGGAGATCTCAAAATCAATAACTTCAGTGAAACGTTGGAGGAATGTCGAAACGAACTATGTATTTAATGATTGATGGCTTTCATCTTGAGCATTGCTTTATGGCGAGTTGTTCATAGGTCGAGCATCATGTGCAACAGCAGTAGACTCTTATTCGCGGTCTTTAACACACCTTCTACACCATGATGTTGATAATAAATGGGGAAGTTTTAAACAAAATAAAACAGCATGAACGTTTCCAAAATCATTCCGCTTGTTACAGTAAATTACATTTCAGAAAATTCATCATGGATGAAGAAAAATCATTCTTCGGAGGGGATGGATGAACTCGCTTGACTACACTTTAACCGATTCAACAGTAATGAAATATCACTGAAGAATAATTGTGAAAAATTAACCATAGCGGCCACTAAAAAACGAGCTGGTGTGCAGTATTAAATGAAATGCTATGTCGTCTTATGCAACTCCTAAGTACCACATGCAGTCCTACTTAAAATACACATCTACAACGTCAGAAACAATAAGCATAAAATAGATTAATCAGCAAAGTCCGCACCCGCAACCCCCCGATAATGTGCGTGCCTGTTGCAGGACGAAGTACCCGTAGATCAGTCCAGCAGCTAGAACAAGTTTCTGCAGAGAGCGAGACCGAAAACAAGACTTTCACAGAATGTCGCACACTCTATCCCTACTACGAATCGGCACGTCTGCCGAGTTCTAGTGAGTTCCTCCTCTGGTCAGACAGGATCAAAGAAAAACACAATGGGACACAGATTGCAGATTTTGCACTTTATCCACATTGAACCACGTTCTCGCCAACATCGCCGATCAGAAGCTTGATAATACCACATACACATGATAGGAAATGACCTGAAGCCATGTCATGGCGAAAATTATGGCTCTAGACTTATACTATACTTATAACTATACTTATTAACCTATACTCTTACTTTTCAGTTGATAAGAGAAAACATAGAAAATATCATTTATGCCAAAAATTGCGATCTACATCCCATTGGATTAACATGTGTTTTCATTTGATTCAGTCTGACAAGAAGATGAGCTAACTAGAACTCGGCAGACGCACAGATTCGTATTAAGCATAGAGTGTACATCATTGTGTGAAAGGATCGTTTTCGGTCACGTTCCGTGTAGAAATTCGTTCTGTCTGCCATACCAGACGGACCTACCTCAGGGCATGAACAAATTGACACATCATCTGCCGGAAAGTTAAGCAGAATAATATGGTTCCTCGGACCTCAGTGCCAGCTTCAGATCTGTTGTGCGCATGTGTAAACGAAATAGAAGGCATACTCATGTGTTATCCTTTTCATCAAAGAACCGCCAATGTAAATACTGCCTGTAATATTCAGAATATGATTGACATTAAATTTCCACTTTGGCCTTGAGTTGCATGGAAGATTTAATTAGTCTATTGTATGTGCTAGAATTATTTGGGGATTAATGTGCTATGACACTTCTAGGCTCCATTGCAGTTACTAATTGCTAGTAAAATGCATGAAATTGATTCAATTGTCTCGCTTTCTGTCCTAAAGGGTTAATCAGCAAATTTGTTCCAAGTGATTACTTTAACTAACTGTGCATTTGATTGTCTCGCAATTTAAGTGTCATGATGACGTTTTCAAACTGTTCACTTGTTTGATACCTTGCTAATGAACAGCTACTTCACACACCTTTCATTGCACAGTTATTGCTATGATTATATTATGTGACAGATTCCTTTCATAGTGACTATATGCATAAATATTATAACATCTGTGTTTTTTTATAACACATGTGTTTTTTCAAGAACCTCTAGTATAGTCAAATAGTCAGATATTTGAAACTGGAAATCAAGTGTTTTGAGGCTTTGTTGTTCTTCCTTTATGCAGCAGCATTCCTCTCTAGAGCGACCGTGTTAAATCCATTTAAAATCGACAGTTCTGACTTCGTGTTGAAAATTCCTTGTGCAAGCTTAAACGTGCTGGAGTAGAGAAAGATTGAAATTCGTCTCCGATTCAATGAGAAAAACGTATCTAATATTATCTTGCCTGGGGGAACTTTTTTACATATTGCTCCAGAACTGTAATAGTTGCGACTCTCTGACTTTTGTGACTTTTAGTTCTACGTATTCCTGATTGCCAATACAATTCTTATCAAATTTGACCCATGGGAACCCGAAACCCATTTGACCTTTAGCAAAATATTCTGTGATAATGGAGAATTTTCGTCAATTTCTTATTCAAATCATTAATTCAAATCAAGATTACTCGAAAGTAAATATCAGGTTATTACTAACATGTTCGCTCACCCACAAATGTATCTGTGCAACTATTGCACAAATAATGGCAGTATATGTTCCTACTACTTTGAACACCACTGATAGTGGCCTTTGAAGTTTTTGCTACAAAGTGGTGGATCCCAAATCACCCAATGCACAGATTGATATCCCATGCAATAGAGCAAGTACTGGCTTCTTCTGCACTTCTAATAATTAAGATGGCAGCAGACAATAACGAAATTGACAATTATTTTCAAAAATCGCTGTTTGAGTAATACTCTATATTTCGCAAAACGTTGTTCCATAAGCAATACAAAAAAGTGCAAAAGTAAAAACGTCACCTGGAAAGTTACAAAAAGGGGATATGCCTGAAGTTAAGGGTAATCAGAAGTCAAAAATAATGTTCAAAGCCTGACCTTTTAGGATGTATTCTAATACGCTATTTACGTTACCGATTTGAACGGTAGCGCTCAAGGATTGCTGGAGGCAAGCATCTGCCTTTTTCTTGCCAGTTGAAGCAATGAGCCGCCTTCAAACAGTTTTAATAAAATTGGCAGCACTTTTACCATAAGCTTCACATTTCCAATACAAATTGGAGAAAAAGTATATCGGCCTCCAATTTCGTCATATCTATTACATTTTCGGGTCTGCGCATTGAGTTGTTTAGGTTGTACTCAGTACCACTTCATTGCCCTAACACGATTACGCATAGGTGAACTACCACCATAGTTTTAAGTCGTTTTTTGGATTGATATCTGATCTTAGCTCTCCGTTAATATAAGTCATTTCCAATAAAATTCAAGCAGGCACTCAAAACATCAATTTCTTGGAAATAAAAGGCTGAATTCAAATTTTGAATAACCATTTATAGCAGGTGTGACATCGATGCCACCACTGGCTAAATTGTCTATTACTACTAAATTTCTGTTTATTTATGGTTTGCTGCATGGTTCTTTTATCAACTAAAAAATCCAATGCATTTAGCATCTGTATTCTATAAAGCTCGAGTGCTTGCATCGACTTGCGAAAACATTGTGTTGAATTCTTCATGTGGATTTGTAAATTGCATCTAAACATAAGCTTACTGTATACTCCAATGAGACAGGAAAATTTTCTGGACGAGAATTTGAAATATAATATAAACTTAGTATAGAATCGAATGTCATTCAATTTAAAAGGCATCTAATGCATGGCATTTAACGACACATTCATGCTGATTTGTTGTACAAATATTATTCAACTCAAACACAGTAGAAGTCTTTGACTATTATATCATTACTTTCGAGCTAGGCTTCGTGAATAGTGCCATTATAAATATGTCTATGCTCACACATAATATTACATTGCATTAAATTCTAATCTCATTATATGGAAGTCATGTGAAAAATGCTTTGACCGCGCATTATAAAAGAATTAAAAAATCTGGGAATAGGCCAAGTGTTTATTTTGATAGAAAATATAAAAAATGTACGAATTAGAAAAATTATAGCAAACTCTAATACATATTTCATTGACCACCGGTCAATATCATCTGGGAGTATATGAAACCCTTCATTGGACAGCATCGTTTGCAACCAATGAATCTCGAACCAAGCAATTTTCAAACTGTTCAGACCTTGGCACGATCCCGACCATGGAGACAGAACCGAAATTAATTTTCGGTGAAGCCAGTTTTTCATAATTTTAGCCTGGTAACAAGGAGCAATGCTTGGGGGAGGCCATGGGACCATTGACTGTAACTTTTATTGGAGAATCAATGCAATTTCTTGACTGGTGATCATTGAATTCATAACAGTTCGACGCCGTATCATCAACGCGATCAGGTATCTTCCTCGCAGCGCCACGATGTTTCGGCGGTGAATGTGCTCCTGTATTCTAAATTTTTTGCAAGTGCCTTCTTAACGGTAGATTTGCACAGGCATCGTATTTTGCGTTGCAAATAACGTTCGTCGAGGCGTTGAGCCATTGTTGATACCTGGGTAAAACAAAGCTTAACTAAAGTTGCAGAGATCATTTTAATTGCGAGAGATTCAAATTTTGAAATATCTACGCTAGCCAACCCTGGGAGCAGGCTAGTGCTTTGTAGTCAATATGCATAGAAATAGTAAGTCATTCAGAGAACAAAGCAATCGCCGCTACCGTGGAATTAGAGCGACTTCGCCAATAAGTTAAGAAAAGAGAAATTCCTGAAGGTGGTCACTCTCTACTGGCCACGATTGTACAATGATAAAGCAAGCCACCTCTACGAGACCAAATCTATAAATAGTGTCCTGTGTCGGTGTATAGGTAGTCCGGCAGCCAGAGCGAGTTTCTGCAGGGAACGATACCGAAGATGAGACTTTCACAGAATGATGTGCACCCTATGCCTACTACGAATCGGTGCGTCTGCCGAGTCCTAGTGAGTTCCTCTTCTTGTCGGACAGGATCAAAGAGAAACACATGTTGATCCAGTGGAAAGCAAATTGCAGCTTTTGGTTATAATGAAATTTTCTATGTTTCTCTTATCAACTGAAAAGTATTACGTCTAAAGTCATAATTTTTGACATGCACTGTCTTCAGGTCATTTCCCATAATGTGCATGTGTCATTATCATGCTTCTGATCGGCAATGGATGTGAGAATGTGGTTGAAAGTGGATAAAGTTTCTTAAAATGATTGTGTTTGTCGACATTAAAAGGCTCGCCAAATCTAAGTGTGTTTAGCTTTTTAGACAGGGGTGCATGAGCATGAAAGAAAATGATCTGAAGAAATTCCATGCCAAAAATTATGACTCTGAGCTTAATACTTTTCGTTCAATCAGAGAATACATACAAAATTTCATTTCATTCAATCAGAAGCATGATAATGGCACATGCACATTATAGGATATGACCTGAAGACATAGTATGTCAAAAATTATGAATTTGCGAATACGAAAGACAAAAGGCTCCACATGTTAAAATATTCCTGCTTTTTCCACTTGAATGAGAACAGATTCAAAGTCACAGACACCTAATTATTACCCGTGCATTGATTTTTTATTCTCTATCCGAAAATTTAGAAAAATTAATTCATGGGGGATTAACTGGCCAACGAGAGCGATATTGTTCTCTCCCTTTTAAAGATGATCATCAAGAGAAACTATTTCGTCAATTCATGTCATTCACATTGTCTCCAAAAGATTTTAAAATCATATGAGATCAATTTCCATTGATGAACTTAGATTTCGACTGATGAATGCTGCTAATCAATCTGCCGAGAATTTTCTTCCCTTTCATTTTTCGAAGTTGGTCGCTTTGTGATTATTAAGAAGCTTCATGGATGACAAGCACTGCATGCGATCCTAAATCTGCAAATTTTAAGAAATTTCAACTGAAGATGATATTAACAGATTCTATAATGTAGAAATTTCGCTTGCCGGATATTTCAGAATCTGATTTTGGCAGATTGAGAAGAATTTCGCACTACATGAATAGAATATTCAGAAGATTTAAAAAATCGGTGCGCATTGATAGCAAAATAATGAGATTGAAGCACGCCCATTATCAAGACTGAAGAATGTTGAGGTTGTGATAGTTTCATTATCTTTAATGAGCACTTGTTTGTTGACATTATATTTCTTGAGCTTGAAATGAATTTCATAGTGGAAGGAGCACATAGTATGCTAAAAACTCTGCTACTTATCATATTTTCAACATCATACCATATCGTATATGTTGTATTTAAAAGGAATATTAATACTGTTGTGAATGTACACTGCATGCCGTGAGTTACCGTGGAAATAAATTTCGCTGCAAAACCTGCTCATCAAAAATAACTTGCAATTCTTCCCAAATGAAGATGATTTGGCTTTTAATCATTATGGCCTTTCTTTCATCTGGAAACGGCCGCCTGAATGATTTAGTTTAAAATTTTATCGGAGATTCTCATATTAAGTTTGTTTTTGAATACCACTTATGAATGTCCTGAACAATAATAGATTCACTAAATATTCTTGTGCAGCATGCTTATACTTTTTAAATCTGCACTTTACATACAGTGTACATTTATTTCTCAGTCAGATGATGTCGAAGTCACCCCTACCCAAATGTTAAAACCGGATCTCGAAACTCCCTCAATCTACATGTAAGTGCCGAACTGATCGAGATGATTGCAATTACATGTACACAATAATTTCAAAATTACTTGATGCATAGTGTTTATTTCTGTGTACCTGTTACTTATAAAAAATCTTTGACTTACCAGAATCGAAAGTATGATTTTAAATATTAATATCTTACTGCTGATAACGCAGAAATAAGCACTATGCAACTTTTCACAAACGGGATTCATGCGATTATCAAGAAGAAGCATCTGGTACACCCTACACAGGTTTGGTAGCTAGCAGACAGTTGCGTCGCTACCAAATGAGAGGAAGTAAAGCATTTAGTAGCAAGCATTTCATACCCGTAGGTTTGATATCGTACGGTCTACAGCGTATACTTCAAAGTGTTCTGATCAGGAACTGGAACTGGAGGTGATTCGAATCGGCTCCAGAAGACTATAGATTGGCATCCTTTGAATTCTAATGGCAACACACGACATTGACATTTTGTGATTACAGCGTCTAGGAAGTTTCAACCTACCTAGCCATCTAATGTGGCATCAAACTGCCCAAGGTCAAAACAACTTTGAACAAGCGTCGATTCCCACAATCAGAAAAAAGTTTATTCGCATTTAGCTTCCTGCGATCATCGAATTGTTTGATCAAACGGGGCACGGAGTCGATATCTTCGATTGACATTTATGCACCCATCTGAAGAAAAAATGGATCTTCCCTTTTTTCACGAATGCCCTGAATGTTTGTTCAGCACCATCATTGAAAATACATTGCAAGGTTGGCGGCGTCAGCATGACACATACAGAGTTTGCGACTGATCGTAAAAACTCCCATGTAGCAATCGCATTCTACCAATACCCGCTCTCATCGACTTTTGCTAGAATGGCGTTGGCCACTCTACCGAAAAGGACACCAAAGAATGCAAATACATGATGGACTTCAAGAACACAATTTTTCACTGGGGGAAGATGAAACCAGTAAATGACTCCATCAGAAGTACATGCACTTCTCCTCTTACTCTATGTAAATCCTTATGGTTCAGGAATACTGCATAGTATGATTTTTACTTCTTCAAAAACATGAATATTATTGTGAAAGTAAACATTATGCATTCATACAAGTTTTATTGGAAGATAAACTCCATTGTGCCACGCACAGGATATAATAAAATGGAAGCCGCTCTCGAATAGAACGAGCACTTCATTGCAACAATCCTACAACTCGCGGGTATATTCATGAACATACGGTAATTTTCTTTCAATTACAAGACAGCTTGCCTCTGTCAATATCTAGTTTTGTGTCAAAATATCTGAACATGAGATGATGACTTTAAATATTTTGATTCCAAGACATGAATTTCTGACCTAGAGCGAAATGTCGTCCTAAAAATATGTATTGAAATTCTCATTGCGGGAACTGGCAGAGTTCAGTATCCGCTATTAGCATTCATAAATCAGCATAGCATGTGGCTGACTTTTCGATCTAATTAAAATCTCATAGAAATACCACTTTCATCTATTATCATTTTCTTCCAAGAGAAGCATAGTGCAGGAAGCATTTTATAGGGTGAAGTCTATAATTATGTCAAATTCGGCCGCAAAACCTCATCTGATCAGTGATTGCATGTCATTTTCCGAAGAAGCCAGTCTTGTTTTCTCTCGAACGAAGGTTGTAAATAGAACATCTATTAACTTTCTCCCATGAAGACGCAAATTACATCACTTAACCATCGCTGGTTAATCACCGTTTATGTCATCTTTATTGCTATATCATGTTTATTGCATCACAGTCCGGTTGCTTAATGTGCTTGTAAATGCTTGCTGATACATTATTTCAGCGATGAAAAATGATCGGATTATAAGTAAAATGTCAATGGCTCTTTGAAATTGACCTTAGCAGTTTCTTGGTTCGTGGTTTCCCCCCAACGCAGCCAAAAGTAGCCTTCCACACGTTTTGGGCAGGACAAAATCAATGATATTCGTTTTTTCAGAATCATAGATTCTCATGCGTGGGAGCGAGAGTGGTAAGATGAATCTAATTACTGGAACCGTGTTGCACCGAAAACAAATTCTGTGAATGTCATTTTTATGTTTAATTGCGCTGTCAATACGAGAGAAATCTTGTTTAAAATCATTGTCATGACTCCTACATTGAATTTAGAAGCAAGTCAGCCGGGTCACCTACTGCAAGAAATGTCACGTTTTGATGAACTGCGAGAGAAATCGTTCTCAAAAGTGAAATCACAATAATAAAGATGACAAATATTTTAAGCTATTTAATGAGTGCTAGACCATTACGTTAGCCACCATTGACCATTACCAAGCTCCTAGGCATTTGTAGGGAAACAAAAAAATGGAATTTTGCGATATTCGAAGCTCTATAACTTGCAAGACGACTGGAACTATAGCTTAAGAGTTGTAAATTTCCTCGTGTTAGGTGACAATCTTCAAATTAATAATAATAAGAAGCTCATGCGCGAAGTTGGGGAAGAAAGCGTTAGTGGCTCTCGCACTACTTTTGACTGGACTCAGAATCTTTTTTTTCTTGTGTGCCATGTCATTATGTGAAGCGAGATGTTCCAACCGTCCTATGAACAATGCTGCTGGTTCTCTGAAGGTCCACAGATTGGTTGATGTGAAGCCCCTAATCTTTGAATCACTCAAGGAGGTTCTGGATTCGATTTGTGTGATTTGATTACTTTCTGACGCACTTCACCTCTTTGGAAAATCGAATTCTTGGTTTAGAAATGTCATTGTCCTTTTTCAAGCAAACCGAGGACAAAGAAAGAACTCAAAGCGCATTGAAGATGAACTGAATGATTCATTCACAGTTCCGCGGGCTGCGATGGGAAGTGTGTGGAGAAAAAGTAGTGGAATGGCGGAACGGAAAACCATGATGAATGCATATTGCGGAATATATTTCAATTTTTTGTTCATGCAAAGGGACGCTGACACATTGGATCATCGCACAGTTGGTAAAGTAATTGAAGAAAACAACTAGGCCAATTCGCTTGACGTTCAAGAATGGATCTTCGGAAGCTGAACTACTGCGAAAAACTAAACAGCTTCGGGATTCTCAGCAGTTTAAGTGTTTGTTTGTTTGTAGCGATCTCGTTAAGCATCGGCTATCCGTGTGACAGAAATTGACGACTCAGCGGAACTATTGGCATCCTATCACAACAATGTAATTAAGTCTTCTCACGAACAATGCAATCATTCGAAAAACTGTGTTTGATATTAGTGGAGTAACATCCATTCGCTTTCCATCACCTTTAGTATCATGAGTTCATTAACACCCTGGCCTATGAAAATCTGAACACTGTTTTCGTAATGCGACTGCTTTCATTCTTGAATGACTGTCTTCAAAATTTTCTGTTTCTCGGCCACACTGGATCTTTGATCAAAGTGCCGCCTAGAGTACCTCAGGTGCCAGTCATAGGACCCTATCATATTCTCTTTATTCATAAGCAGTATTCACATCGAATCTGCCTTATCAGTCTAGCGCATTTTTTTGTGCAGGAAAAACCCGAAAATTGTGCATTTAAGAAATTATAATCGTGCAAAATTGTGCGTTTATATTAGTAATACTACAAGCATTGCTAAAAACATAGTTTTTTATGGCTACAAACCGAGGATCTATTCAGATCAATAGAAGGCAGAACCCAGATAAATAGAAAGTCTATTTATACAAATTCTCATGTAACGGTATTGTATTGAAGCATTGCATACTTTTTGACGTTTTCGTTGAGAAAGTTACTGCCTTTCTCCAACACTCTTCTTACTTAAGACCGAAAGATGCTTCGAAGATTCATAGTTCTGTGTGATTTGTAGAGCGAAATTTATTGAGAATTATCATACCATGTAATTATGCAAAATAATGCAAAATAGTTGGAAAAATGCGATTATGCAAAATAATGCAAAATAGTTGGAAAATGCGATTATGCAAAATAATGCAAAATACTTGCCCTACTTATCATATCTAAAGAAATGCGCTGACGACTTGAGTGTGATAGAGTCTCGTACAAGAGGAGTCCTAATTCATCAAATTTAGATGCAAATTAAAACAATCTTAAGTCAATAAAATGTTCCTGTCACAGGAAAAGTCAATAGAAGATTATTCGAAAGGCCAGGGTAAGCACAAAGGACCTTGTCCACACGATGGCATAGAATCGACCTCTCAAGTGAGTATTTTAGGTGCGACAGTGGTAACAGAAAAATAATTTTATAGATTTTAAGCAAGCAGCTTTTCTGTTTATCTCTGCTCCCAATAAAGGCACGATGCCATACTCTGAGGTTTGAGGTGGGACAGACTCCAGTCAGCAGTGTGGTACCTCCTGGGGTGGACAGACTCAAACCAATGACCTTCTGCTCTTCCGCACAGAAACGCGAGTCTCAACAAACTGAGCTATTTTAACACGTTAGCAGAATGAAAGGTTATTTTTACTGCACGAACGTTAACCAGTTGCGCGCTAAAAATAGACATTTGAAGATATGCATGTGAAATGTCGAATCTAAGCGGCATTGTCGCATTTATAATTTGAAGGGAGGTAGAAAATTCAAACACATTTCAATCACTTGAATGGCTTGACCGATATTCTACACAGCAATTTTGTGATTTCACAGCAGCTGTTGATTTGATCATCATCTTGCTTTGCGCAACAAGCGTAACCAGCGCCTCTTTTAATTACATCGGCTTTCATTGATCCGAGCTTTGATTGCTTTCTTAGTCAATCGTTTGCAACAATGTGCTTGTACAAACACGTCCTTTTTGAATAAGGGTCAATGGCAACCACTCTAATGAAATAATGTATAATTTCATAGCTAGATAGTTCAATCTGTGGTTAAAAGCTTTATTAAAGAAAGGAATGTGCAACAATTATGTATCATAATTTTGATATTTAAAACTCCTCTTTACTGCTTCTCATCTGATTATGTAATCCCTCAGCATCGATGTTCCCACGAACATTATCTGTAATTCTTATGTGTACTTCAGAGAGCATTTTTGAATGCCTGTACTTCATGATCATTTCATAATGTAAATCACTATTGTATAGATTTTTTTAGGAGCCGCCCACGGTAAATATGCGAGTGGAAGGCAAGAGTTGCTTCGAAATCATATTCAAACAAAATCACAAGAATATTTTTCATTACATCAAGATCTCTCCCCTGGTTGATTGAAGGTGGACCGAGATACTTAAAGACGAACAAGCTTGAAAGACTGATGACAGGTTAGCACATTTCACCACGAAACCAGACTGATTCTCCAAATAGTTATGACATTCTGATCAACGGTTACAGTGATTGCATAAGTTGACTCTACTACTCCTGTGACACGTAGCATTATCATCCATAAATAACTAAGTCGATGGATCACCAAGTTGATCTGTCATTTGGCCAATGTTCATTCGTAAAACATTCACATAGCGTTCAGAATTCATGGTTCCTTGCTGTATGTGAAGTTCAGAGCGGCCATTGGTCCAAATGCCAGCCCAAATCAGTAGAGTCGCGCCACCTTGTACCCGGGGACGATGTAAATGTCTCGGAATTTCCTGATCAGATTTTATCCATAATCTCAATCGACCATCACTATCCTTCAGACGGACTGATGCCTCATCAGACCAGACAACCCGATCCCATTGATTTCGCCAGTGACAATGACTCATTGCCCATCTGAGACGTCTTTTTGTATGCTGATCTGATCATTCGATCTGAGAGGGCCTCTTACAGCTCTTGAAATTCGACTCAATGAGTCTTCTACGAATAGTGGACTTAGAAATAGACGAGTCTAGTGCAGCCATCTCAGTTAAAGAGAGACTTGGATCAACTTTAACAAATCTCAAAATTAGGCGGTCTCTACGTTTGGATGTTTTGCGTGGACGGCCAGAGCCCTCTTTACGATAGAGTCGAAAATCATCATTATGCCATCGATGCACATTTGTGTAAGGGACATTTAGTCGCTTGCATGTAGCTCACAAAGAAAACCCTAGTTCTAGCAAGGCTGACACTTTGCCTTTTGTGAACGCGATCTCGTTAATGTTCATTTGTGCTTTGTATTGTTTTCAACCGGTAAGAGATAGATTTCTAGCTGAAAGCAATCAGGAGTGCTGCCAACACCACCGCAACGAAGTGAGGAAGCTATGGAACATGAAGTCCAGTTAATCACATGTAGCAGTTACATTATTGTTGATGAATAATGGTGATATACTGGCTCTGATTGACCGATTTTCTTTATTTTTGTTTTGCTTGATAGCTTTTGGCTTGTAGAACAACATATTACATAACAAAGGAAACAAATGTAATTTTATAAGAGTGAGGTATGATTTTGTGTAACATTGCTAAATGAAGATCAAATTATCTACTACTTTTTTATCTATAACAGGAAAACAACTCAATATTCATGCTTGAAATTTCCAACAATGATATTAGTAAGCACAACTGACATATCTTCCAAATTTCAGAGAAATTCGTTCAAGTTTGGCGGAGTTAGACAAAGTTGAAGTTGAGGCGATGTTTAAGGGTGTTTCAATTTTTATGAAAAAATCTGTAATTTTAGTTGAGAACAAGCATTGTGCTTCACACCTGCTTTTGCATATTGCTATTGCGAGCGTCCATGACAAGCAAATACACGTACCAACTGTTGATGGTCTTCTTTCTGATGAGTACACAAACAGATTAACAAAGCAAGCTACATTAAAGTCGTGTTCACATTAGACCGATAGCGACAACGACAAAATCGTGACGATAACTACCTTATAGCTTGACAGCACGGCGGAGACGAATTGCGTAGTTTCAGCAAGCTGATACAGATAACGCTTCAATCTATTCATCATATCATTACATTATTGTCATTCAATAGAAATAATAATCACCCTATAGAGCGCTAAGTTAGCGTCTTCATAGCGTAAACCTTCATGAAATGACGCTCTGTCAGTTAGACGGGGGTTGTTCCAGAGACCACTCATTATTTAATGACGAGCTTAAATACAATTACATACAATTAAATACGAGCCTCATAACAAGATTTCGTTCCAGAGACTGCTTCTTCGATCGCAGCTTAATGAGGTGTCCTTAAACTCGTTCCAGAGACCAATCATAACAGCGAAAATTTAATGACTACTCTAGGGCCGTCACTAAAAGAGCGAGGTGTCAGTTTTGGTCACTATACTTGAAGATGGCAAATGTTACTGATGTCGTTAGCGATTTCGGCCGTTTCCCAAGGCATTGTCGAGAGCGTTATGTACCGATGGACTTGGATGAGCTCTCAGAAGAGCATTTCATTCTGTCGTCGAATTCCGCTGTTTATATTGTAACTCTTTGTCATTAGGAACAGTATATCAACAGCAGCTATGTTACATATAGATCAACTTTATTTCTAATTAAATATAGTTAATATCGTCATCATTATCGGTCTAATGTGAACTCGACGTTAATTACCCACTCACAGAGACGACTGTGATTTCAATTAATATTGTTTCCTATGTAAATACAAGTTGGAGACATTTCATGTCCATTCAAGATGACATAGACGTCTAACAACTGACCTCCATGTGCCTGATCGAAAATTATTCTGTCCATTCTGGAGATGTTATTAAAGGTCACATCACGAGCGATTACACGAGCGCGAAACGTGAGTTTAATCGAGAGTGGTGTAACCACAGAATTTGACAGGTAATCTCTTCTTCTGTTTGATTAGAAAGGAAACATTGGAACATGTAACGTTAATGAAATAACACAATCTGCTGACATAATACCATAGCAATCGAACAATGAGCAGCCAGTTCAACATTAAACACGCCAAATTGCGCAAGGTTTCAGTGACTGTTATCAACCGGATCACACAGCAAAGAGAGACAGTCGATGTCAAGTTCTACCTACAGAGAAGTTTGTGAACGTTTTTTCGTGCGCCTGCTAACTTTTTTTAATGATGATCGAGGGCAAAACATTATCTAGAAAGCTTTTGCGCAATGATCTAAATTCTTCGATTCTGAAGGAATCGTGGCGATCAGAGTATTTTGAAGGAATTCACAACAATATGCAAGCGACGCACGACTATTTTTCCTATCTCTGATAGGTATTAAACATTTCTTTTTGCCCACTTACCAGGTTCCTGCATGTACCATCGTTTTCAATCAGTTTGCACTTCTAGTAAAGTATAACACGGTTAAACAATCTACGGACTAATTCTGTGGGTGTAACCGAATTGTCGCCAGTTTTCTGCCAATCTGACATTACTTCCACGATGTATGAGTTGCATGAATCATAGATATCGGACCGCGTTACCAATGATTTCTGAAACCGTTTCTAAGCTATCGACAGGCAGAATTTCGTTGTCTAATAGGTTTGTCGATTTGTCATAGACTCATAGTGCTCAATTTCTACCCAAGACTGATGCATTTAGACTGAAATCCATGACTATGATAGGGAAGCATTCTTTGTCAACTTACCCGACTGCTCTCTATCTCTCTGTTGTGTTTTCTATTCTTTTTGTAGTAAACCTCATGATTGACTTTCAGTTGCTATTGCTATAATGGAAGAAATGGACTTCTATGACGTAAAGTGATCAACTAGAGCACGCCTTTAAATGATTTCTCTTGAGACATCACAATCCAAGAATTTTTTGCTTTGATATCAGCACTTGAGACGGATCTTCTAATCTTTGAAATGTTCATCTTACCGTTATGTATCAGGGAAAAGTTAAAAGACCTTTATGTTTGAAACTCATTCATTTTTGTATCTAATTGCTGAATCGTTAAGGTAGAGTTTCTGCAATTGCATAGAAATCGGTTCAATGTGCTGTAGCACACTAACTTGCAAAGAAATCGCACTTGTCATACTTGTCAGTCTCACAACTGTGGGTGAAAGTGAATAAGAACACGTTGGGCTGTGACTTCTTACACCGCTACTGTGCAACAATTCATAAGGAAACAGCAAGCGATTTTATGCTAGCAGAAGGAATTCGTGCTGCAGCTATCACAGCCTTGGTGAATATAAAATGTACTGACCTGTCATCAGACTTTGACGGAAGTTTGTTGTTAATTTACTTTTTGCATCCCGATTCACTTTGAAAGAACCATCCAAATGATCTGAGTACAATTTTAACTTTCATATGAGCTTTCTTAAATTTGATTTAGAAGCAACTCATGTTAAATTATTTTATGTTATTACTTCTATTGTCTTTTGTTTTTTTTATTTAGAAGCCACTCGATTTACTTTGCAAAATTACTTCAAGGTACGGATGTTTTTCACTAGTTAGCTGTGAGACAATTACAACCAGCTTTCCATTGACATGAAAAATGATGACATGCATTGAGATGACAATAACATGTTTCTCTGGATTCTGTCAGCGCCTTTTTGTTTATGTCTAGTGAGATAGCATGATGGGTTAAATGAATGACTTCTCACAAGCAAGATCGCATGAGTGCTGGTTGCAATTTTAAATATAGGTACAGTATAAGACAAATTACTACATGTACACTCACCCACAAAAAAATCGGCTTGTTTTCAAGAAAGCATTTCAAGTTATTTTTTCATGACATACTTTTAGTAGAACTATATACCACAGATTAGGCAAGCAAGAAACAAAGCTCCTTGAAAATATCAAAAAATTGCCAAACATGTTTTGAAATGCGGGATAATATTAGCCTTTCACATGCAAGAACAAACTCTTCAGCTCGGTCTTATTCCATTGGATAGACAGCAGCTATAAAACTGTCAGAGAATTCATGGAATTCCATCAGTGTATAAAGATATATTCAACAAATTTTTAAGTGTTATTCTTGATTGTGAGCAATCCTAGACAGTGTCCTCGGATACTGTTGTAAAAATTGATGATCTTCTTGAAAATACACTGCAATGGAATGCCAATCAAACTAATGTTATTGAGATTAAAAATCCAAAAGAAGCAACAGCCCTTTTGTCGAAGGATGAGAGAGAGAGAGAGAAATGTTTTATTTTGACAAATGAATGGAAATCGAGTAATACAAATAGAAAATACTAGGATAAAACAGTAAGTAGAAGGTAGTCACCGTCAAAATCAATTCAGTCGCAATAGCTGCTAGATGATAATATACACATGAAAGGAATAAATGCTTTCTGTCGAAGAGATGTTGCAATAAGGCACAGAGAATCTGCCACTAGGCAGAGCAGGAGGACGCAGGTCAGACACAAAAGTTTCTGATGATGTCAATTTCTCAAATTCCTTCTTGGCCATAGATAAACGTCTGTCTGACACACTTGGCAGTTTCACACCATCTTTAATTCTTGCACATCGATTTTGGATTACTTGCAGGCGATTCTGATCACGTGCCGAAAGGCCAACGAAGACCGGTGATGCGTATTCAATCAAGCTTCGAATAAGGGTAATACACAGTAATAAATTCAGCTTTCGTTGTATAATGTTTTATCCGTCGAAGAATATACATCCGCTGAGCACATCTCTTTATTATAAAGTCAATGTGGCTAGTCCAGGTGAGGTTTTGATCGAACATTGACACATTGTGATTACGAAAAAGTAGACATCCAAGAATGTAGACAGTGGAATTATTCTTCATATTCGAAGAAATTCACTTGCCTCAGCGACCGATTTATGTGAGTGGACAGCTTGGGGATTGTGGTGTTCATACTTCCACACAACTGCGAGAAGAGGGCTTTGTGAGATAGGGTGCACATCTATTAGACTTAAGGGAGTACCGCACGACTCCAGTTTGATAAATTGTAAGCCTTCTCAAAAACCAAAGGGATGCTGCAGAATAGCTGCATTCTGTGATGAAAGTACTGATGAGAAAACATCAAGCGCTTCAGGATAAGGAAAACCTGTCTCCATTATCTCCGGTCATTGTGACAAACATCCAACCAAAGAAATGATTCGGAGGATAAGTTATCAAGGTCCTAGGAGACTCCACACAGTGGACTGTATAAAGACTGTATGTCAGACTCAACTACTCACAGTTATGCATGCAGCCAAGATCCCTCAGCTTTGAATTTGGTATGGAACCATTGATGACAGCATCTATCACAAGGCAGCCCTAATCACCTCAAACATTTAAGGAATGTCATGGGGATTAATTAAGGCAAGATTCGGTAATATCATTATCTACACAAGGCATGAGCATATTGCAAAACTTATTCAAGTTTTTTATTTAGTGATACAAAATTCATAGAAATCGAATATGTCGAATTGCATAGACATAGAAAAATCTTCGTCCGCTACTAGTCGCATACCATGACGAGTTATGGAAGCGATTCGCTCAAAGGGTGGTTAAACTAAGTAGGCCTATCATGTTGTGAGTTTTGAGCTGTTAAATGTGATGAACTTATGCCAAGAGAATGTCTTGCAGGATGACAATTTATCGCATACATGACTTTATTTCCTGAGAAAGCTGGTGTAATATTCTGTGATCCAACATGATTAGGAAGGTAGCTTGTGTTGTATCTGTATATGATAATAATTGTAGGTATATTTTTTATGATTGAAGATAAAAATCATTTATGTATGAAAAGAACATCTTCTTTATCGCAGTAGCAATGCCATTATACATATATTACTAATGACAAAGTTGAATATTCGCATTGCGTAAGTTATCAATGCGATTTTGAAACTCGAAAGGGCAAATACACGAGAAAATCATGAGAAAATCAATTTGTGTCATACCGTAAGTCCTCTATATTCACAATCAGATAGTACAATTTGAAAGAAGTTGCAAAACTAGATCATGTGATAAACTCAGATTCACAGTTTTCCCATATGTCCTGTGTCACGGCCGTTGATGCCCTGAAGCTAACACATCATGCAGAGCAAAATGACATGAAATATGTTTTTTTGGTTTGAGTACATGTAAAAGCGTTGTGATGTGCTAATGCAAAAAAGCTACTTAAATGTCATTATATCATCATATCGTCGGTAGGATGACATGCAGTCGCATGTCTAACATATTCATTGCTTTTTATGAACAATTTCAAAGCATTTTCCGGTTCCCTTGCAGACTGATCAAATTTTCCAACACGATTTTGAAAATGTGAATAATCTAAGATTCACGAGTTTCTTGACTGATTTGAAGAAGTTGAAAGCTTACCGAGCTAGCTCTGAAAGCGAGTGCTCGTTTGTCCTCTTAACTTAAACAATTTGAAAAAATTCAGCATATGAAGCAAAATATGTAAAAAAATCTCTAGTTCGCTCTATGAAAATAATTATAAGCACTCATTTGGTCAATCAACAACAAATACACCTAGAGATGACAAATATGACAGTTAATTTCGTACTCGGCAAATTCCAGAATTACCGCAAAGAAAATAGGTGACCGAATCTTCTTGATCGACACTGTAAATTGACATGCTCTCGACGTAATTGCGAATTTCCGATCCTCAGCGATCTTGAACATTAGCTTGAACGATTACCGAGTCTACGTCAATCGCATAACTGTGATTGCAGTGGAAAACATATCAGGGAAGCGGATATCCGATAAATTAACACAAACAATCAGAAAATTGAATTAGATTGGATATATCTCCGTGGAGAGAGCAGAGAGTTTTGCAATAATCCTAATTTTTATCATCTGTCTCTCTGATTTCAAGAAAACTTAAAGAGGAAGAAAATTCCTCAGACAAGCAAAACTTTTGATGAGCGAATTTTATTTCCTCCTCTTTCCAATAAAAAGGACAAACTTTCTGCTTCTTTGCTTTCTCCGCCACCTAATTCATTTCTCATCGCTCCGCAAAATCATTGATTCGTCAATTAACCAATGCAGTAGTCCCCTTCTTGAGCAAGCGCGTTAAATCCATAATAAACTTACACGACGTTGCTTATTTTGAAAAAAATCAGAAATTTTCAGTTGCTGCTTGTTGGAGAATCGCATTGCCTGAATTTCATTTCAATGAGCATGGCTGATTTGTATTCCCACACTTCATGCGGAAAGTTGTCAATTCAGAATCATACTCCATGTCAGTAATTGGGCGCTGAATGCATTCACCTTCATCGTCCGATTCATTCTTGTCCTCGGTTGGGGTGACATCAGCTAATTCTGACGATTGATCGGGGAGGGGTGATTGGAGTATCATCGTCTACCGAAGCGAATTCTTCGAGTGTTAATCCATTTAGTATCCCAGTTAAGTCGGTTGCTTCATCGTTGTTGTCTTCCGCTTCGTCTTTGTCACTGAGCGCAGATTTCTTATCATTCAGGGATAAGAATCTGCCTTTTAAGAAGCATTTTGTGATTGTATTGCTGGACACATGTTACCAAGAGAATCGTATCCAGGTGAGTGCATCCATAATTTGCAAGGAGGCATCCACGAAGCTTTTTATATTACGTCAGTTGAAGAGTTTTCTAGGCAACAAAGAGCTTGCTCAAATTTATAAACACTGCATGCGAGGCATTATGGAATATTGCGCGCCACTCTTCTCAGAATTAAGTGTTGGCCTATCCACCAAACTTGATAAGATTCAGCGACGTGCTCATCGAGTTATATGTGACACTTGGCATTGTAGCTGCAGCCACTTCATCCCTCTATCGTATCGACGGAAAACAATTGCATTTTGATTATTTTTGAATATTGTGAAAGATTCTCAGCATCCGCTTCGTCACCTACTGCTGCCTATAATGATTCACTCTGGTCAATTCCTACTGTCCATTTCACGAACATCCCTTAACCAACGGACGTTCATCATTAGAATGTCAAAACTTTATAACTCTGGCTTTACCTTGTAACTTTGTAAACGAACATTCTTTTTTTTCTTATTTTGCTTCGGTTCACCTAAAAGTCTATGTCTTTTGGGGCCCTACGATTCTTATTATTTGGGTTGTTGTAATTTCCTTTAAATATACGTTGATTATTATTATAACATTGACGATTTTACAGGATCTTATACATTACAGATTTGATCCATATCGATTTTGTGTAGAAGTTTCAGAAGGGAAAATGATGCCAGCATCACATGGTTGCAATTTAGAAGTGGTTTTCGCTGGCAAAAGAACAAGTTTGATGTTGGTGAAATCAATCATTTGGTGAGGTGATCAGTTATCAATAGAAAGAAGAACTTTCCTACCCTGAGTACGAAATTTATTATTCATCTTGATAAGCCAATCAATGAAAATTTCAGTTGTCATCCAAGCCTGTTTATTGAAATAACAATCCACTCCTATCTGAGCAGGTTTTAGACCACGAAAGCAACGAGGATTTGTTAAATGTCCGATAATCAAGGGCTTCAGTCTCTCACCGGTTTGACTACAGCCAAGCAGGACAGCTATTCTTTCCTTTCACACCTTGACGCCGTGGGATGATTCAGGTTTCAAAGTCATTGACGTTGTTGGTAAGGCTCGAAAGCACAGTCCGGTTTCGTCTGCATTAAGTAGGCTATATCATCTCCGGAAAAGCCATCACAAATCGAAGGCAAGCGTCTAGTCCAATCTGCAACTATCTCGCTAGAAACTTCGGCTGCCTCTCCTGACAGAACAGAACATTTGACATTGTGGCGAATCAGCGATCGATGGAGTCATCCATTGCTAGCTCAAAACGATTCTAAATTCAATGAAGCCAAAATTACAGCCTTTTCTTGTACCATTTTTCCCACTAATTTGTAAATTTCTTGAATGTACAAGATCATGAAAGTGTTTTTGCACTTTACTAGAGGCAGTGGAACCGGTAAAACCCCGAGAGAGAGGATGTCGTCCTTATCTGTGTCTTGATAACCTCCAAGGATTTGCGATTTTGCTCGCCGATTTATATCGTTAACACGCCCTTCTAAATTCAAAAATATTTTCCGTTTTTGAGCCATGATGATGATGCAAAATAGAGAACACTTCCGGCAGTCAGCGTTCGACACTAGCGACGCGAGGATGATGCTGAAATGCGAGTGAACTAATTTAACAACTGACACTGGCACACACACGTGCGCTCTGATAGGACCCGTTCATTTTTGAGAAGTACATGTGTCATTTTGGAGTTTCTGATAATTATCTGATCTAATGTGCGAAAAATTATCATAAGTGACATCTTAATGACATCTTGAAGTGACATCCCAGGTGTGTTCAGAGAGACTCTTTCTTAGATCATCATCGGTCAAATTGGAATTAACATCTTATCAATTGTCAAAATGTGATCATTTGCACGCTGATCGTGGGACATCTTATCCCCGTCTCCCGCAGGTGGTCAGAATTATGTACTCGCCATTCTGAGTTGTTATTGTCCAGCTCGCCGTGTCTCCCTCTTACCACGCGTGCGCTTTTAAAAATCGATCATTTATTTCTTAGGAGTACAGCGGTCGCTGTTGGGAGGGAAGATGTTTAATGATGAGTCAAAATTCGGTCGCTGGTCGTTCTTGCGGGAGAGTCGCTCGTGAGAGGTCTATTTATATGCAAAAGCCGTTCTATCCCAGACATGGTCGCTCTTGAGAGGGTCGCTCATCAGGGGAGTAGTGTATTTCAATAAAGTGCCTACTTACAATTTTCTGAATTGTCAATGGGCAAAAGATATCATCTTCGTGTGAAGTCTTTTATTTGTGCGCCGTGTGGCAATTCGGATGTATCTGCAGGGGTTCGATAAATCTACAGGAAATTCGGTGTAGTGTGACTGTCATTGATGTGCAAGATGATAAACTGGCCATGGTTTGCACTTAACCCTCACCCCACTGGGGCGTTTTTCGTACCCCCCCTGGCGAATTTTTTGGATATCTTTTAAACCAAGCAAACCATGGCCACCAGATTTCTACTAGCTTACTTTCTACGAATTATGCAACTTTTAACAGAAGGAAGATAAATTTGGCGCAAGAGGTGTGAGGCGCATGCCAAATCTTTGAATTTGAAATTATCTCCTTATTATGTGTGCATGCTTGAAATTTGAAATATGATTTTTTATTGTTTCTTTACTTTTTAGTTCTGGTTAGCAATTTTTGCACTTTTGAGAATCATATTGCTTTTAGCCTTAGTGTCTCGATAAAAGTCATCGAATTGGTTTGTTTCTTCACCTGCAGAAACTAAATACTAAAATGTGCGATTTTAGTGCTATTTGTGTTGAACTAAGAGTTTGAATTATTTGATCTTTGATCTCATCTAGTACAATGATGTTATCTCAGAGCGATTAGTAATCATCGGTTTATTAACCACCCGATTACTGTATGGTTTATTAGTTTTTGTTATCATTTTCTATTTGAAACAGTGATCTGATGGAAATTTGTCAAAAATGGTGATTTTTGACCTCAGCTCAGGGATGACATTCGAAATAAAACTGATGCTGTTTTTCTGAAACGCCTTTCGATGCCTATTCGATTGATGTGTGGTTTGGCGAAATTGGTGCAATGGCTTGGAAGATCAACAGGGGCGCGTTCGAAAAAAACATCTCAGTGGCCGAGGGTTGACCTCATCTTTTGGGATCTTTCAACTATTGACCTAATCTTTTGGGTTAGGTTTTGTCGACGATTCATTGAGACGAAATAATGTAGGCCAATGCTGATTGATGCCTGCGTTTAGTTAGAGTTACCGATTATTTCCAGCAATAATTACTAGAGTTGTCGCTGAGTATTGAGTGTTCCTCATGAAAGACAGTCGATTATCTGATAAATCAGTCTAATGCAGGCTCTCAAATGTACGAAGTTCGGTTCAGTGCGCCGCAGCTCGTCGAGAGCCGCAAGTATTCCTTTGTACAGCAGCTTTTGCTGCTCTGTTGAAGTCTCCTCTCAATCCGATTATTCTGTCTATTCAATCTCGTTTTCTACGAGATTGAATCAGAACCTTGATTCAGGACAAACTTTTCATTCTATTGTAATCTGTAGACAGACTTTCTCCTTTGAGTTTTCAATGATCGCATTATGCCCAATCTTTCTCTTCTTCACATCATCTAGCATGCCATGAACGACTTGGACGCCTACCTGCGGCCTCTTGATGTGTGTCGTAATCAGCAATTCTGCTCAAGTTGCACAATTTAGAATCGGATTACTCATAGCCGATCTGAAGAAAGTAGAGGGATCCCATATCATTGATCTTAATCATCATTTGATATTCAGCCTTTGGTAGAAATCTCTTAACCTAATGGAGAAAACGAAAAACATTATGTTCCTGCACACACATCATTGTAAAAGAAATCTTCACTTGGTTCGACTAAGTGGATTGCCTGGTCGCCTTCATGCTGTTGCTCTATTTTTGCATATTTTTTGCATAACATGATTCAATATTAGTAGGCTACGTGTGCTTGTCCATGCACATCGATTTTTCAACGAATTGAATCAGTGAGCACTTAGCAAATAGAAAATCATTTTCGAATCTTGCAAAATTAGGAAACTTTATCCTGCAAAATTGTTATTAAAATGCACGCGATATAGATAGCGGTCAGCAGAATCAAATTTGCTTCAGTTATTTTCAGAGGCCGTGTTATCGAAATCATGAATAATTGCACATACACTGTAAACCAGCACCTCCTAAAATCGAAGAAACCTGCATCCTAAAGCGTCACACACTAGAATTTTAGGAGGCTGCGTGAAATAGAATGTTGACATACTAAAGAGAACAGCAACCCTAGTGCGCTAGCCTCCTAAAACGCTTTGCTTTAGGATTTTTTTATTAGTTACAAATAGTGTCTTGCCTTAGTGTGTGATTTAGGAGGTGCTGGTTTAGAGTGTATCGGTAAATTAAGATATTTTCAATCGTCAAATTCTCATTAAGTTATTTGTTGACTTCGGCAAAGTTTGTATCATGACAAGGCTTACGATCCAAAGTTATTTTTGGTGCACGGTTCAAATTTTGTTGTGGTCAAATGTAGTCAGGAGGAACAAAAAGAATATAAAATATGGACCGTACATAACTTCAGAATTTGTAGAAACCGCTTATTATTCAATCAAAATGCTGATTCTGAACGTCGAGCGATGTTAAGCGGCAAAATTTGAGTGTAAAAATGTTAAATGAATACATTTTTATGCAACGCTAGTCAAAACTTTTGCCATGAAATTTGTAGCACATGCAGTCTGCACATGGCGGACAAAGACGATCTATTCGTGCGCAAGGCTACAGTGCTTCCCATATGCTGAGTGTATGCAAACAAAATAATGATTGTGATGCATTCAATTTCAATCACAAATAATCAATTTTTGAATTCAGCGAATTATGAAGCAGACTGGCACTCATTGAAAATTTACTGTTTATCAGGTTCGCAATCTCAGAGTTGATTAAATAATTTCGTATCGGGTAGAATTATAAAGGACAATTGACACGGTGTTCTGAGACGACATTGAATGTGTTTACAGTTCACCAAATTTCCATTATTACATGAAAACTTTTGATCAAGTTATCAATTGCATGGAGCTGGAAACTGGAAAGATTATCGGTACCTGTCTTTGAGTGCTTGAAAGGTAGTCGAATGAAGAAGAGATTTGCAAATAACAAGGTAGTGGAATTCCGACGATCATTCATCAAACATCAATTTAAACACACCACTGGCAAATCGCTTAAGTTGGTACGCCTGAAATAATAAATAAATGCTGCTTTTTCGTAAACAGAATAATTAAATTGAGTCGCATCCTCAGTTGAAAAATGGAAACTCAACTGCATGTCTGTTTCCATTTTTCAACTGCGGATGTAACTCAATATATAATTATTCTGTTTACGTCGGATGAAGAAGTCCTGCAGCCAAAGCGAGCTTCTGCAGGGAAAGTGGCCGAAAGTGAGACTTTCACACTATGATATACAACATATGCCTACCAAGAAACTACGCGTCTGCCAAGTTCTACATGGTTCCTGTTCTTGCTAGACACGATCAAAAGAAAACAATGGGACGCAGATTGCAGTTTTTGACAAAAATGAAATTTTCTACGCTTTCTCTGATTCAAAAAAACATTCTAAAAGTTCATAGAGCCAAGAATAAATCTATTATGCTAACTCTATAGAATCACTACTTTCGAAATGGAATGTCAAAAATTCAGATTATTATCATGCTTCCGATCGGCATTGTGTGCGAGAATGTGGTTCCCTGCAGAAACCCTACAGAGCAACATTCCATTGAAGGCATCAAATAGAAGTATCTTGAATTCCTCAGTCATGTCTATGGCATTGAGAACATGCACTCAGTGTGACTATTATCAAGACTGGTCTTATTGAGACATGTACTTCCGAAATTACAAAAACAAGGAATTGATGAGGGAATAGATCTCTAGCTGAATTAATTTTATGTAGTAGATAATGAATGATTTTAAGGTCATTATAGACTTTATTAACCGAAGGCCGCTAGGCCTTCGGTTAATAAGTTCTATATGACCGAAACAAATCATCCATTATCTGTTATAATGCTTGCTATAGATATGTTTCAGAAGAGGTCAATAATTACCTCTGTACATGGATATCTCTCACGATTACCTCTAAACACGGATATCTTGAAGTTTGTATCTTGATATTTCACAAATTTTTTGATTGACATTTTTCCATTATGAAACATGACAGGTCACCATGCTATGGCAAATTTTGCATGATTGTTGAGATTCGAATTTCTAGAGATAGAAGGCATACAATTTCCAGTAGCACCTTAATAAGGATGTGTCAGTTTGCAGCCTGCATAATAGCAATAGTCAGTAGATGAACAAAAAATGGAAGATTTCATTTATCTCATGGAAGATGAACAAAAGCAAATGGTAGCCTAATTGAATGCGCATATATATGAATAGCCTCAATTTTGCAAGCCTATTCCTATTATGTGTTGCATCAAACATAGTGATCTGTAAAATATTATTGGCTATTTCAGCATCTCGCATTTGAAGTGGAAGGTCAATAGGCTGTATCGACAAGATGGTTGTCATCAATTTTGATGTCCTTTTAAATGGCTTGATTTTTGGGGCTTGATGTATTTTGGAATAGTGAATGGCTGTCTCGAAGTTCTGCTTATCATCCAAAGAAACGCTCTAGCTCAACACCGATTGATGGTGACTTGGACGTGGCATGTTGTTGATTTATCTCACTACAAAATACATGTGTATGTTGTGCAGTAACGTTGCGCAGTCAAAAAGTTCTTTCTACAAGCATCATCCTCGGTAGAACTACAGCTGTACCTGGTACGTACAAGAATGACCATTATCGAAGCTGGGATCGTTCAACAAAATGGTTGCCCTCAATGAGCACACTAACAGATATTCATTACCTCATCAAAAGCAAAGTGAACGACTGCATGTCCATTATAAAACTCTTCAAACCTGAAAGCGAAATCCAGAAATGCTTTTTCTAATTCTATTACGCCTAGTCACCATCACCTACATCGTTGCAAAGTAGGTAAATCTAGGTAGTTATGAATAGGATATCAAACGATATTTGAAAGCATTATAAACATAACGAACGACGGCCACAGGCCGGAGTTTGTTATAGGATAATGCTTGAAAATATCGTATGATATCTATCAAAGCGCATAGTTTTACTTGTAATTCGGAGTGTGATATCTGATGGTTTCCGTTTGTTGTGTACATAATACACGGAATATATCAGGATAATAATCAGAATAACCATAGATTTCTAGATGTTATGGAAATCCATGCAGATGAAGTCCATGGAAATATCCAAATCCATTCATTTCCATTCGAGTCATTTACCGTATGAAGACGGCGTGAATTTCCATCAATTCTGTTTATAGCCTACCACTACATGTACATCGATGGTGTAAAATTGATGTTTTCCAACCTACTACTCAGATCCCAATGACGGGCATGGAAATTAAGAAAATTTCGAATCTCGACATTCCTGAAATTATAGCATGACATATCGTATTCAAGATAGCATGACTCAAGCTTGATAAAATGCATATGGTTCAATGGTCCGTCTAACTCTGATGGCATTCAAAGTTTGTCAGCTAAAATTATGAATTTTGATTTCCTCTAAGAATGAGTGAACTTATAGCAGCATCAAGAATCAAACATGTCCTTCGGGGTTGCTCAATGATTGAAGAAAATTCTGCGCCATTCAATCAATACACAAGACCGAAGTCGTGAAATCTTGCTGTTGCAGGTTATGGAGCATTGCATACTCACCAAGAGGGGTATCAACATCAATGGACAGTATGCGCTCAATTAAGATGGAATTCGTCGATGGAACCTATTATAAGAAACAAACAAGCGTCCAATCCAAGCATCTATTTCGCAAAGTTATGAGGCAATTCTTTTATGTGCTTATAACGACACACTAACAGACCTTTTCCTTTGAACCCCAGCTCTTCAAACTATGTATACAATATGTGATATTTAGTCATATAGGAATTCATGAAAATTTCCGTGTGATATTTTTTCGTATAATACACTGAGATCATTGGAAGACCAGAGATATCTGCACTAAACTATGCGTTATGGTGCCATATAATGTCTTGATCGTGGAAATTACTGACCTGTAGACATAGAAAGCTACACAATAGCATGCATTATTTAGGCTTATTGAGTCGCTAAGATCTATTTGTATATACAGGGCTGGTTTCCATCCATCTTCTACTCTGGCATGTCTACACTCATAGAAATATGATGGCACTTACCACTGAACGTAAGAATGAAGTTGATGATGTACAAAACAATATAAATCGCACGTGTGGTAGAATTTCTGAGAGTAAAATCATGTGATATATTTGCACTAGTGTTCCACGCAAAAGTTAGATTGATATCTGCCATGTCTCTAGATATCACTGAAGCACAATCTCAAAAGAAGCTGTTTATTATTAAAAGAAAAAACAGCAACTAAAATTTTAAATGTATTTCATTGGATGCCAGCGAAAGCCAATGAAATAGAAGAAAGTCAAAACAGGAATTACTGTTTGAAGTGGCATTTGTTACTTATGCCCGTTCACAGCAAGGTAAACGAAGGATTTATCGTATTAACAAGGGATTATGCACCTTATGATGAATTCTATTGATAATTGCAAGTAAAATAAATTCAAATTAGCTGAAGTAGGCAGACAATGGATTCAGTAACTTGGAAAAAATTCCTAATTACTTCACATTTATTTGTGATAAACCGATTTAGTATTGCACCTCTGCGGAGACGATGAATAGAATGAATCAAAAGGTCAGTAAGATTTGATATCATAGCAGATGCCCCTATATATGTGTCTTTTCTTACGAAACACCACGATTTAGGAAGCATGTGCAACTCTGCAGACCAGAGCATTATGCAGGTGTGAGTAAGCTCAAGTAGAGATTTAGTTTACAGCTCACCATGTAGACTGATTTCGAAGTTTCTGAATGTTTTGAGTGTTTCTCTCTCACCTCACTCATCTTCTGCTTCTTTAAATCCTTCTTCTCTTTTTTTCTTCCTCTTCTAAAGTTTGTTTCTTCTTCTCCTTCTGATCACACGTTCCTCCTCCCCCTCTTATTCTCCGTCTATTTCCTCTTCTTCTTCTCTCTTCTTTACCCTTGTCCCATTTTTATCGATTTTCCTTCCCTTTATCTTGCAGAAAAGGAGCTGACGAAGAATAAATTTGAAAGCTTCTCCTACATTTCGCTTTGAACCATCCAACGCGAGCGAAATAGCAGGACCTCATTGTCTTTCTCCCTCAGAATGTAAGGCACAACATTACACAAATGAGGAGGTGTGATAATAAAATGATGGATAAGCGAAAAATGCATTAGATGAATAATGACAAAATGTTAAAATGGAATGAGTGAAGACGAGGCACGTCCGGACTTAAGCGTCTCTCTCCCTTCTTCTTCTTCCCCTTCCCTCGATCCTCTTTCTCTTCTTCTGCTCTTCCTTCTCCTTCATGTCCTCCTACTTCTCTTCTCTGTCTCTTCCTTCTCCTTCCTGTCCTCCTACTCCTCCTTCTCCTTCATCATCTTCTTCTTCTTCTCCATCTTCCTCCTCTCCTTCTCATTCTTAGTCTTTATCTTCTCCTTCCCCTTCTTCTTCTTCTTCCTCTTCATTTTCTCCTTCTCAATCGTCCTCCTCTCCTTCTCCTCCTTCTTCTTCTTCCTCTTCTTCTTCTCCTTCTCCCTCTTTTTCTTCTTCATCTCCTGCTCCCTCTTCTTCTCCTTCTTCATCTTTTCCTCCTACTTTTTCTTCTTCTTTTCCAAATCCTTCTCCTCCTCCTTCTTCTTCTCCTCCTTCTTCTTCTTCTCCTCCTTCTTCTTCATCATCTTCTCCTTCTCCATCTTCCCCCTCTCCTTCTCCTTCTCCTTCTTCTCCTCCTTTCTCTTCATCTTCTCCTCATTTTCCCTCTTCTTCTTTTTTTTTCTTCTTCTTCTCCCTCCTTCTCAATCTTCCTCTCCTTCTCCTCCACTGTTCCTTCTCCTCATCTCCTTCTTTTTCCTCTGATTATTCTTCCGTCTTCTCCTCCATTTCAGTGCATCCTCCCTCCTCTATCATCTTTCTTCTGTAATGCTGAAAACTGCTTACTGCCTGATGAAAAATGGAAGTGATGAAGATATACAAGCTTAAATGAGATGAGGACCAGTGTTCTCTACTTGGCAGATGAATAATTCATTTGAATACCAATCATCAATAATGGAAAGCTTGATGTGTGTAATAAAGATGCGATGATATTGGAGTACATGCAAATGTACACGGAAAAAACCGCTTTTCTTCTAATCGCACGGAGTTCTTATCGATATAGAGTGGATTTTTTGAGTAATGCATGCACATTGTACTTACATAGCTAATGACATTCAACATTCATGAACTATCTGGCGATATCACAATACATGGCACAATACTACATGTCCCAATGCATCAGGATACAAATCCTATATTGTATTGTTCGTCTACACAGTGAAGATGCATCTAACACAGCCACTTCCTGGAATGATAAGAAAGGAATCCTTTCTTCCTTCCTAGTTATTCCCAGTTTCTGTCCGCAAAAGTCGAACAGCTTCATATAACGATATACATATACATGTACGTTATATACGGTCATATACGATATACGATACTTCATATCACGATAATTGCAACGCAGCACGTACTGAATTCGTCTTGAATGCTCTATTTTCGGTGAGTGTTTGAAAACTTGGCATGGGATGTTTCGCAAATGACTATGTAGGCCGAAGCAAAGACGGACCAGCCTACAACTGGCATTGGCATTGTCTGCAAGCGTATTACATGCTACTGTTGATGGAGGTCCACTGGTAGCACTGATTTCTGTGCCATATAATCTGATTGAATAAAAGTAAAAAACTGGGCAGAAAACTGCACGATAATTAAGGTATCACAACTAATTTGTTAAAAGCTTGCTCTAAAACGTTCATCTCCCAAAATTTCCTTTTCAATTTGCAATTCTAAAAGAATGGCAATTCCATTTGCATATTTAATGTTAACATACTTTGCAGACATCAAACAGAATTTTCAGAATTTTAGGCACCAGCCGATGCTCGCAAGCGAACAGAAGAAGAAAAAATTAATACTAACGATAGACAGGTTTAAGCACTCATACTACTTATGCACTGATAAAAGTAGTACTCATTCATATTTATTGCTATTGAACGAAATCTTCCATCGAGCTATATACACAATTTCTCAGGATGCTGGGTGGCAATTTTCTAAATGATTAAACTACAGCAGCATTTTTTTCGTCAAATTGGGCACTCCATGTAACTCCTATGCTACAATTTCGATCAGTAGGCCTATTTGGTCAAAGCATTTGTTTGAAATTTTCTCAAAAACGTTTTGAAAATTCCAAGTGTGACCTAATTTTAAAAAGCGCGGTGACCATGTTCCAATAAAATGGCAGACAACTCAATATGTGGCTTCTCATCAAGTCACCGTATTCGTGTGTACATGAATGGACAATTGAATGATCAGAGATTTTAACCAAATCAAAGAAATAAAGGATGTTGCGAAAGTTTAAATAATAGACATATTCTGAATCGATTCGGCAAGAGAACGTCATGAATTAACCCATCAAATTCTACAGTGCACTACCAGCACAGTGAATGCTCCGATGCTGATGATTTCCATTTAACAGTGTGTGACCACATAGCGTTAGGACGTTAGGACCTTACGATTTTCAAAATTCTCTATTAAACAAATTTGTGAACAAAAAGCGGATCTGAATAGACAATGTGATATAAATCGCTTACCTTACTTTGCACCTGAATTTTGAAAGCTTTATAGGTTTGTTGAAGGTCGTGAGATGAAACAATGTCATTTTTCCGTTACGACGTTGCGCATGTAAGTTCAGATCTGCATGTCAATTTTTTAACCAAATATAAGAAAAAGAGATTGTTTCCAAATAAGTGCTCGACTTTTGACTCGAACAAGTAGCAAGCATCTGCTATATTTGAATAAATTAGAAATACATTAGTACAATAATGGGCAAATTTGAAAAATGACCATTTTTCAATTTTTTCTGTTTTAATTACAATATTTGTTTAATCAAATTTCTTGTAATGGAGGAGAAATTTCCGGGGTAAATTGAATGTTTTTCTGTTAAATAAAAGTGTCAAGGATGATGTTTGTGTAATCGAAAATAATCTCTTAGGTACTTCAGAAAATTATCCAAATGTTGACACGAATTGAAATTGCCCATCACAACATTATCTTTATAGTGAATAAGTCATTGGAACGAGATATCTGTAAAGACAGAAAGATGCAATAACACATAAGAAGACATTATTTACGTTCAAATTTCAAATTGCTACTTGAAGTACCAAAATTAACATAGAATATTATACTTGTAACACCATATAGATATACTTTGCATAAAAACTTTGACTAAAGTTTGCATAAATACTTTAGTTGTAATGAACAATTTTTGAAGAGTCAGGAAAAATCCATACATGCTGATTCATGAAAAATGAAAAATATTGAAAATACAAATTCTAAATTTGAATTTTTGGTATGAAGGTCTTCGAATCATGCAAAATAGGCACCACCATTCGTAAAAAAACACCATGCTTTTTTTATGCATCGGAACATGGAAAATGCGAGGGCCCCGGTCCTCCAACGCTAAAAATCGTCCGGTTCTGATAAGATTAAATTACTGATCATTAGTACTTTTGTGCTAGATTTTATAAGAATTGTCATTGCAATTTTTGCATGGCGTGTTTGTAGCAATATTTTAAGGTTTTGTTCTAATGGTATGTGTCTATATTGTGATATTTCTGATGGCGGTCTACCTCTTAGATGTTCTTTTATGCGTGCTTATAAATGTCTGCGAGTCTCTCCGATGAGACATTCTTGGCAATGTCAGTCATATTTATAAACTAAGGAAGAGCGCTCGTTAAGTGGAATATTATCCTTGTATTGGCAAATGTTCTGTGTTTTATAAGTCGGGTAGGCAATTTTTGTTCTAGATTCTTTCAATACATAATTGATGCTTCGAATTTTCTTTTTATTTCTTAGTACGATTCTTCCACGTACGGCAATTTCCAGAAAACATCCACTTTCTCCTCTTCGTCTGAATCTTCACTTGCTTTTACCTTTTCGCATTCTTTGAATATCCTTTGCATGTACACTGTATAGTTTCTGTTGCAACCATTTTTGTAGCCCAATAAACAGTTTGTTTTAATCGCGTTTTGGAGGCTCAGTTGTTGATTTTTGGCATACATCAATTCACTGACATTCCTGTTCATGGTACCATCGATTGTCTAACTGAAATAATTCCGGTTAACAAAATTCCGGTCTCGAAGAAGACTCTAAAATCTTTGCTTGAAATTTCCTACAATCACGTTCCATTTATTTTTGGTGGGAAAAATTTCTATCAAACCGATGGCCTTAGTATGGGATTTTGCTTAACTCCTTAGATGGCAGAATTTTGTCTCAACTATTTTATATTTACCAGTTTTTAAGGTATTCCACGGGTCACATTCTGCACCGTGCAATTTTCGACATGTACCGTGGATTTTCAACGTTCATCCGCTACATGTAGTGAGTCATAGCCAACACTATCAATGTCCAGAATTCATCTCAAGATAGCTCATTGATATGGAGAATGGAGAGAAGAGATACGCTCGTTGTCAACACTCGTAAAATGCATGTCAGTCATAATCAAGGCAGCCTTTTCATTTTGCTTTTCTTTGTACGACCTCCGACTGAATGGTGTAGAAAATAATTGATCGACTCTGATCATAATGAAAATTTGGAATCCAATAATAGTCACTAAGTCTAATAAAACGTGATTAATAGCGTAATAAATAGCGAATGCTGTGGTATTGAAATCAATGATGAGTCTGATGACGAACTTGACATGAATGTTTTCTGGACCTGATATCGATTGGTTCATGCGGGTATGATGCAGGCACTAGCTGTATGATGATAAAATACATTTCTATGTTTGATAATGAGTCTCTTGTCTAAACAGCACATGTAATTAACTTCAAGACTTGAAAAGTCACCTTGCACAGGTACAATACATGCAGAAACGCGAATAAAATTCAATGCTAAATGCTAAATGTTGTACTGCATTCATGACATCTGTTTTTGCTTATAAATCCTGAGTGCGTTAGGCGAACACTCATGAAAGTCGATCTTGAGACGATTTGAGTGTGACCCGTGGCAAAAACCTTAGAAAAAACCCTGTATTTACTGATGAATAAGCAGTACGCCTGGCATGGAAATCATCCAACTAGTTAATGGTGCTATCTAGTTTTTCGATATATGAAGAATGCCCTATCTTTACGTCATTTCAGATCAAAATAGGCCCTGGAATGCATAGGTGTGAAATGTATTACATATACATGTAATTCTCTGACCGAAATGACAGTGCTCGCTGTCAATATCAATTGATTCAAATCCATTAACAGCATTTGTTCAAAGTAGAGTAGCAATATATAGTGTTTTAACCTCCACGTCAGTCTGGCGTAGCCCGAGTGACTCAATTGTATGGGATTCACATACAAAATTTTCTATGGTATTTTTGGACCTTTTTAAATGGGACTGAAAGGGGTTTTCTACGGGATCCCCTTATAATCCCTTATGAATCCCACACGATATCCAATAGAAATCCCTTTCATTCCCAGTGCAAAAAGCCCTTTCAAACCCATAGACAAATCCCTTATAACATTCCCATGGAGTTATGTCATAGGAATTTCATTTCATAAGCAAATTAAGAAAGCCTTCGATTTCCTTGGATAAAAGTAGTTACATTTGAGACTCCCCTAGCACGAAAATAATACGATAACAAAATTGAAGAAACAATGCAACATTTCCACATGATATGTAAGTAGTAACCCCATTGCAGGCGCAAGGACAAAATGTGAAATACTGACTCAGCCCCCCCCTCTGGCAGGAAGTGTGAGGGACATGGCCAAGGATGTGTTGGGAGGAATGGGTCCGTGAGGAGAAAACTGTTCCCCAGTAACCCCATTGCAGGCGCAAGGACAAAATGTGAAATGCTGACTCAGCCCCCCCCCTCTGGCAGGAAGTGTGAGGGACATGGCCAAGGATGTGTTGGGAGGAATGGGTCCGAGAGGAGGAAACGGTTCCCCAAATGTGAAATGCTGACTCAGCCCCCCCCCCTCTGGCAGGCAGTGTGAGGGGACATGGCCAAGGATTGTGTTGGAAACGGGTCCCTCCCCCCCCTCTGGAAGGAAGGAAGGAGTTTTACAGCAAGGGGTAGGGAGAAGGGTAGGAATGTGTGAGAAATAGAGTGTGGAAAGGGTGGATGTTGGTGGTGTTGGGATGAGAAAGTCCATTTTTCGACAGGAAGGAGTGCTCGGATGGGAAAACGGAGTGCAGATTCGGACTCTACGTGAAATTCTACATCTGTGGTGTGATTTCCAGCTCAATCGGAGAGAAAAATTTCGAGGACGTCTCCCCTCCCCCCGGCAACGATCTTCCAACTTTGGTTGTAGACATCGTAGAAAGTCGTGCAATAGCTCATTGGAAAGCTAAAAGTGAGAAAAATGCAGTGGAAAGCTCAGTTTGGACAAATTTTCTTGGGTTTAGGGAGGAAAATGGCAGGAAACTGTCAGAGTTGGAAAAAGTCAGGTTTTGGTGGTTTTGGGATGAGAAAAGTTGTTTTTCGGGCAGAAGGAGTGCTCGGATGGGAAAATGGAGTGCAAATTCGGACGTTTTGGTCAAAGTTGGGTCTAGGAACTTCTTCACAACTCAATCGGAGAGAAAAAGTTCTGACCCCCCCCTCGGTAGACCTAGCTTCGATCTTGGCTTCCAGTGGACGGATTTTGTCGTGCCACAGCTCGTTTGAAAGCTAAGAGTTAGACAAATTCACTGAAAGAAACGGCTTGTTCATATCTGCCTTCGTTTAGATGTGAGACGTCATTTAAGATTTTTGGAGATTGGCGAAAAACGACAGAGTTAGAATTTTGTGATGGCTGTGGGCTGTAGAGCCAAAACGAAGCATCGGATGGGAAAACGGATTTCAGATTTGGATTCAGCGTCAAATTCTACTTGGAAATGGTCTATTTCCAGCTCAATCGGAGCACTAGAACCGGAGATAGACGGGTTTTTAGTGTTTGAATGATGGGTATTACGTCATCAGCTGATCGCCACACACTATATAAGCGGGAACCGACGGAGACTTTTCATTTAGAGGAGAGCGATTGTCAAAGGTAGGTCGTCTCTCTGAGCTCCGATGATAGCTTCGGACATTCCAAATTCCGGGTTTCTGTCAGAAACCGACTTAGAAAATTTCATTGCTGAAGTCAGCTAAGGCGTCAGACTTAGAGGTTCACCAGGAGATGGCCTTCGTCTCCAGGCCATAAAAGACTCCAAAACTTTAAAGGCTTATAACTTTGCTTCTACAAGTCCGTTTGACTTGATTCAAAAAAGGTTCGGTTGCTATTGACCTGCCCTAAGTGACAATCTGCTTATAAATTTCATAAGTAGTGCTAAAAAGTTGAAAAATTTAAATTCGCTAGTTTTGGAGGTTTTCTGGGGTGTTCAACCCTGCTGAAGTCAATGAAAGCATTTTCAATGATGTCTGAGCCAGTCTTCTCATGGACTAAGCGGCTTTTCACTGAAAGCGAGCAAGACACGGAGAGTTTTGCTGTAATATTCCACTGACAGGGTGTTCCTTCGGGACGGCGGACGATGCCGTAGTGATAAGTGTGGCAAGGGAGTGTGTCATAGTTTAGACCGAAACCGCTGGGGCAACTCATGTCTCATGTTGGGCATTTGACACAGTTCTCAACGTAGCACTTTGAACGCCAATCGGTTGAGTCTTAGCTATCTTGTCATGGGTGGCCTCTAAACATCTCCATTGCAAAACGCTGGTGAATCAAGCTCTCTACGGCTTGCTATCAAGCTGATCAAAGCAACGACTTGGGTCGTTTCCTCTTGTAAATAACTCCACCGGTTTTCATGTCAAAATCGGGGCCCGGATACCAACACAGTGACATGACGCACGCTCTGTCCGCCCGAGGTTGGATTTGTGGGTCGAGGCCTTGGAGCTGGGATAAGATCCCCTCTGAGTAATGCCTGTAACAGATTCAAGAGCTTAACACCCAAACGGTTGCTGGCTTGCTATCAGGCCTTTTTTCGTCTAGCCTCAGTAACTCAGGCTTAGCAACGTCTATCGCTTGTCATTGTAACTTGGTAAAAATGGGGCGGTTACTGCAAGCATTGACGTCAAACCTTTTCGCGTCATAGGGGAATCCGTCTTTGTGTTGGGAGTTGGTAACAGAAAGCACGGTGACTGTCGATGCCCATATATGGTAAAACTGCTGTTGTCAAGTTAAAAGCATGTCCAAATAAGGAAGATCTGAATCATGGCTTTGTGCTCGCTGGGTATATAAACCGCTGACTCTCATTTAATTTCATTTCAGTCATGCAGACGCCGAACACTCTGGTCAGCTCTCCTGACAAGTCTCGGTTGAAGCCGAGAAATCTATTTGAAGAGTTTTCGCAGATGGAAGAGCGAGAAAGGATTTATAACAATCTTGCTCGAATTGGTTCATCGGCTGTTGATGATGATGATACCGATTCAACAGAGTGGGGCTATATACCGCCCTCTGACAGTCGGGTGGTAGTAGAGGAGGTTGATGCCGCTGACATAGAGAGACTAAGAGTCTCTCTCAGCAGGATCGGCCAGTCCCACCCAAGTTAGACGGTAGTCTTTTTAAAAACATAAGATCAACTTTCATACATGCAACACATTCTTTCATCACCCTTCGTCGGGAACGACCCATGGGCTCTTTTAAGGGCCTACCTTCTAATGCAGCTAAAGCGGTCCCAAGCCCGCCGCATATCTACGGATATGGAATGCAGAGGGGAAGAAAAATGATGAATGGAATGAAGGGAGGACATTCATGCGCCACACGCAACACATCACAGACTTCTCTCTTTGCTAGTGAACAAGTTCTTGTCAGTGTCGTACAAAGGTTTTACTGCAGCACAGGTTGATGTATAGTTAGAAAAGTTTGATCATCAACGTTGTATTCGTAAGTGTCGCCAGCAAGTGTATCATGTTGTACAAAGGTTTTACTGCAGCACAGGTTGATGTATAGTTAGAAAAGTTTGATCATCAACGTTGTATTCGTAAGTGTCGCCATCAAGTGTATCATGTTGTACAAAGGTTTTACTGCAGCACAGGTTGATGTATAGTTAGAAAGTTTGATCATGATGTTTTATTCGTGAGTGTCGTTAGAAAGTGTATCATGGTTTGTAAAAGTTTTACTGCTACACAGGTTGATGTATAGTTAGAAAGTTTGATCATCAACGTTGTATTCGTAAGTGTCGCCAGAAACTGTATCATGGTTTGTAAAAGCAAAATTAGTGTACAGCAGCGCTCAGCAAGTTTGCATCAAGCATCAAAATATAGCTATGACTCCTACCATCTCTTCAGCTGCTCATTTTATCGTCAGTCAGCCGTCAGCATCATATTGCTCTAGTGCATTGCGTTCCGTGAGATGCATAGATATCTACAGATATAAAAAAATTTAAATTTAAATTTATGAATGATCGATCGCATACCATGAGTCTGTATGAATACGATCAGTTTGTGACTCTATCACGAGTAGAAGATGACTGACAGAAACCAAGGACGTGCGCAAATAATTATCTTGGCTGACCATACTTCAAAAACCCAGAGAGAAATCGCCGAGGCTGTCGGAACAAATCAATCGACTGTCCAACGTGTCCTTAACACTAGAAGACCTGAAATTTCAATCTTACTACAAAGCCTGAAGTGCGTCAATTGACGCATTTCTAAAATCATAATCATAATATCGGTCAAAACTACGAGTATGATATAAGTAGGCTATATGAGATACTTTTGCAATAAATAATGAAGTAATTAATGATTTCTATATGGTAGGGATCTATTCCAAATTAGTTTAGAAATGTGTAAACACTACTGAGTTATAATATTAAAACCATAAAATTCCCAATTCGCAAGTAACACTTAGCATTATTTCCCAATTTGAAAAAATAAAAGTCATTATCAATAATTTGAATTGCAAATGGATTCATATTTCACAAACAGAACTAATAGAGAATCATATGAACATCCGGATTACTTACTTGCATTCATTGCACATTCGAATTGTACAACGTCCGCAAACTGGGCGGTTACAAAGCTGACACCGATCTAAGGTACGATTGCGGTTACATTCACCAGATGAGCATTTGATTGTTGTCAAAGGCCACTGCTCGTTTTCGAGTTTTTTCCTCGACTTGCTTGCTTTTGAGAAGTTGCTCTACCACTTCTTGAATATATGAGCGTCGACTCATGTTGGTCTTAGTCACCTCTTTGTACAATACCCAAGAATTGACTAAAGCGATATTCATAATATTTGAGAACACATGAGCTGGCCATCTTCGACACGCTGGCTTCACCGAATACAGGCGCAACATTTGATCTAAGACATCGACTCCCGATTTTGTTGCGTTGTATAGTAAAACTGTCTCAGGCTTGCACTTCTGATTGTCACCAGTAGGGATAGTCACTGTATGATGAAGAGTGCTTAGTATTGTAACTTTTTTGTTCTTTTTGCACTGATAAACAGTCAATGTTGCTGATGAATCGGCATTCTTGAGTACATCGGTATGATGCAAAGATGATTTTTCATGGACCAATGGAGGCAGCTCTCGTCGATTTGATCGGACAGTACCGATAATCGAAGTATGTTTGCTTGCAAGTTGTTTAGCCAATGAAAGGCTGGTGAAAAAGTTATCAGTTGTAATGGTGTGTCCATTTTCTTCTACCGGTTTTAGTAACTTCATCACAACATCAGTAGAAATACTGTCAACACGTGTTGAGACTCTTCCTAAGTATGGGAAACCGTTACATAGATATTTGGTCTGAAGATCCACCATAAACTAAAATTGATGCCAAATTTATCTGGCTTATTGGACATGTATTGAAGAAACCCACACCTGGCTTTGCATGGGAAAAGCTGTTCATCAATAGTTAGATACTCAGATGGATAGAAAGAAATCTGGCATCTATCTATGAAATCATACCAAAGATCAGAAATCAAGCAAAATTTGTTGCTCTCTGTCCTTGATTTTCTCCGTAGTCTTATCATCGAAGCGAAGAAGGCGTTTGATCTCCATGAACCGATCTCTGCTCATATGGTCGGTAAACAATACATTTCCCCACTGTTTGGACCAAAATTCTCGAAGAGGAAGATTTTCTTGCATCCCAAAATGCCGCGAGCAATCCAAAGTCCAAAAAAAGTGTCTAATTCAGATGGGTCAATTTTCCAATCGGATTTGAATCTCTGACCTTCTGATGTTGTGTATTTACAAATTTTTCGCAGCATCGGCTCATTGATCAATAAGCGGAAAGCCGACAAGGGATCACTAATACGTGAAGTTGCATATGACGTTGGACCTGGTTTGACGTCGTAAAATATTTTGGGCATCACGTCGACCTGTGCTTGAAGGAGAATTAGCAAGTGTGTTCCAGACAGTGCCGTTCTATTTCCAACGAGACTGGCTGCGGACGTAGGCCTGTCAGTATCACCTTCACTATCGATTTCTGTTCCGGGTATTCGCTGAGATAACGGCGGAATATCATCAATGGAGTCATCGTCACTACTGCAGGATTCATCGACGGTCATGTTGGTCAACAATGTTTTCAGCTGGGATTGCTTCATTCTCATCGTCTCCATTGTCACTATCGTCTGTATTGAGATCTTGCAGCAATTGTAAAGCTCTCAAAGCGGAATGTTTTGCTCGTCTAGCCATTTGTTTTCCCTTGTATGTCAAATGACGCTAAAGTGCTTGAAATGAACATTTTATTATTGATCGATCATTTTCAAAATCCTGACACAGAGGACAATTATATATTGCCGCAAGCAATTCATTCATAAACACGAAGATTGCTCTCAATATATCTATGCGGATGCTTGTTGCCGCTCTGACATTAGATATCTATTGAATCTATTGTGTTTTCAGTTGACGGATGACGCCTAAAGGATTGCTTTGGAGTTTAATTTAACGCTTTGCATAGCTATAAGAAAACTTGATACTGTGTTATCCGACTTTAGGAATACAATGCGTCAATTGACGCACTCAGGCTTTCTAGGAAGTCAAGAGATTTCTATGTCAAATAGATGTCCGAGAGGGCTGTTACTTTTAGAATAGTAAGAACTAAGGAAAATATTAAAAGTCAGGAAGTTTCATTGGATAAATGTCACAGAGTAACTTAAAAACATGAAAAATGAACTGACTTTGCGTCAATTGACGCGCTTCGGTCTTCTAGTGTTAAGCAATACCGAGAGACTGGCGATTTCACGACAAGCTACGAGAACTGTGGCGGACACAACAAAATTTTCGAGGACCGCGACCTCCGTCATATTCGCCAGTTGTGTGTGAAAAGCCCGAAAGCCACAGCCCAAGACATAAAGACAGAACTTGGTGCTAAAGGTGAAGACGTCAGCCTCTCAACAATGAAGAGGGCCTTGATCGAGGCGGGCTGTAAAACTCGATCGCCGGCGAAACGACCATTCCTGACCAAAAAGCACAAGGAAGCTCGACTGAAGTGGGCCTTTGAACATCGCGAATGGACGATGGAGGACTGGAAGAAGGTTGCTGGAGCGACGAGACCATGGTCTACGCAGGCAATGGAAAATGCCGGTACGTTCGCGTTATTGACGGTCATCCGCTTACAGACGAACATTTCCAGCTGACGAAAAAGTTTCCCATGAGTGTCATGTTTGGTCGTGTTTCTCCTGGTATGGGACCGGTAGAATGCACGTCGTCGAAGGCAATATGGACAGCACCTACTACATCAAGCATGTCATCGAAGGAAGAGTTCGCCAGCAAATGTTGGAATGGTTTCCAGATGGCTCTGGTGTGTTTCAACAAGACAACGCGCCATGTCATACCTCAAGAAGAACCAAGGCCTGTCTTGAACAACTGGACTTGAACATCATGACCTGGCCGGCCCAATCTCCCGATCTCAACCCGATTGAGAATTTGTGGGGAATTGTCAAGTACAGACTAAAAGACTGTAAAACTACATCTCGCAGTGACATAACCTCGTCCTTCGTGCGGATCTGAAATCGAGATGAAGAGGTTCAGGCAATGTGCAAACATTTGGTGGAGAGTATGCCAAGGAGAGTAGCCTCGGTAATCGAAAGCCCATGGTGGGCATACGAAATATTAGTGACTTTGAGTGTTTTCTATCTTAATTACCTGTTCTATTGCAAGTTTCAATAAATTCTTTCTTACCACTTTGAGCTTCTACTTTGATTTTGATTTCAAAGGGATATACGTACATTAACTGCAAATTTCAGGCTTGATGCAAACTTGCTGAGCGCTACTGTAGTCAGAAACTT